>JARHVA010005489.1:547500-615000 GCA_037957365.1 Torreya grandis
TGTCATAACAACTAAAAAACTATTCCTTTGAATAAGACTTATCTTGCCTTTCCTTATTTGAAAAATGCTTAGCAAAGTGTCCCTCATTAAGATAGTTGAATAACTTAACTTTTTTCACACATTTTAACTGATGACACCCATCATAGTTCCATACAAACTTGTTCTCTTGCATTCTCTAGCTCTATGCTTGAACTGATTATAATTAAATCAATAAGTATTAAAATTTACATACCTCATGGTATTTGGTTTTTTTATTTGATTTGTCTTCATTCTCCCAACACCTACATTTCTTATCAGATGATTTGTCTTCGAATTATGATTTTCCTTGTTATAATAGTCTTCATCTTATCTTGAGTTGCATTTTCTAGTTCTTATTTCTATCCAAGACTAGTTTTATCATTTGAATGACATTGATCATTTAGAATATTGTCTATATCACTTGAGATCTTTTAAAATCTCACAAATGACCTAACCATACTATATGTCTTCTTTAACTCAAATTTCAATGACTCATTTTCAATTACATAGCTTGAACATTCATCTTCTATAGCTTTTAGGCTTGTAGACAGGATTTCCAATTAAAAAATAAGATGTTTGACTATATCTTCATGCTACTTAGTGTATTAATTAATTCTTTCCTCATACACACTATATTTATCCTCATAGTTTCTGAGTTGATACTTCATCTTCATGTTAATATTCTTCTCAATCTTTAGTTCTTCAAGTGAATTTATCAATGTAGTCTCATAGTCCACCTCATCTTGAACATCATCTGAATCACCCAAGTAGACTCCTTTTGATGTGAGTAAATTCATGCGTTAACCATGAAGAGAGATTCATCTTCAAAAGGACCATCATCTTTATGATCACACTCTAAGTCACTATCTCCACTCTCATCTAATGAGTTCTAGTCTTTATTGGTGTAGAGACTCTTCTTATTTTTTAATAACTTATTTTTTTTGTCATAATTTCTAAAACCTTTCTTCTTCTTATCATACCTTTATGTCTTCTTGTATTTATCTTGGTCTTCATCATTATCTTCATTATAATCCTTATTATGCTTATTAGGGCACTTGTTATAAAAATGTCCTACCTCTCCATAATTGAAGCATTTGAGGGGTAGTTTACCCTTATATTTGCCTAAACTTGTTTTCAATTTCCTTGAAATTAAAGCAATTAGTTCATCCTCATCTATATTAAAAATGCCATCCTCCTTGGGTTTCTTACCTTAGAACTTCTTCTTTGTCTTCATTTTAGTCTTGAAATTTGTTTCCTTCTTTGGTGGTATATCATTATTTATTCTCATCTAATAGGTAGTAAAGATGACATGTAATTGATCCATCTTCAACTGATTAAGATCATTAATTTATTATATTATAGATACTTTTAGATCAAAACTGAGGGATAGAGACCTTAATACTTTTAAATCTATAGTAGCCTCTTCAAGGTTCTCTTCAATACCTCTGATGATGTTCATAATCTCATCAAATCTCTATAAAAAGGATGCCATAGAATCTTCTTCCTTCATCTTGAGACTTTCAAATTGCCTTCTATGAGTCTGCAACTTAGCAATCTTAACCTTTGAGTATCATTCATAAATGATCTACATTTTATCCCATATCTCTTTAGCACATTTACAATGGATTACCTTGGTGAACTCAATCTTTGTAAGACCACAAATAATTGCATTCATTTCCTTAGAATTATTCTTAAATAGATTCTTGTCTGCAGCACTAGATGGAGGAGTAGTACGAGCAAAATAATCATCCACAATATATTTGCATACATCAAAACATAGGGACATAATGTATGTCCTCATCCTTCCATTCCATAAAACATAATTAGATCCATTGAACATTAGTGCTTGTTTAGTAGAGAAATCTCCTTGCATTTGATGACTACTCATATTGTACCTTATATCACCTTTAAGCTGTCAAGCCTTTATCAAGGCCCTGATTTGATATCAATTTTTATAGGTACAATCAATGAGATGGGGGAGTGAATTAGTAAGCCTAGATATTTCAATTTCAATTGCAATCCTTTTAAACTATTAAACTATCAACATATATCAGCTTGATCAAGAAAAATTAAGAAGAGATCTCATTCATTCAATGCATACACAAGATCAAACACATAACACATAGTTCCTATGGGAAACCCTCATGGGGAATAAAACCCAATTTCAAGCCTATAACACATGAACTACTTATTCTATAAGAGATTAGAAACAAGATATTGATCAAGTCCTTTTGACCAAGATTTAGTAAAACATGAATTTCACAAGGAGTACCTTCCTCTAAGATGATCAATTCTTTCTGATTAGAAACCTTGGTCAAGTAATTTCTACATAAGGCCTTTAGTGAAACATCTATTTTTTAAATCCTCAAACTATCCTCATATGTACACTCATACCTCTTTGCATATCCTCAAACTACAAGAGCACTATTATGACATCATAAATATAACCTACAAGTCATACACATAGTTAGAAAACTATTTTGATCATCAACTCATCCAATAGTCACACTATCTATCCTCTCTTCTTTGCTTCAATGCTCACTCTATGCCAATAAGCCTCTTAAAAGTCTAAAAACCATCTCATTTGATTTCACTATTTATAGAGCCTTCATGATTATCAACATCTTGGTTAGCCATTAGGCATGCCTTAAACCTTAAGGCATCTATCATATGAAGACACAGTTGAGTACAATATTTATAGGTTGGCCATAGCATCTATGCACCATCCTTAAGAAACTACACCTTTCAATTAGGCTCTTGTATCCCTTATGGGTCTCATGCAGACCTATGCACCCATTTATAACTTCATCAAACAAAACAAGAACATAGGACCACTTTCAATTGGATAGGTCCACTCCATATGAACCCTTTAACAGTTTCAAATTCTTACAGTCATCATTACACTCTTTTGTGAAATCTCAAATAACTTAAATAATAGCCTTGTTTACAAGGATACCATGAATGAATGCATAGTTAACCTCTTAATATTTATTCATACTTAATATCAATTGGTCAATTTTATAAATACCACATAAATCATCCAAAAGGATTTTAAAAAAATTAAAATAGCTAATTCATCATGAGAAATTAAAAAAATAACAAAACATGATCAAATAACCTTCGCAGGTCACTCATGTCTATGGTCAAACACATAGTCAACTTTGGACCTTCATAACTTTGATTTTACACAATTTTAGAACTTCAAATCTATATTTCCAAATTCATTTTGGAATCCTCTATAAATTCACTTTTTACACCATGAGAAAATTATGCCTATATCAGAAGATATGGACCAAAAACTATACTATAGTATTTTCTTTATTAAATTCAAATATTTAAATGCCAATAGTCATAAGTAAACATTGAACACTTTATCCTCATCTCATGTCCTCACTGCTTAGATTAAACATCCATCATTGATCTTCCTTGAAGTAGCTCAACATTTATCTTCCATCTCTCATCATTGTATGTTCATCTTGACTATTTAAATTAATGTGATCTATCGATATCCTATACATAGCTTAGTCTTTATCTATGTTAAGCATTGGACACCTTGAAATCATTTGACTCAATATGCACCATTGATATGTATATGTATGAACATCCACTCATGATTAGATCTATAAAAGAAGCTTGATCTTTATCTTTTCTCAACATTAAACTTTTAACACTTGTCCTCATCTTGTTTCTTCCTAACATCTTGGAGCAAATGTGCTCCATCGATCTCTTTGAGAGTTTCTTGAACTTTACCTTGTTTAAATTTGACAATGGGAACCTTTTCAATATCTCTGTAAGGTCAACTTTACACCTTCATATATTTTGCTCCACTTAAATGCATGTTCTAAAATTTAGAACATATGTTCTCATTTCAAAGTGGAACCCAACCATGTATTAACTAGCTCTTGAAACATTTGGACGTGTAGGATGTAATTCCATTATCTTCTCACTTGGATTTTTCTTCCATAGAGCCAACTATGCCAAGAACTACCTAGAAGGCTAACTTTCACATGCATATATTTTTATGTGATTTATCACATGACCTAAAATTTTGTGTATATCAACTATGCATAAAAATGAACAAACCCATATGGTAAAATTATCATAAAACTTCCACATGTTTTAAATATGAATACATAAAAATTCTTACCCAACATTTCTATGCCTTAGAACACAAAAATCTTATAATAGTACAGATTAAAACAATTCCAATATTGGATTTAGGTGTATATGTGAGCAATTGACTATGTTTCACCTTGAATTGACCTCCAAAACCAAAATTTAATCCTTATACATATCTCAATAATATTATATTATTTTCTCAAAATAATATCAATGTATTGAACTTTTGAAACACCCATCAACCTTAATTTTTCAAAACATATTTCTTAAACTAGCTATAGGTGATGTTCATAAGAAGGTATTTGACTATGTTTTATAACCTTATGACTCCTTATCCATAATTATTATCACTCCCTAAGTTTCCTAGTGGATAAATAATGTTTTTAATTAATTTTTACCTTTTTTAAGGTCCTAAAACTCCTAATATTATCATCATCCTCAATGTTCAAAGCACACTTCCTCAAACAGACTATAGGTGGCAATTTGGAGGAGTTTTGTTTGTGCTCAGAGCCTTTTAGGTATTTTAAATACACCCCATGATATATTTTAATGTTAAAATTAATTGAGGGAGATATTTAATGATTCCTTAAAGTATGTTAACCTCTCAAAACATCTTAAAACTTCTTGTATCCGTTGCTAGTACACACAGGGTCCTATAGGTACACATTTTAGGCAAGTTACCTTGGTATTTAACATCTTGAATCTAGGTTCTTGGAGGTCCTTATCAGTCCATACCTATTTTAATGTTGAAATAATAAATATACATAAATTCTTTCGAAATTTTCAAAACATATTTAAAACATTTAATATCTTTGAATTTGCAGACCTACAGGCTACACAGGGTGATGACTACCACTTGTGTTGAAACCTTGAAAAGAATAAATGCGTATGATAATACTCCAGGAAAATTACCTTTAATTGAATAAAAAATTTAAACATGAAACAAAACTTAAATTTCATGGAGATACATTTCCAAACACTCAAAACACTATGTTGTTATATAGGAACAAAAAACACAGTCCATAAAATGAATGAAGAAATGACCAATTTCAATTTCTAAAAAATATAATAATGATAAATAAATTAATGGTGGATTGAGGAAATATTATATGACCATAAATAATCACTATTATACACCAAAATATGTGGGGAACGTAGAAATGCATAAATTTTGATAGTCACCTTAAACTATGCACTAAAGCCAGTTTTCATTACAAAAGGACATCCACACGTGCTAACATGAATTATAAATGTATGGGAGGAATGTAAATACAAATTTAAACTCACTCTAATTTATTTTATGCATCCATGAATTCATAGTTTGTTTAGAATTTTTTCTAAAATCAGCCTGTGTGGTTTTGATCTCTCAAAAAGCAGTCTAGGTTCTTAGCATTTTTTAGTAAAGCTAAGAGAACCAATAAAAAAAATGATTAAAAATATAATATCATGTGAATCCAAAAATTTGGAAAAAATTTAAGTCCCCAAATCTAAATGTATTTTCTATACCATCTTCTTTAAATTGGCCTTCACTAGTTTTTGAATGGGATGATGGAAGAGAGATGTAATTTTCTAAAATTTTGGAGATAAAAAATTCTTAAAAATATTTTTCATAAAATTTATAATTATAAATGACATTTTTTAGTAAATTTTACATGACTTCAAAATTTTGTACAACTTCTGCTAACTTCTCAAACTAGCATTGAAAATCAAGAATCTAACTTGTTCTAATTACTAAGATAAATGTTTAAGTTAGTTAAATTATAAAAAATCTTTTTAAGTTTTAGTATATATATATTTAATTTATGGGGATTTTAAAAACATAAATATTAGCCAAAAACACCTTTTTGATGTATTTTCAACACCTTAGAGCTAGCAAATGATACTCAAACTTTTCAAAACTTCATGAAACATTATAAAAATATGTTTAGGACATAAAAATACATTAATTAACCCATAATAACCTATGACACAACTTGACCACACCTTATTTCTCCATGACACCCTTAGACCACTATATGACCAAAATATTACCTTACCTTAACTTCTCCAAACTACCATTAAAAAATGCTAACCAGGTTAAATTAAGAATTATAGGGCCATTAAAAGACATGAAAATACCATGAAAATAACACATTAGAGTTTTCAATATATATGGGATGACAAATTTGACTTGGGGTCAAATTTGGTCAACAATACCATATTCAATATAATGATGCTAGAAGTATATATGTAAAAAACAAGTTTTATTACAATTCCAGTCATAACATATGATTATGATATTTATCTATATACCTTCCATTATAAGATTTTATCATAGTGTTTTATATAACATATAAAGGTTCATTCTATGTAAGAAGCCTAAAAAATGTAAATTGATTTTTGTAGGGGATAAACATTTTAAATTCAATACATTTTTATATATCCTTGTTAAATAGGAATTACACACTTACTCATGTCATAAGATAGTACTATAGGCTTCTCTACATGTTATAAAATGAACACAAGCACATTCTCATTCTATACAATACTATTTGTAAAATAGTATGGTTAGTATAGTCATACAAGATAAAAAAATATCATATGGTGTATGATTTCCATGATGGATATGTCAAAACATTATACCACTTATCACATTATAATATATATACTTATCTTACTACTCTCCCAAAAAAATAACAATGTTCCACTAATGACCAAGGGTTCAGATAAGAAAATCCTCTTGATGGATGATTGTTTAGCATTAATATAATGGAGATTTAAATTTTTATAAAATAAAATAACATTAAATTATTTCAATATCTAAAAAATTTAATGCCCCTAACCACACAATGGATATTCTTGGATTGAACCAGAGACCTTGGTGACCTCAAGCATGGATGTCATCTACTCATGCCAATACATGGGGCTATGTTAACTTATTATTTTGCATGATTACTTACTTTGACATATTACATGATGCATATAAATATTTAATTTTGAGATGAATAATTTTTAGGTTAAATTCCTCACATTAATATGGAAGCATAAATAGTGTAATTGTCTTATAGACTAATTGATTTACAAAAATATATACAAAGTTCATGCACATAAAAACTATGTGTTAAACATATATTATTTTTAATTATTACATGATTTCATATTGTATTACAGTAATTGATCATATTATTGAAAATTTTACTTAAATTTAACGTATATTCAAGTCAAATTTAAGCTATTCCAAAGGAGTGACACTTCATAGATTCTATGATATTATTGAACATATTAATGACTCAAATTAAATAAGCTATTAGTTTACTGGCATATATGTGGCATATTTTTTTAGGTCACATCTATTATGATAATTTGGCACATGTTATATGACTTAGATTATAAATATTATTAAATTTTGGGCATATTAAAGGAATATGTGAGACATTAGACAAGATTATTTACTCGAGTTATACTAAGTTATACTATGTAATTACATATTGACTCATAATATCTGTCTATAGTGGATGATTATAAAATTACGTAGATACTTATATACTCAAGTTTTATTTATATTTTTTGTAACACACGGTAATCCAATAAAAAAATATAAAATGACTAGTGTGGTTGAGAGTTTTCATGTCTTAACTTCTAACCACTTTTTCATCTCCAATAAGGTTTGATGTCTATTAATCTCAACCCATGGTTTTATCATTGCAATTTCCATTGGGTATAAATACCCCAATTTCCAATAAATCTATAAATAAACTTGGTTAATATGTATAAAATTTATTCATTAATTATTATTTCAATTTTGAATATGTTCAATGTTTTACTTCTTATTTAATGTCATAAATAAAAACTAATTTCCACATGTGTCATTATACGTTTTGCATGGAGAAAGTGCAATACTCATCATGTAACTTAACGCATCCACCATTATTACACTTAATAAACCCTATATATCTTTTTACTTTATAACTTTGAATAATAGAATAAAATTAGGGTAAATGTAGGCAATTATATTTTTTATTAGACACTTGTTAATTTAGACCAATATTTTATATAAATTAATTTTGAGTACACAATTGAATCTTGATCACACTCTCTCATATCCATTCTCTTAGCTATGGCCATACATTCCAAAATTGTCATTTTTAATACACAATATCTCCATATCCTCTACCTAAATATCTCATGATCTTACACATATTTTATTTTATTCTCATATTAATATTTTTTAGATTTTTGATGGTCTACATTCTCCAGACTCATCTATGACCCTTATAGTTTTTTCTCCATATTTAAAATTTTTATGGGTTAATTCATATAATCCGCATTTCAATGTGGAGGAAAATCAGCCAAATAGTAAACTAGTAATACAAATCTAATCTTATCTTATTCTTGTATTGAACTTATCTAC
Organism: Torreya grandis; assembly: GCA_037957365.1. NCBI lineage: Eukaryota > Viridiplantae > Streptophyta > Pinopsida > Cupressales > Taxaceae > Torreya > Torreya grandis. The sequence goes on from JARHVA010005489.1 coordinate 556,028, forward strand.
CACAAATCTATATATTAGTGAAAAATATATACACATTGAGAGGAACTACCCTAAAATTTCCAAATCTCAAATCCATCATATGAGAAATCCCTGAGAAATGTTTGAATATAATTATAAATTAAAAATCATAGGTTTTGAAGAGTTGAAATCCATACATAGGATTTCACAGCATTCTAGTATTACATGGATTTCACACACACAAGTAGGTGGAATAACTATGTGAACTTTTATTACTATTCATATTAATAGGATGTATGTAGTGTTTATCCACTCATAGTGAGGTAGTGAAGGTTAGAAAAACACATCCTTTATACAAATTTTTTATATTTAATATTGGTCTCAAGCTTAAAATAATAAAAAACAAAGTTATTTGAGAATGTCTAAATACATATTAGTAAACAATATCTATTTATATATTTATGAGAAACAATCCAAACTATCATGAAAATGCACATATAACCTAGATTAATATAATAGATTACATAAAGGGGGTTGAGTGGGTGGTGTAACTTTAATGATGGCTAAGAGGAAAAGATAGGATATAAGGAAGAATCAGTACAAATTAAACTAGAGATAACACACATACATGATAAAAAAACATAAGGACACAATGGTAATGGGAAAAACACTTAGAAACATCTAAAATACTTTTACATAATTTTAACACAAAAACCCCAAAAAATTAATGGGACATTTTGGGTTCCAACACATGGTTCAGAAAGATTTTCTTACAATTTTTTATTTGAACTCATATATATTTATATGTTTCCTAGCTTATTGTATCTCCATATTTTATAATTTTTTTAATTAGGGTTTATTTCTATCACTTTCCATTTCTTGTGGATTACTTCAAGGGTTATAATTTCTTCAATCATGATTATAATGTAGATTTTTATTTTATTTTTATCTAGTGTTTCATATCTAGGAATGTGTTTCTTATCTCACATATAGGTTCCCTATTTTTATATGTTATATTAATTTATTAAATGGTATGGAGGATACTTTTATTTTACATATACTTTTTTTTAGGGTTGTGATACAATTTACATAATCATTGATTACATTTTTATTTCCTAGCACATATCATAGAATATTAGCTTTTGGATTTGGATATGATAGGGTTGATGGTACCCTAGCCGTTGATAGCCTTACTTGTACCTCTCTTAATTATGTTTTCATATTTTTGAATGCATGATGGTTAAATATGTAATTAATCATGTAACAACAAAAATGGGCAGGTCATACAATATCACTACCCCTCATTTTGAGTATCAAGTTGGGATAAATAAAAACACCTAAAATTCTACCCCTTCTCCTTCAAGGATTTATATTAAAACAAAATGTGATCTATTAGACCTATATATTTTTATATAATTTTTTAAATAATTGATTGTTTTCAAATATATATTGTGAGATGGTACTTTACTAAACAAAATTGATCATGCTTACTTTATTATCTTATTAAAACATTACAACATATCAACCATCTCAACTCCTTTGATTTTCATGATCTATCACATAGAGGCCTTATTGGTCAAAACCTTCCCTTATAAATTCAAGTAAAATCAAATCATTTGGGACTTAATATCTCCTTGTGAATAATGATTCAATTTAAAAATAAGTAATGATGCCTTTCTTGATGTACTTGTAATTGATCTTACGTCTCTTTCACCATCTAATATGGTCATCAATGGATTTAAAACTCAACAATTTTATTAAACATAGTTTCCAAGCCGAATACTTTATCTAAAAAGTGTCAAGTGATATATAATGATTTTGGATATAATATATTTCCTCGTATAACTTGGATTAATGGTGTTAATATTGTCCCCTATACATTATGTAGATGCTTGAAATTATTTCACGTGGTCTACATTTTTATGTGCACTATAAGTAATCTTCATTTTTTATATTTCAAACATGTTGAACCAATGGAAGTTATTATCCCTCATTACAACATACATAAACCTAATATCATATCACCCAAACATTATATTCCTAGAGATTTAATACATATATATTATTTGAATGTGTTCGTACTTCTATATAGGATGCTAATTAATATGATGGTTACAAACCTAATAAGATAGATGAACATTTAGCCAAATTTAATTTCATTCATAGCTTGTATAGTGATGACATGTGTACATTTCATATTGACCAATTATATTATACTCCTAAATACTATGGTAAACATTTAATTAATTTCATGTTTATCAAAACTCTACTTCTGATATATAATGGTAAACAACATATGAGTTATTATTGTCTTAATTACAATAAACCTATTCTCTAGTACTTTAGATAAATATGGAAAAGGATACACTAATGAAACTAACAAGAGATATAAAGGTTTTGGGTTAGGGTGAAATTAGTGAGTATTTTTATCTAATAAACCCCATTCTTGATAAACTTAAGATAGGCCTTGGATATAGTACTAATCCTAAAATAAATCCTTTAAAATAGGATAAGGGAACTCTTAATGCTAAAAAATGATATGGTTATTCAATACATGAAACTTTAAATGATAATTTACTTAAGTCTATTACAACACTCGAAAATAATTTTTATATTATTTAATCTTTAGAACGTTCATATTATGGGTTGATTGATGATCATGATTCACTTGAAATAATTACACTTGATAATTTTAATAATAATGAATCTCTTCAAGAATTTGAGTTGTAATATTCTAACTTAAGATTGTTTCAATAGAAATTGAGATTCCACCATAATGTTTACTTATATGTGTGTGATATTTCCCATATATAATATATAATCACTATAAGGGTACAAAATTTCTTGGCCACCACCCTTTATATTAACAATTGTTATACAATACTCAACATAGAAAAACTTGAATCCAACCTTGAAAAAATGAATGCCCTAAGGTGGTATTACTTAGTGATTTTATGACACCTCAATATGATTAATACTACCTATTTATTTTGGAAAAATTATAGAATATTTTCTTGTGCTTGTTATTAAGTGACTAGAACTGATCAATCAATAAGGATTCTTATTATAGTAGTCAATATAGATGCAAAACTAATAAATACAAGTATTTGAAAGATGAATATTAAATTTTATTTATTTATTAAATATGAGATCTAACTATTATCAAATATGGGGTTTATCAAACCCACTAATTATTTAACATGGATTTCCAACATCATGATAGTCTAAAAAAACTAATGGTAGCATGCACATCTATAGGAAATATAGAGATTTGAACAAGGTTTGTCACAAGGATGACTTCCCTCTACCTCATATTGATATTATTATTCATTATATGGTTAGGTATGATATTATTAAATTCATGGATGGATTTAATTTTTATAACCAAATCAAACTAGTCTTTCTCAAAAATATAATATTATTTTCACAACTCCTTGGGGTATATTTTGTTATGTGTTCATTCCACTTGGAATTTAAAATGATATTTGTTATTGTTCCCTATCACAAAACCCCCTTTTTAAAATTCAAATAGGGACCCACTATTGTTTGAATACCTTTATTGAAGGTCCTATGAACCTTTGACATCTATGACACTGGTTCTAATTTAGATAAGTCTAAGGTTATCTTCAAAATTCTTAAGTTACAAAGTTCCAAAATTATGAAAATTAATGCTTGAACATTGATTTTTGTTTATCTTAAAATTTGGGTTTTCATAACTAAGTTTATGATTTATTTAGCCTAATGAGACTAATGTGTCTTATCTTAGTGTTATTATGTCCCTTGTATATTCACAAGACTATATTCAGGAATACAAATGTGGTAATACCATGTTATGCATATCCTTTTATTTTTACATAAAATTCAAAGTGTTTCAAAGTTTCCATGATTTGAGACCTTGATAGATGTTGTTATTTCATTACTCAAAACTAATCACAACTTAGTAAATTTTCATAATTTATTGACAACTATGTCACTTCAATAAAATCCACATGGTAGAACCATGTTTGGCTAAGACATAGTTCAATTTCAATAAAATTATAAGTCCTCAAAGTTTATAAGCCCTGAGAAAATGCCACACAACATAATTATGTGACCCAAAACCATAGAAGTTAAAAGCAATATTAATAATCTAATGGTTTTGAGTTTTTAAAGTTATAATTTCTTGAAAAATATATAATTCCATTAACATGGAAACTCAAAAGGATTAAACAAAAAATTATGGCATTGAGGCCTCAATTATAATGGTCTCAAGGTTTTGTGCTTTAAAAGGTTGAATGTTACATGATTTCATTAGCTTAGAACCATACCCTTAGTGGTTGATCAAGTTAATAGCTTAGAGGTTCTAAAGAATTGATGTTATGTAGTTATGATATCATGCCACATGGAAAGATCATGTTAACCATACCCTTCTAAAATATGTATATAGTTCAAAAGGTTTAAACCCATGAGGCCCTAAACCATGGAGTTCCCATAGTCCTGAGACTACTTCACGTGGATTAATTTCATTAACTCATAGCCATGGACTATGTTAATCATTATTATGAATATAATGACTTTGATAATCAAGATTCAGATAAGTGTCATGATCTATGAGATGCATGGCCAAAGTATGAATAAATAATTTTGATAGTGAACCAGAATCTTATAAGTGATAAATTAACACTTGTCTTAAATGAAGTGACTAGACATACATTTTAACAAAAAAATTCCATATGGAAAATAAAAACTCACTGAACCTAACTGGCATGCTCAAATTTAAAATGAGTAAAAAAATAAAAATCTTTTATTGCAATTGAAGTCATATTAATTGAGAATTAAAGGTGCATAATTTGGGAAATATATGAAAAATCTAAGAAAAATAATGTCACATTGCCATTAATATATGAGTAAACATTTTAATTTCAAGATCTCTAACAACCAAAATCCTTTGTTTTCCTATCAAAATTATGAAGAGAGTTAAAAAATTTCTATAGAGTAATTCCATAGGCCGAACCATTGAAATGAATTCTTCAAAATCACCATGAATCCAGGCTATTTCTATCTACTCCATCACTAAACATATTGAGTATAATGACACATTATATGAAAAGAGAGCCCTAAATTGTAAGTTAATCTACTATTCAACCTTATGGAATGAAGCATATTTAGTATCACCATAGTCTTATAAATATTTATTATGTTAAGAGGAAAAGAAATACACTAATGACCTACAACCAATAAAGTCCATGGGACTTTATCAAGTGCAATTGAAACTAGAGGTAATGCCTTGTGTCAATTTTATTTATGATTTAATTTTGAATGGTAATTATTATAGATACTATTTACACCTTAATAAATAGAATAATATCATCACATATACTTTAGGAAAGGCATTCGATAGATAACTAAAGATCCCAACACCTTAGGTAGCCTGTAACCAATACTTAACCAATGTATGGATTAGACACAACACTGTAGAAAGGAAACTCAAATAATGGTTATTGAATGTCCAAAGATTGAATCCCAAGGGGGGTATTTCTTCTAAATATATCATTAAATTAAATTTTTATATCATAATAACCATGTCCCTTTTGAATAGATTGTATGGATTTGTTAGCATATTCTATTTAAAAGTTGAATGAGACCTATTACTAGACATTCTCTTCACTTTAGATAAAAATGTTACACTAGGATAGGTAATTAGTGTCATACTAAAGGCCCATATTTATAAGAATGAAAAAGGCTTAAAGATGGAAACCTATATATGATATCATATCTATTGGATGTAGTCTTCTACATAATCCATAAATCCCATGGGGTTTATTGGTAGCCATCAATAAAATATATTGATAATATAATTTGTGAAGTGTTGACCAAATTTAAGATTTTAGTCAAATTGGGATACCTATAACTAAAAAAATTACTTTATAGGTCTATAGGGGGTGTAATATGAGTGTCATGGGGTGTATTATAACTCAATTGATATTAATTAATGTTATGTTGGATTTGGTCAATTAGTTTTTATGTCCATTTGTCATTTTGGGTCATTTTAAGGGTCAAAAAGGTGAATTTAATGCTTTTTATAGGTTTCTTGGGAATTTTAAAGGTTAAATAGGATTATTTCATGCCCATGTGTCCACGTAAGTCTTAATCAACTGACATAACTAAAATATGGTAGGTTATTCAAAAGAAAGGGTAGCTTTCTTGAAGGAAAATAGGAGTTTGGTACTTGTACGACCTTCTTGAGAAGTTTGCCATAAGGAAAATGGTCGATTAGTTCCCATTAAACTTACCCAAGATTAGTTGCATGTTTGGTTTGATTTCAAAATTTCATTTCTTTCTCATAACCATTTTACTCCCTTTTCACCCTTCTTAGTAAATAAAAGTGACTTGTCAGTTTTTGCTTGCTACATATAACTCAAGAAGTTTCAAGAAAAATTATTTTGGTATGTTCTTTTAAACTTAGATAAATTAATCTACATATAATAATTTTGAATAATGGTGGCTTGTGCTTCATGAACCATCCTCATAAATTTGAATGTCTAAATCTCCTATTTGTTTCATGCACCTTATTAGTTTTGCCTTGTTTTAGTGGACTCTATACAATCCAATTAGTTATGATGATTCCATATGAGTTTGATTTAATCCTCACCTTATATCTATGTTTTCTTTTCATGTTTCATGATATTTGGATAATCATATTTCCCTTAAGATGTAAGAGGATGTACTATGATGGTTAAAGATAGTTTTCCACCATGTCCAAGATTTTCACACTTGTTTATGGCTTCAGGGGGTTGTGTTAGTGTATTATATATGTTTTAAAGGTACTATTTACCCCATTTTAACCTTTCATATTTAGTATCTAAGGCAATTATCATGGTTTTGAAGCTCACATGTCACACAAACAACCATTACATCATGGCTTGCCATGTAATTCTTAGTTGCAAGTGATTTTCACATTGGAGAAGATGTATTGTATTTTATTGCAATATTTTTTGATGTGGATCATGAATTTTAAAGTTTTTTTTGAGTTTATATAATAATTAGGCCCTTTTTCCATCTTTGTCTCTCTATTCTAGAAACTCACTACCCATGCATACAACCACTACACATATACAAGAACCATGATGATGTCATTATATCTTTAGTGTGGGTTTCAATATTTTGAGAGATGAAAGGATAATTAGAAGATTTTGAGAGAGAAATTATACCTGTAGAGGATTATTAAAATGCATATGCTTGATTCCATGACCACTTCCCAAGAAAAATCTATCTGTATATAGAGAATCACCACCTATAGGTGGCCTGAATAGAGAGTTTAGAAGTCATATGGAGAGTTTGAAACATAAGATGAACATTCTTCATTATCTTGATATAGTAAAACAACATTGTAGACTAGTTTTTAAGGGTATATTTCTAAACAAGGAATCAATTACCTCGTAAGATATGAGATAACTATGTTAGAGATCAAATCCTAAAGGTGCAAAAGAGAGAGCCATCAACTTTTACAGATAACATATAACAATGTCATATTGACATTTGATCATTTCTAATGCACTAGTATTATATATATATATATATATATATATATATATATATATATATATATATCATAGAAATATTATTATTTTAATTATATAGGGTTGTCAAGCAATGGAGATTGGTTGTTATGAGACTCAAATTTATCAACATATGCATTGATTCTAAACAATGGTTTCTACAAGTTTAAAAGGCACAAGTGACCGCATCACTAAAGGAACAAAAAAATATGGTTTCGTGGTTTGAATGACCTTGATAGGTGAAGTAAAATCAATGTAACATATAGTTCACCCAAAATAAGAAGCTATACTATGTTTCAAGTCTCAAGCACACCTACAGGTGGCCTTCTTTAAGGGAAAATCACCTATAGCTAGTTATGCAATCTTAGTCCATGGTGTGTTTTATGTAAGGTAACCTAAAATAATATGAACATGTGTTATAACACACTAATTATTTAGGAATTCATATTATTCTCATAGATCACTTGACACAAGTTCTAAGATTTAAGTCCACCTATAGTCTATACACTATGAAAACACACATCTATATTAGGTTATAACAAATAGTGACCTAAACATGATGTTTTGATGATTTATAAACAAATTAAAGGGAATTAATAACTTTTAAAAGTTATTTGTGCTTTCAAGAAGTTCAAGGGATTATTCTAAGCACTTAACCTAAACCTCTTGAAACCTTATGAACACCTACGTCCATTGTAGGTTGTTGTTACAAATAGTGAGCAAGGTTTTGATTCCTAAAGTGATGATATAAGATAATAAAGGTGAACATGGGACCAAGTGATAATTAAACATGGAGGAATGAATAAAAGGGTTATTCAGTGATACAAAGCTAAATTTAAATATGAGAACCTATAGGAACCCTTGGTAACTTAATTACAAAAATGGATATTTCCTTTAACTAGAATACATAGATGAAGGATTTGATGGGACATTTTATAAGACATGAAAATGAAGAATTAGAAACATTGAAATATATAAGGGTAATTGATGTCATAACCTCTACTAGAGAATTGGTCTAGAGGCCCAATTTTGAGTCTTCCTTAAAGTAACATAATGAGATCATGTATTTAAGGAGGAAGTTGAAAGAATAATATACAAAAACAATAATGAGATCATGTATCTAATCAATTTTACTAAAGATAAAGTGACAAATGATAAATCACATGGAGATAAGTTCAAGTGATCGAATGAAAAATACACAAGGTTGATGGATAAAATATATCAAAATAGTCATGTCTTCATTGCTTAATTTTGATACGTTTAATAAATGGTTTGTTACAATATATGCATTATTTGGGAAACTCATATCTAAAAAGGGATAATCTTGAGCAGAACCAAGAATGTAAACATCTACATGTGTTGTCACATAATCTCAAGATCCCCATTTTTTGGAGATGCAGTCATGCATACTCTAATGGGGTCAGTAGTTATACCCTAAGGGCCTACAACATATATTTATGTTTCTAAAATTGTCACTTAGTCATTTTCATCTTCTTGTAATGCCACATCAACACTACTCTAAATATAAATATTTATTTACATGTTTTAGTTAAGTTTAAACTTTTTTTGTTCCTAATATATATTGTATTTTATATGAATAATTCTATTCTACATAAATATTTATTTACATGTATGATCTGCATGATATTGACACATAATCTTATTTTTTTCAGATGTAATTTAGACTTCACTTTGAGAATAAGTCCTTCCCTTCCCCATGCCTACATATCTATATCCTCCCTATCTGAAAGGGAGCATGGATATAAATATTAATAGGAAATTCTAAATTTTTTTTGTAATTAACCTTGATGTCCAAATTTGATTCTTATCCAAACCTGTGAATCTTGTAAGAAGTTATACCATTTTGGTATATTAGTATCTAGGTTGTGCATGATTTATCTTTTTAGTATAGTTCTTCATATTGTGTTATTGTTAATTTGAATTTATTTTGTGCATTAATCATAATCTCCCCTCATAAATATGTAAACATAATATTAAAAACATAGTGCCCTTTGATAGTATATACTTAAGTTTACCATATTATCATTTCATTGGACTCTTAACTTTGTTTGATTATTGGTGTGTTTGAAGTATCTTATAAAAAGCATTGGTTATTTATTTCTTTTACAAACCATAGATAAAGAGATGGATTAGAAAGGTTTCATATCATTTGGTCCACATACCTTATTTTCTACCTTACCTTTCCCTCTTTTTGAGATTCATTTGGTCACACCCACTTTAGAATAGTTTCATCATCTATCCATCCATGTCAAGTAGATTTAGATTCATCCATATCCAACTGATCCATGGTAAACAATTACTTTGTTCATCATTATTCCACCAATATGTTATTAAAATTGTAATATCTCACATCTCATGCCTTAATGTGAATTACTTTCACTGGTCGTAAAATGTCAGAGGCTACGTCATAATGTTCCTTGTTGTGCATAAAAACTACAGCAATATGAATTTATCTATAAATATAAGAAGGGCTTAAACTAATGAAAATTTGGTTTACTGAACCTCCATTTGTTTATTACACTTGAAATTGATGCCCTCTCATTATAGTTCTATTAATTTATATTGTTTACTTGATCCAATCAATTGAAACTCATCTATTTCTAAAAGGAGGGATTGAACCTATACCTCTTTTTTTTTCAAAAATGTCACTTGAGTTATAATAGATATACTCAGAAGATAACAATGTCTACCTCAGACACTAACTTACTAGACCCACCTCTGGAAATAAATATAAAAGTTAGGTATGGTGAAGGTGTCAAGAGGGGACCTCATGCTCAATCATATTCTCCAAGAAGATGATCATATTTTCCTCTAAATCTAATGGCCCAAACTTGGCTAACTAGTTATTATATCAATGTCAATGGAGGTGTGCATGATTTACCTAGAATCCATGAGAATTATCTTCCTTCCTTTTCTCCCTTAAGAGGTAGGACTAATGAAGAGCATATAAAGGATTTTAAAACTAAATTAGGAATACTAAATGTAAGCTATGAATACGTGGCATGCAGACTCTTTCCCTTTACATTATAATATGCTACCTATGAATGGTTTCTTAATATCCCCATAGGTTCAATTACATCTTTGGAATAATGCCAAAAAAAATTAGCATTGTTTGACCAAGACACAAGTGAAAGTGCTGTCTATCAATGGTTTCAAATCATGATAAGACAACCTAATGAGCCAATTCAAGACTTCAATGTTAGGTTATAAAAGATGTAAATTTGACTTGAAACTACCTACAATCCTACTAAATCACTAACCTAATGACTATTTGATGCAGGAGCATCTACATACATCTTTAGGAAAGACATGGTTACATTGGGATGCAAGTCATGATTGAATTAAAATCCAAATTATTTTATTTTCCCTCCAAAAATTTTGTTAATGAGGAGTAATTGTAAAATTAAAAGTAAAAAGTCAATGTAAAAAAAAATAAAATAGTGAAAGTGGTTAAAGGAGAATCTCCTACATTGGAGTTGTTGAGCAAATAAATGAAGAGTGGTTGAAAATATTTCAACCTTGGTATATTTTTGAAGATTACAAACCATGTTTGTTTTGTCTTGAGCCCAAGTTGGGCATAGAGGTTAGAGAGGAGGCTCTTCAAAACAGCAAAAGAGAATTCATTCAAGAGAAGAGAGAGCTCATTAATATTTTTAAAAAAAATGTGAGAAGAGCTCACGAAAATAGAGGAATGTATTTGAAAGAGAGCTTATGTGTGAGAGGAGAGTAATAATATGAGATGGAGGACCTATTATTCAAGAACAAAAGAGAATGGAATGAAGAAACAGTGAGGGAGGACCTCATTCAAGAATGCAAACGTGAAGGAAGAGAGAAAGTTGAAGGTGCAAATAAGACTTATAAACCATTGACCATGGATATGGATCATAGAATGGTGGATCTTTGTTTGTAAGTATCTATTTTGATTATGAAGAAAGGTATTTTGATTCACTTGTGTATGTTATGTAAACAATAATCCCAATTGCAGAATTCTAGTCTAATCAATGGTGAATAAATGTACAGGGTTGTGTATGTATATGTATGCTTCCTTGAGGTTTAAGAAACAAATGATCATTTTTTGGAGTTAAATATGCATGATAATATTTGGATATATGTTGAGAACTAGTTTCCAATTTTATTAGGTGATGAAAAGGACTAAAATGTTTCAAAAGTTCAATGAACATGGTGCAGGCCTATGTGTAAAGAAAACTAGGCACGGTTAGAAGAATTGATATATATCGTGATTTACCCAATGAAAAGTTATGAAATTTTGTGTGAATATGAGTCCTGGATTTATGAATCCAATGAAAGTTTTTTTATATCTAATGGAGAAAGTTTTAAAAATATATGGTCAAAATACGGACCTGTAGTTCTGAGACAACTCAGAAAAACGTGTTCTCAGGTACTAAAGAGCACATAACTTTAAAAATAATACTCAGAATGACTTGAAATTTAATATGAAGTTGGGTAATAAGGTTATTTATGTGATAATTTTTTTTTTAGGTCTTAAAATTCTATCCATGAAAAGATATAGAGGACTGCATTTTTTGAAAGAGACTGTAAGTGAAAACCTGTTTACTCATTTTGTGAAGGAGAAAGGATTGCATACATAGAATATGTTATACAATGGTTGTAATAGGTCATATATATGTTTATACAACATATAATTATGATTTTAATACCTTTCAAGAATCAAATGTAAGAACTATAGTGAAACAGGGTAGTATGAAGATCTATTAAGCCCAGTCAAGAATAGGGAAAGTTGCAATTTGGAGAAGATGTTCCAAAGGAACCTTGTCTAGATTTAATATATGTGGTATAAATTGATAATGGGTACTATTATATAATATTGGATTGATGAAATAATTTGTAATCTGAGAAGTAAAGGCTAAAGCTCTCTTGACAGAGCTGCAAGGACCAAAAGGGCTGAATAAAGGAAATTGGGTTGTGATGTAGGATAAAAGACTGTAAGTTCTAATATAACTTGGGATGGATATAAGAACATGTTTAAAATGATTTTAAAGGTTTAATTAAGTTAAGTATTGATCTTAAGAGTCACAGGTAAATCATGAGATAATTGTATTGTTCTTGATAAAGATTTCTATCTATCATGGTATGAATGACATTATTTTACAAATAAGCAAGTTTGCATTGATGATCATGATTCATATATATAGAGATATGTCACCAATAAGAACATTGGTAAATCAACTAGTATCTGAGCATTGAGATAAGAGAAAATTTTATCAAAAGAAAAGAACATAGTCTAATGAAGAAGTAACATGTTGGTAAGGTAACTTGAGGTGTAAACAAGGTGAGGGTTACACCATTTTTGGTATCAGAGCTTGAATCTCTTGAGATTTGGTAATTGATCATGTTTGCTAATAAGTTTCTACAAGATTGAGAAAATGATCAAAAGACTAGGATGTAAAAGGCCTAGGTGAGATCAAGGAGATTGTCGAAAGACCAGTCAAGGAGAATGGCTTGGGTGAGACAAGTGGACCAACAGCCTAGGGTGTAGAAGACCTAGGTGAGGACCTAAAGGGATCAATAGACCAAGGTAGAAAATACTTGGGTGAAGATCTTAGAAACGGAAGTACTGTTGAAGGCACTACAGAGCAGTAGAATACATGAGGGCACTAAGAAGGAAGCAAGCATCCGAAAGAAGAGAGGTATGACTAGTAATGGAATTGATAAAGAGATTGATAGTTTGAAAAGAGATTTAGCTAAGTTTGTAGATAGATATGAGTCTTGGATGCAGATGGACAAGCAAGCATGGGTATGGCCAATGAATAAGAGAATGAAGTGGCTAATTGATCTCCTAATGAAGAGGAGAAGAAGGCAAAATGAGATTGCCAAGAAGAGAGAGGCCCATAGAGGCAAGAGGATGAGTAGGTTTCCAAGTGAGCAACAAGAGAAAGAGGTGGAGAAGAAGTTTCTCATTGAGGAGAACAAGAGAAGAGAAGAAAGAGAAGATGAAGTGCCAGGAAGAGCACTTGAAAACATAAGAGTGTTGGTGAAGAGAACACTCATAGGGACTTTGTGGTCTCTTATTTTTATATCTAATGTTGTCTTTGCATGGGTAATTTTAGGTATGAGCAGCCTTGTGAAGGTCAAAATAAAGGCCTTGAAGAATGAAGAGATTGGTGCAAGAGAGAGAAGTGAGTTTGTTTTTGATGATAAAAAAGAAGAGATGCATTGGTTAATGCATGAGGAAGGTGTTGAGGAACCCATACAAGAAATAGAAGAGATAGAAGATGAGGATGAATTCCATGATGCCATTGAATGCCAAGAAGAGGCAAGAGAAAAGTAAAGCATAAAGGAAGAAGAAAGTACAAACAATCAAGACACTATGCAAGTCAAAGAACTAATGGAGTAGCCCATTAAGAAGGTAAAGGTGAATTCAAAAATTGTTTTTTCTTATAAGCATGAAATTGGTGATATGCATGTTAGAGAAAGGTGAAGTTTCCAATTAACCATGGATATGTGATCCCTAAATGGTGGAAGAAGCAAACTCTCAAGCAACATGAAGTGTTGGTACAAGAGCATGGATGCAGGATGCCTACATGGTTTAAGACAAATGATGAGAAGGAGAAACAAGTATGGATACCTAAGAAGGCAAAGATTGAAGATGTGAGTGTTGAGGTAACAACACCAATAACTCAATGGAGGAAGGTGAAAGTTGACACAAGCAATCAAAGGCATGAGGATAACACAAGTACATGGAAAGGTAAACAAATTATTTATGATGATGTTTTTGAATCCTTTAATGATATTTTCATGAGAAATGAAAAATGGAGAGTGGAAATGTAGACTAATATGTAGCAAGGAGAGAATTATAAATGTTTGGTTAATGAGGAAAGAGATGGATATACAACAAATAAATGTCTCATTGAATGCAAGAAACAAACAAGATGGCTTCAAAGAGAAGTTGAAGAGAGTAAGGAGACACAAGGTAAGGGTGCTTCAATTGTATTTGATGAGTATGTTGAAGGAGTTGGTTTACATGAAGACATCTCAAGAAAGGATGAGATGAAGAGTAAGGCTAGTGAAGGACAAGTAATCTTTGTGAGTGATGAGCCCAAGTTTGATGAAGATGATGAGATAGATGAGATCTCACTAAAGGAAGAGTTGAAGATGTTGGAGGAGCTGTTTGGTCATTAAAGAGAGATGAATTAAGGTACAAGCCATGGTGAAGATACCATTGGGAAGAATGAAACAAGATAAGAGCAAAGCAAAGAGGCCAAGACAATTTTGGTCAAGGAACAAGAACAAGGAGACAACCAAGAGGCTTCATGGCCTGAAGATTTTGATTATATGGTGGCTTTGAATGTTTTGTATGCAGTTATGAAGGTTTATAAAGTGAATTACATACATGAGTCATTGGAGAATCTCATGAAATAAGAACAACAACAAGAGGATCTAGAAGACATGTATGAAGATGAAGAAGCATGGAAGCGGGAGATGACAGCTGAGAAAGAAAAGAGAAGAATGATATATCTAAAGAGGAAGAAAAGCAAAATGAAGAACAAAGACTATTCCAAATAAAGACAAGCATTGGTATTGGCAAAAAGACTTTGGGATCTAGGGATAGAGTGAAGACTAAAACATTGAGGAGATATCTCATTTGAACTAAGGTTCAAATTGTTTCTAGAGGGAAAGTATGATGCAGGAGCATCTACATACATCTTCAGGAAAGACATGGTTACATTGGGATGCAAGTCATGATTGAATTAAAATCCAAATTATTTTATTTTCCGTCCAAAAATGTTGTTAATGAGGAGTAATTGTAAAAGTAAAAGTAAAAATTCAATGTAAAAATAAATAAAAGAGTGAAAGTGGTTAAAGGAGAATCTCCTACATTGGAGTTGTTGAGCAAATAAATGAAGAGTGGTTGAAAATCTTTCAACCTTGGCATATTGTTGAAGATTAAAAACCATGTTTGTTTTGTCTTGAGACCATGTTGGGTGTAGAGGTTAGAGAGGAGGCTCTTCAAAAAAGAAAAAGAGAATTCATTCAAGAGGAGAGAGAGCTCATTAAGGAAAAAAAAAAGAATGTGAGAAGAGCTCATGAAAATAGAGGACTGTATTTGAAAGAGAGCTTATGTGTGAGAGGAGAGTAATAAGATGAGAGGGAGGACCTATTAGTCAAGAACAAAAGAGAATGGGATGAAGAAACAGTGAGGGAGGACCTCATTCAAGAATGCAAAAGTGAAGGAAGAGAGAAAGTTGAAGGTGCAAATAAGACTTATAAACCATTGACCATGGATATGGATCATAGAATGATGGATCCTTGTTTGTAAGTATCTATTTTGATTATGAAGAAAGGTATTTTGATTCACCTGTGTATGTTATGTAAACAATAATCCCAAGTGCAGAATTCTGGTCTAATCAATGGTGAATAAATGTACAGGGTTGTGTATGTATATGTATGCTTCCTTGAGGTTTAAGAAACAAATGATCATTTATTGGAATGAAATATGCATGATAATATTTTGATATATGTTTAAAACTAGTTTACAATTGTATTAGGTGATGAAGAGGACTAAAATGTTGCAAAAGTTCAATGAACAGGGTGCAGGCCTGTGTGTGAAGAAAACTAGGCACGGTTGGAAGAATTCATATATCTCGATATTTACCCAATGAAAAGTTATGAAATTTTTTTTGAGGATGCACCTTGGAGTTACGAATCCAAATAAAGTGGTTTCAGATCGAATGGAGAAATCTGGGAAAAGATATGGTCAAAATACAGACCTGCAGTTTTGAGACAGCTCAGAAAAACGTGTTCTCAGGTACTAAAGAGCACATAACTTTAAAAATAATGATCAGAATGACTTGAAAATTTATATTCAGTTGGGTAATAAGGTTATTTATGTGACACAAATATTTTTAGGTCCTAAAATTCTGTCCATGAAAAGATATAGAGGACTGTATTTTCTGAAAGAGACTGTAAGTGAAAATCTGTTTACTCATTTTGTGAAGGAGAAAGGATTGCATACATATAAGATGTTATAAAATGGTTTTAATAGGTCATATATATGTTTATACAACCTATAATGATGATTTGAATACCTTTCAAGAAGCAAATGTAAGAACTATAGTGAAACAGGGTAGTATGAAGATCTATTAAGCCCAGTCAAGAAGAGGGAAAGTTGCAATTTGGAGATGTTCCAAAGGAACCTTGTCTAGCTTTAATATCTATGGTATAAATTTATAATGGGTACTATGATATAATATTTTCTTGATGAAATAATTTGTAATCTGAGAAGTAAAGGCTAAATCTCTCTTGACAGGGATGCAAGGACCAAAAGGGCTGAATAAAAGAAATTGGGTTGTGATGTAGGATAAAAGACTGTAAGTTCTAATATAACTTGGGATGGATATAAGAAAATGTTTATGATGATTTTAAAGGTTTCATTTAGTGAAGGATTTATCTTAAGAGTCACAGGTAAATCATGAGATAATTGTATTGTTCTTGATAAAGATTTCTATCTATCATGGTATGAATGACATTATTTTACTAATGAGCAAGTTTGCATTGATGATCATGATTCCTATATATAGAGCTATGTCACCAATAAGAGCACTGGTAACTCAACTAGTATCTAAGCATTGAGATAAGAGAAAATTTCATCAAAAGAAAAGAACATAGTCTAATGAAGAAGTAACATGTTGGTAAGGTAACTTGAGGTGTGAACAAGGTGAAGGTTACACCACTATTTTCTTGCTCTACAGAGTTATTGGTGTTGATATGCTACCTTTGGCTTACGATGAATATACCAATGTTGATAAATAATTGAATCCTCATTTATTGACCCCACTTAATCTTGGTCATGTCTTTTAAGACTTCATCCAAATTCCAAACATAATTAAGAATATTGTGGCCCAAAACTAGAACCATGTGTACACCCATTTGCATTTAACTCATGTTCAACTTAGCCAACACTTAATTTCCTAAAAAAATTTACACCTACAACTAACTAGAAAATCTAGATTTAGTCTTTGATACTAACTAATACCACTAATACACAAGGTATTGCTTATAATTCTAAAAAAATAGAACTTGGAGCTATTTAGTGGATGGTTGATAAATTAAGTAATTATTTTATGAACACCAATAAATTAATGGGAAACACCATTGTACATAATACTAAATAGAGCATCATATTCTAGATGTATAATAGGACTTTCAACATACCTATAAAAAATCTAAAGAAGCATCCACCTAAGAGGATATCAAAGATAAACATCATACAATTAGTTCTTCTTAATTGGTGTTGAGTTTTTAATAGAGCACAACATGATGAGTTATAATGCATAGAGTTCAAAAATACCTTTGAGATATTTTAGAAATGAAAAATACAAATAGGAAGGTTTCATAAATCCAATAGAACCATATTTCTCTACTACTTTTGGATATCCCATTACATCCATAGTTTTTGATAACTATGACTTCACTTTCCTAGTCGAGGATGAGAATGAGTTATAAGATGATACTAATGAGATCTATGTGTTCTAGTAGTTCTATATGAATAACTACAATTTAATAAATGAAAAACCTACTACCACTTCCATGCATCCAAACAAAAATACAACCACTCCTCCAAATCTAAAGGCTAACAACAATCCACCCCCTTCAATAAAGTATGATCAGTTGTAGACTACATAACCATAGATCAAATGAGGGTAAAATATTATTAAGAGCATGAATAATATCAAGGCTAATATTAGTGTTCATGATTTGGCCTATATCATTGAATAGAGAATTTATATTTAAAAACTTAAATGGAAGGTTATCTTATAATAAATCAAAATAAGTTCATAAAAATGTGGTGGTTTATAAGGACAAGCCTAAGGTACCACCTTTTCTAATAACCTTAAACAAAATTAGAATGAACATGCATAATTGCTTTTTTTCATTTTGGTGCCTCGGCCAATGTGATGGTTAAAACTATGTGCAATAAACTAAGGTTGACCCCAAATAAGTCAAAAAGAGTGATCCTACAATTAGATAAGTATTATGTCTCATGTGTTGAAGAACTAACAAAAGTGCATCTTTAATGTGCATTTGATCCATGTGTAAAACAATACATAGATATTCTAGTCATTAACATTTTAGAATCATATGGTTTACTAATTAGTTTTAATTGATCAAATACACTAAATGGTTACATGTCCACAAATTTCTCACACATGTGGCTACCTTGAAAATGAGTAGCCAATCAGATCTGAGTAAATAAAGAATTGAATATGAAGTACCTAACCACCGATTACAATGTTAAGAATGAGAAGGTTAACTTTGTATCTTTGCATGTAAGAGTGTAGACATTCATCATAAATAAAGAACCTTATGAAAAATAATTTTAAGGTCCTTAGTTATGAACTCTCCATTTCAATGGAGTAATATAAAAACAAGTTTTGGGGGTTGGCATGGAATCGATTGATCCATATGAGAAGCAATATCTAGCTAACTCTATACTATAATTTACCTACACTAATAATAGATCTTAGTATGAAGATCTGATACTCATCTTATAGTTCATGCTGAAGCATAAAATCAATAAGTTATGAGTCTTTAGTGATTTAAAGTAGGTTATTAACTAGATTAGAAATAATTATCAATACAAGCTCACCTAATTGAATATGTAAAAAATCTGATCATGGGACCTGATTGAATCCTTTGGGGCATTCAACATCAAGACCATCCCAAGGGAACAAAACTAGAAAGCAGATTCAGTGGCATCTTTAGCTACCAATCTCACACCTCTCCAATAATTTAATGTAGACAAATTATAGATATTTGATGAAGATTAATAGATTGTATAAATTGGGAGTAGCTATGGAACTTTAAAATCTCAACTAATATATGATAAAGATGTTGAGATCATGAATATTGAATAGCTAGGAGAAGATGGTGTCTTATAGTTGAAGGAGAATAAAATTCATCTAGAGATGATATCCCTAAAGTGAGCCTTCGATGTAGATCTACAAGATCAAAATCATAAGTATCTTAAGTAAACTAAATCTAATTTCATCAAGGAAAATTTGGGAGTAAACTAACATCCTTAGTATGTTAACATTCATCTAAGTTGCACTAAAAGTGAGAAATAAAAGATGAAGAGTCTATTGATAGAATTAAAATATGTGATCACATGGACATATGAATATTTGAAAGTCTTTGACCTTAGGGGCATCACACATACCTATAGAAACCCATTTTGTATAATTACACATATTACTAGTCTTGTTTTATGTAAATACCTCTTTTATATGAATTAGAGATCAATGATATGGTCTTTTAGGGACCACTTTAGTTCCATCTTATTTCACTTAATTTACTTACCCCTCGGGCCTATGTGTTACGTTTATTTCTCATCATTTAGTGTATACAAGATACCCCTACCTTTCATGTTTTTGTTCAGAATGTTTGTATCCCCTGGACACTTGTGTTCATCCTAAAAATTAGATTCAAAATTAGTGTCTAGGGTCGATGCAAATGTTTATTCTTGTCTTTTTATATTTTTCAATGTTTTTTGATTTATGACCTTTTTATTGACCATATTTTTCAATATTATGGTCAACTTTTTTTTAACGCATCATTAGGTTCTAATTTTAAGTAAAAATGTTCTTATATATATAAAGTCATGGTATAATTAATGCATCTTCTAATTTGATAAGGAAACTCTATAATGAGAAATTATTGTCTATTTAAAGCTAAAAAAATACACAAAAACATTGTTTTAAATATTTGAAGCATTCAAAAGGTCAACTATACTATTGCATCATTTGTACCAAGGGTTACTATGAGAAAGAGCATATAGTCCTAATGTTATAATTCCATACACATGTATGGGATGGAGAACTAAATGTGAGCCTAAGGCCAACTTAGTAGTATTGGATATGTAGGAAATAATTAGAAACAATAGGGTTGATATGGATAACTCGACTCACATTAATAATCCATTTTTACTAGGTTCTAAGAGGTATAATAGAAAATAAATAAGGTTACTTGTTATCTATATCTAGCACATAGGAAAACATAATCTAAGATATGGAATGATTATATATGGGGTATCACAAGTTTGGTCCAAATTTGAGGTCACTCATGTGCATTTATTTCACTAGACACTAGTGTCAGGTGTGGACAAAATCATTGACATTACTATCCTAGATCGATGCAACTATATGAAGGTAAAATATATTCAAAACATAAAACTAACAAAACCTAGATCTCCAACACAATATTGTGATCACTTATGATCATTACCATGATCTAGATAAGAACATTAAATAATATATTCTTTCTTTATCCCTCAGTTATTTTGTACTTACTATATTTATTACACATGCTAGATTATACAAAACATGTATTATTTATTTTATTTTAGTGTATATCTAAATATTTTTAGTCCTTTCAAATAGATTTATTTACTAAGGTATTATATTTTAAATCCCCTGAAGCACATAAAACATTTTGTGAACTCGACCTTTATATGTTGAACCAAAACCCTAGATTCTATATTATGGTTCTTAACTTCGCTCAAATTCCATTTCAGCTTTTTATATTTTATTTTTTATATCTAATTGTACTTATGGAGGCCTAGTTTAGGAATGTTAACTATTTGTATTTATTTGGATATCTTGCTTGTGTTTTAAAAAATAATTCCTAAAAGCTCACCTCCTTATGGATTCCCTAACTCATTCAAAGAAAGCCACCTTTTTTTAATCTTATTTTCATTGTATCTAATGATCAATGCATTTCATATTAGGATCTTATGGAACATTAAAAGTGGGCTAAAAACCTTTCCTTTCCTTATAACTATGACAATGAAATAAAAAATGATGCAAATGCAATTTTAGATGAGAAGGATAGTGATAATGATATTTATTCTTATGGATATGAATGTAATGATCTTCCCCTTGGCTATGTTGAACCTCATTCTCCTCCTCTTTTGTGTTTAAATGATGAAGAGTCTCAATAACCAACAAGCATGTAAAATTATATTATTCCTAATGTTTATAATCCCATTGTTTCATCTCTAACTTCTTTAGTTGAATGTTAATCTTCACCTTCCAATGATACAAATGTTGAAAAAGTTGAATGTCTTTCTTCCCTTTCCAATGATACAAATGTTGAAAATTTTGAATTTATTATTTCTTTTATAATTATTCACATATAAAAAAAATTTAATGTTTGTCTTTTATCTCTCATAATGAAAATATTAATGAAATCCAATCCCTGCCTTAACCTCTAAATAATACTAGTGTTCAAAATCCCATGTCTTTTTTACATAATTCAAACACATATAACCCATGTTTCTCTTCCCCTCTAGTATGTAATAAGTGATATATGTGTCTTATCTCTTAACCCTTTTTTCTTGAATGGAAAAAAGAAAGTGATAATGAACATCCTAAGGAAACACCTACAAAACTTGCGTTGTTTGGAGACACATAAAAAGTTCAAATTTTGTTTGATGTATCTTGCTTAAAGGCTAAGTCATATAAATCCAATAAACTTAAAATTAGTATTTCATTATCTCTTCCTTTTTGAATTAAAATTAAATTCATATTTTCACTTGAAACACACACATACACACATGATATTACGTGTCATATGTCCCCTTTTCTCCCTATCCGAGTTGTTGCCATAATCCAGATAATGCAAATGAAATGGAGACATGATCATAAGAGATAAAGCAAGTGCACACCACATAGATGCTAAAGCAATTTGAAATTATACTAGATAGATTGCATAAGACAAAATGAGAGAAAACCCAATATCTAATTAACATGAGATGGCCAACGTGAGGAATACATATAGGAGAGCATGTAAGTAACTCCTCCATAAAAGGTGGTCAAGGCACCCCAAGAATAGATTGTAACTCCTCCATGAAAGGTGGTGACATGGTGCTAATAATAGAGAAGTAACTCCCATCAATAGAGTTACTTATGACACCTATGAAACATCTATGACACACATCTCCATATAAGCTAGCCTATCCCACAAATGTAAGAAAACTCCATGTATGCACAAATATAATTTCCCTAGTTAAATAATAGGGAAAAATAAAAACCTGCACTAATACCCCCCATAAGCGTAGCTTAGGTGGGCAGTGTGGAAATATAAAATGGGTCTTGACAACTAGGCCTGATGAGGTACCCATGTACAAATGCAATCTCCCATAAGATAGAGAAAAGGAGAAAACTCGTAGGATAAAAATCCCCCCCAAAAGAGAGACATAGAAGAAATGAAGAGGCTAGAAGGCCCCCCCTAAAGATGATGTTGCTAAAGATGTAGACCGCACCCCAAGAAGAGCTCGTAGATGAATGAACTTGCTCTTGGTGAAAGGTTTGGTGAAGATGTCTGCAACTTGCTCTGAAGAAGAGAAAAATATCAAGTCAATGACCTAACTATAAATAAAGTCCCGAATGAAATGCATGTGAATCTTTATGTGCTTGGTCCACTGGTGTTGAACTGGATTCCTACAAATCTGAATGGTACTCTGGTTGTCATAATAGATGAAGGTGGGCTACCTGATAGGAATGCCAAACTCAAAAATAATCCCTTGAAGCTAAATAGCCTCAGTAGCTACATTAATATCTCCCATGTACTCTACCTCTATGGATGATATAGCAATAGCATTCTGCTTCTTGCTAGACAAATTGATAAGACCAGAACCTAGAGAGAAACTATAACCAAAAGTGGACTTACAAGTATGTGAATTGTCAACCCAATCTGAATTTGTATATCCAACCAAGTCAACCTCTATGCTAAATTTTTAATGAATCTCGTATCTCTGTGAACCCTGTATGTAATGCAAGATCCTCTTAGTGACTTCCAATGCAACTCATGAGGTTCTTGCATGAATCTGGAGAAAAGTCCCACTGTATATGATATGTCGGGCCTAGTGTGAGTCAAGTAGATGAGACTACCAATAAGTTATATATATCAAGTGGCATCAACCAATGGTGATGAATAGTCAGCCTCAACCTTGACTCTTGATAGAAAGGGAGTCAAATTTGGCTTGCAATCAACCATGTGAAACTGAGCCAATAAGTCAAGAGCATACTTAGGTTGTGTAAGATAAATTCCTAAATCTGACTATGAGATCTCAATGCCAAGGAAGTAGTGAAATAAACCCAATTCTATCATGTCAAATCTATCTTGGAGAGATGCCTTCACTACTGTAATAGCCGATGAAGAACTCCTAGTGATCAAAAGGTCATCAACATATAGAACCAAAATCAGGAGTGAATCATCTTGCTGTAAGAAGTAGACATTAGGGTCAAAATGACACCTATTGAAACCCCCTATGAGAAGGAAGGAATCCATCTTGGTATACCATGCCTGAGGGGCCTATTTGAGGCCATAGATAGATTTCTTAAGTCTGCATACAAAGGAAGAATCATAAACAAATCCTGGTGGATGTTCCATGTAGATCTCCTCCTCTAGGTCTTAATGAAGAAAGGCACCTTCACATCCATCTAGTACACATCCCAACCATTTGCTATGGCAATAGACAAGGTGAGTTAGATAGAATTCATCTTTGCAATAGGTGTAAAGTTCTTTAAGTAGTCAATGCCTACCACCTGTGAGAAACCCTTGGTGACCAATCGTACCTGTACTTATCTATCAACCCATCTACTACAAACTTGGTTTGATATATCCACCTACATCGAACCATATTTCTTCCCTTAAGAAGTGAAGTCAAATCTCAAGTGTGATTTTTGATTAAGGAAGAATATTCTTCTTCCATAACACTATCCCACTCAAGTACCCCCCCCCCTGATGCCTCTCGAAAAGTCTATGGATCTGAAATTGAAGTAAAGAAGGCATGTGGATCTCTCTGAAAACCACCCCTAGTACATCTATCATCTACGAGATCTCTTGCCCAAGTTCTAGCACTCTCACGTGTTTGTCTAGCTCAAAGTGGCCCAAAAGTGGGTAAGTCAGGTGCTAACTCCTCATCCTTTAACTGACTAGAGGTGGATGACACTACATCACTATCCTCGCTATCTAAACTCGAAGAAGAAGAAGATGTCTCTGGCTCAAGAACCTCCTATGGTTGATCTAAATCTGATGAGGAATCATCATGAAGAAGTAGATCTGATGAGGGAGAAGAAGTGTCAAGTGTTGATTCTATAGGACTCTCCTAAAAATGGACAATTCTCTAACTAAAAAACTCATGAGTGACTGGATCTAGAAGACGATACCCCTTAATACCATCTAGATATCCTATAAAGATGCAAGGCTTAGACTGACGTTCCATAGCTTTGCATTTCTTCTTCAGTATGTGGGCCATGGCTGGGGATCCAAAAACCCTAAGGTGCTCAGCATCAGGTTTCCTTTTATGCCAAGATTCAAAGGGTGTTATCCATTTCAAAGCTTTGTGAGGAACCCTATTTTGAATGTAGTAAGCAAAATTGATGGCTTTGGCCCAGTACTATGGTGTTAAGGATTTGGAGTGAATCATATAGCTACCGATCTCTTTCAATAACCTATTTTTGCATTATGTAACCCCATTTTGTGAAGGACTATAAGTGACTATGTGCTACAAATCAATCCCCTTCAGTGGTGCAAAAATGCTCAAACTTATTGCTGACATACTCCCTTCCATTATCAGTTTGAATAACCTTGATGGATTTCTCACTTTATTTCTCAACAAGAGCCTTGAAATCTAATAAATTTTCAAACACTTTAGACTTTTGT
The DNA here is from genome assembly GCA_037957365.1 of Torreya grandis. Taxonomy (NCBI): domain Eukaryota; kingdom Viridiplantae; phylum Streptophyta; class Pinopsida; order Cupressales; family Taxaceae; genus Torreya; species Torreya grandis. The sequence continues at coordinate 581,251 of JARHVA010005489.1, forward strand.
TTGATAAAATATATCCAAGTGTAGCTAGAGAAATCATCAATGAAAGTGAGGATGTACTTGGCCCTTGTGAAAGATGGTTTGGAATAGGGTCCCGATACATCACTGTGGACTAACTCCAAAAGTTGTGAAGCCCTCCAAGCTTTGCCTTTGTTAAATTTTGCTTCAAGATGCTTCCCAAGGGAGCGCCCCTCACAAAGTCCTTTTGAGAATTGGACATGAGACAAGCCAATGACCATGTCATGTTTTCAAAGTTACTCAAGGTAGCAATAGTTAAGGTGGCCAAACCGCTCATGCCATAATTTTTTAACTCCATCTGAATGAGTCAATAATGCCATTGGAGAAGAATCTGGTGCAAAATGTGAGAAGGTGTATAACCTTGCTTGGTGATCTACCCTACCCACTGCCACTGTAGTATCACTATGTAACTCCCTAATAGCCACTGAATTTGGTGAAAACTCAACTCTCATGCCCCGACCAATGTGAGTGATTTGTTACACTGATAGGAGATTGGTTAAAAGAGAAGGAACACTTAGGACATTATTGAATGTTCCTCTTTCCATTTCATCTAACCCTCTCCCTACAACAGAAACTAATGTGTCATCACCCAAACTAATTCAAGTCATGCTACAAGGCTCTAAAGATGAAAACTCAACTAGGGAAGAGCCCATGTGGTGAGAAGCACCTGAGTCAATGACCCATGAAGATGTATAAGTTGTTGTAGCTACAAGGGCCTTGCCCTTTTCTTTCTCCTTACCCTTGCCTTTTACCTTAGTAGAATCTTGGGTAGATGAATTATGCTTGATGGACTCAGGAACACCTATGTTATGCTTCTCTAGAAGATGAGTTAGGTGATCTATTTGTTTCTTCATGCATTTGTGTTCATCATGCCCTGTCTTCTTACAATAGGCACAGTTAACCTTTTCCTTCTTAGGTTTAGCATTGGAGGAGGAAGAATCAATGTTGTTTTTGGTAGGATTGTTGTTTTCTTTCTTCTTTTCCTGGTCCTTGTTCTTTTTCTTCTTTTCCTTTGTTGAAGTCTTATCCTCACCATTTCTAGATATCAAAGCTTGGGGTTGAGTAGACTTCATTATGCCCATTTGAATTAGATTATCTTGCTCCTTAGTCAAGTCAGCAATGAATGAATCCAAAGAAGGCATTTTCCATGTAGTACCAAGGGCACTTTTTGTGGCATGGAAAGTGGAGACAAAGACTGTATAGCTTGGACCTAAATTTGTGAGAATAGAAAGGATGAGTTGATCATCTTTCTTCTCTATCCCGCATTATTTCAGTTACAATCTAAGGGCCTTAAACTTAGTGAAGAAGTCCTGTAGGGTGTCAAAGTTTCTAGGACTTAGACTTATGAGTTCATTTTCAAGCTCATGACCTCTCATCTCATCAAGCTTCCCAAATAAGAGTTCTAAGGTGTCCCATATGTCTTTGGGAGTCTTGGAGGTTTCAAATGTCAATCATTATTAGAATAAAAGGGTTGTATAGGATCACCATGGGTACTAAAGTAGAACCTAGCACCGATGCTGAAAAATACTAGCATAACCAGACACATGATTACCAGGGTGGCTCTAATACCATATCAGAGTTGTTTCCAAAATTTGGATAATGCAAATGCAATAGAGACGTGATCACACAAGATGAAGCAAGTGCACACCACATAGATGCTAAAGCAATTTGAAATTATACAAGAAGATAAATTACACAAGATAAAATAGGAGAAAACCTAATATCTGATTAACATGAAATGGCCAAAGTGAGGAATACATATAGGAGAGCACATAATTAACTCCTGCCCAAAAGGTGGTCAAGGCACCCCAAGAATATACTATAACTCCTCCATGAAAGGTGGTGACAAGGTGCTAAGAATAGAGAAGTAACTCCCATCAAGGGAGTTACTTATGACATTCTTATGACACATATGACACATCTATGACACACATCTCCACATAAGCTAGCCTATCCCACAAATGTAGGAAAACTCCATGTATGCACAAATATAATTTCCCTAATTAAATAATAGGGAAAAATAAAAACCTACACTAATACTCCAACTTTTGCATTTTTGGCTAAATAAGAGAAAAAGTGTACAAGTGAAATTATTTCACCCGTTTCCATTAAAATTAACCAAACTTAAACTGGATTAACATCTTGGAATGATAATGATGTTAGCCTTCATGATATATAACATGACATAATTATTGATTTATCTTTATAGGATTATGAGTTTAAAACCCAAATTGTTAAAGAGGTTGAGTATAATAAATCAAGGTAGAAATATGTAATAAATACAACCACTAATTTTTAATAGGATTGACCTAGTTTGAATTTTCTAAAAATAATAGTAAATGATGTTAAAAAATACTAGGCTAGAAACTTACTAAGACAAAATATTTGATGGATAAAAACTGGAACAAGATCTAATTTGAGTGTTAAAAGCAGGAACCAAGTGTCAAAACCCTTCTTGGATAGTAGTTCCCTAACTAGATAATAGCATTAATGGCACTAGTATCCTTTTTTAGTGCTAATTTATTATATGAACTATTTTGAGAATCTGGGTGCACTTGTGTTTGAGTCTATCAATTGTGTTCTTATGTGAATGAGTTATAGTTCCCTATTAGTGTCCTAATTTGACTAATTTTACATATAAACCCCTAACCTTGATGTTGTTGGGAATCTGATTAGCATAATTAGAAAAATGTGATTTTAGTGGAGTAGGCTAGACAATTTGAAAAGCATGAACTACTAATATTTTCCTACATACTGATAATCCAAGGAGGGATCAATCTCGATGTATTTCTCTCCACCTAAGTGCTAGTGTAAGTGCAAGTGAAGCTAGTATACATGTTAGTTTTAGTGTTTTGAGTATGATTGAGACTATAAATCTAAGTAATATAAGCTTATGAAGGTTATATATCACTATATATAGAAGAGGTTATAATGGATATTAATAACCTTGATTGTGCATAAATTACTTTGAGTTAATATGTGTTATTTACATATCATTTTCATCTAGTGAATAATTGGATAAAATTCATGTGTGTGTGTGTGTGTGTGTGTGTGTGTGTGTGTGTGTGTGTGTGTGTGTGTGTGTGTGTGTGTGTGTGTGTGTGTGTGTGTGTGTGTGTGTGTGTGTGTGTGTGTGTGTGTGTGTGTGTGTGTGTGTGTGTGTGTGTGTGTGTGTGTGTGTATTGTTCTAGTTCTTTCACGGGTCTTAAAATAGGTATATGCCAACCCTATGAGGTATTTTATTTAAAATTATATATTCTGGTGTCCAAAGGTAGGAAAAAGATAGTAGCACCCAAAATAGGACACTAGCACCATTGGTACTACTCTCCAAATTATGGTGTTAATGCCCAAGTAGTAAATTTTAAGGTACTAGAAACTAAGATGTTAAATTGACAATCTGAGACTACTTTAAGGATGTTTAGGGATGTGTGTGTCCCATACAAAGATTGGTTAAGTGTTTACATAGGCCCTAATATATGACTAGAGTTAGGATAGAGATGGGTGGTCTCAAATAATAGTCTTAACATTCAAGTGTCATTTTTAGATAATTATATCCACTGCCCTTTATTTTATTAATGTATAAAAGTGAAATTAATAATATAAAGGGAGAAAAATTGTATCTATATTTACCTAAGATTCGAAGCCTATGCATCTAGGTTTGAGTGTGTGAAACATGCTCCATTTCTTATCTTTCAAATGAAACATGCATAGATCAACTCTTTATTAAGGGATATCAAAAATAAAAGAAAAACTGAGTAAAGAGATAATAGAGAGGAAAATAATGAGTACACATTACTAGGTACATATTTAATGCATAAAATTGGTGACATCTTGTGTGTGTGCATGTAAATAGTGATCAATCGATGAATAACTTGGACTGATTTGATGGATTGCTCAATCCCCATTTAAATAGTGATGAATAGATAATAGAGAGGAAAGGAATTTTTACACATCATTAGGTACATTAACTAATACATAAAACTAGTGACATCATGTGTGTGTGCATGTAAATAGTGATCAATCAGTGAATAACTTGGACTAATTTGATAGATTGCTCAATCCCCATATGTAGGTGGCTCAATAACTCAATATAATTTTGACTTTATCATTTCCCACCCTTGATGGATTGATGTTGTGTCCAACACTATCATGTAGGTGGTTTAAGAACTAAAACAAACTATGAATCCATCATTACCTACCCATGTGTATTAAACGAATATAAAAGAGAAATTGTGTGATGTAGTTAAAACTATATAAGGTGGCTCTGGGCAACTCAAAACCTCTAAAAATTGAAATATTTTTAAGTGACCTAAGAATTCTAGGAAACTTTAGGTCACTTGAGAATGCCAACCACTATAGATAGAGTAAGGCATAAATTTGGTTTCTAACTTGAAACATGATGTAAAACATAGAGAGTGACATGGATTTTGTTATTCTATCTAATCGACTAGTGCATAAGTGAACATATGAAAACAATGAGTTTTGTACATGCCACCAAATTTGATATATGAGTATATGGATTTTACATTGAGTTTTAATAATCTATATATTAGAATACAAAACTCAAATAATAATGATTATGTCGCACATGATACCCCCAATCTATGTAAATTGGTATGAATATGTGTTAAATTAAGTGAAAAATATTAATCTATAACTAAACTTGTGCAAACCTTGACTTTACCTACTATACTTTTTTGGCCAATCTAGAATTTCCTAAAATTAAGTCTTCTAGAGAGTAATGCAATATATTAGATATTAACATTGGTGGCTCTAGTGTCCCACTTTGGGTGTTAATTTCCAATTGTACTAATTTTTATGCAATTGAAACTGGTCTTTGTTCACTATTTCCCGCTTTGATTTCCTAAAATTAATTTTTATTTTATGTCTGTGTGTTTAAAATTATACTATAAGTGAATTTAGATAACTTGATCTCTATGACAAACCTCTATGAATTCAACTTCTTTTTATTTGATTTGTTTAACTTGTGCGAGAACTATCCTCAAAATAAAAAAGCATTGTAATATGTGTGTTATTTGAAGCATAAAAGATATCTATGTAATAAACTAATATAATGTGAATTCATAACATCAAAAAGTAAGATAATATAATCATAAGTCTATATTGTAAAATGTATGTTAGATATAACATTCACAAGGATGTCAAGATAGATATACTAATGTCAATTATGAATGAATAACAAATCTAAGAAATACACTGAGTAATTACGTATGGAAATGGGGCATGATGTCCATCATAGCACCAAGGGAGGAAGAGGAGATACATGAGGTCTCTTATGGTATCTAAAATTGGAGTGTATAATAATAAAGATACAAGTGTCATGGCCATGATGCATATACTAAATCATACATACAAAACACATGAGGCATGCAAAGTAGACCAAGGGGCCATAATATAAGAGACATGTGTACATGTCACTAAATCTAAGAAATCAAGACATATAAGGACATGTTCAAATGTCCACATATTAAAATATAAATCAATTTGGCTTAGAGCCACATTTAAGGACATATTTAAATGTCTACATACATAATCAAGAAGTAACACACAAGAACATGTGCATATGTCCATATCATACATACATTGAAAGGAATTAGAATAGGGATACATTCAAATGCCCTAAAATATATTTAAAATAATAAAGACATAATTATGTCTAAACTAGGAAATATATAAATGAAAATATTCATGAAGATGTGGTACAAATCTGTATAAGAGAAAATATGTATATAAGTTGGGTCTAAAATACTAGTAATCAACAAAAATCTAAGTAGTGTAGGATGATCTGTATCAAGATATAACAATGCTAAATTTTTGACATAGAGCTTAGAAACATGTAACTTGGAAATCAAAATTATGTATAAGATGCCCCTAAATGGGAGAATGTATCAAATGACGAATTTATGTGTATGTGTATTCGCCACTAATGGGTAGATAGTAGCAAATATGTATATGTGTAGTGGACTTGGTCCTATAAGTATATCCAAAAATTTGAAAAGAATAAGTGAGCCATGTATGCGTGATAAAAATTAGCTATATTAAGATAGCTAACATATGTAGTGACTGTAAAATGTAAGAAATGTAAACATGGAAATGCATACAATCTATAATTTATATTTTATGAGTAAATATTTGAATGTTATTATCTTTTTGACATAATATATGGTTTTTGTATTTTTTGGATATAATCTATGTAAAAGCAACATGAAAATGGCACTCTATACAAGGACCAAGAATGAATGAAACTATGTAAAAGTAGGGAGGACCATACTAATTGATAAGTCACATGGGAGACTCATTATCAATTTGGCCTACATAAAAAATAGGAATGGTAACATCTCATGAAGTGTGATTGATATGTTGTAGTTGAATTGAGTTACAATATAAATCTAATTATTGTTTATTGTTGATATCATAATAATAATAACCTTGATTGTTCCACTCATAATTATCAACTTGACTTTGAGCCAATGGAATGTTAGTGTTGACTTCTATTTTATTTATATGATCATAAGTAATTTACATATATTATGGAGTTGACCTTTCTAAATTTTTATTTGCAATATTTTATTTTACTATGACCTTTGAAATTATGCCTATTGTAGGCATATGGTCCTTTGGAAGATATTTTTATAGAAAGACTCTTTCGAGAATGCATGTTGACTTATCATGATTTTGAATTTTTAACTTAAGTTATTTCTCTTTTGTAACATCTCCTATATATCTAGATATTTTACCTTCATAAACTATATCTACGAATGATTTACCTTAGTATTTTCCATAAATCCCAAACCTTGCTAAAAAACATTAACTACTGGAATAGGAGTAATGATGCATTGGGCATGTTTGCCTAACCCTTGACCTTGATAATAAAACTATTTTAGATAATTTTGACCAAACCCATAATATTTTGAAAGTGGGACCTCATTTTGGAGAGGTATATTTGTATCCTTCACTTACTGTACCTGTGCTTGTTGTAATATTTCTTGCTCTATTTTTTCTTTGTTTACCTTTTATTTTTTTAGTTATACTTTGGTAGCCACATTTATACTATTTATAAATTTTATCATTTTTAATATGTTCAATTATCATTTTTGATTGCTTAATTGATTTATTTTGTTTAGTTTCCTCATTAGCAATGATGTGTTGTATATGCATTTTCCATGACAAACATGAAACTATGTGATGACCATGCATCAGGGATTTTTTTAGTGGTGAATCTTTGTTATTTCATGAATATTTTTTTAAAGTTGGGATTTGGAATTTTTTTGGGGGAGATAACAATGCGGGATCACCTGAATATTAGTGTATAATTTAAATATAAGAGTCAACTCACTTACTTTTTAAAATAATTTTCTTCCTATATATTTATGTCATTAACACCAAGAAATATAATCTAGGGGGATTCTCCATTATATATAACATATTAAATACTCTATAAATAGTATGTGGGTGATTGTAACAATGTGTTAGATGATAGTACATGTTGGATGATAGTAAATATGTGTTGGATTACTACAATAAGTTATCAGATGACTAAAACTAGTCATCATTTGTCTATAGTGTCTATTTTATTTCTTATATTGAGAGTTTTAAGGCATCAAATAATCCCAAAACCTAAATATTAATGCATATTTTGATTAATATTTAAAATTTATGCAATTTATAAAAATAAATAATCATAATTTGATTATGTATGCAAATGTTACAACCTTAGGAAACTGGGTATTCAATGTTGCACTTGCAGATAAATGATTACATGATGCAGTCAAGTGACTTCATCATGTAGTCACCCAAATATATCATGTAGTTGTCTATCTACAAGTGAAATTTTGACTCTATATCTTCTTGAGGTTATAAATTTTACATACATACTTAGATTGAAATGATTTATTTGTTGAAATTGCATAACTTTTTGAAAGGAATCTAAAAACACAATAATATTTATGTTTAAGGAATTTTTTTGGTAAAAATTTTGATTCTCCATGTTCCATCACTTGAATCACCTACATATTTAACCACATAGATCCATTTATGACTATATGATGTAGTTAGAAGACTTTATCTCTTCATCATCCAATCACCTAACTACATCATGCAATTGCCTGATGACATTATCTAGTTGGGTGATTCAATTATGTTTTCTAATAGATACTTGTTAAATTCACCCAACTACATGGTACAATTAGATGAATTCATGATGCCACCTCATAATTCGGCATGTTTCACCTCATAATTCACCTAAACTATTATGACTTTCAATATTATTTTCCATGATTGTGTAACCAATTCACCTAGTGACTTCAAAGATTTTCTTAATATAATCCTCTAATTTTTCCCAGTCATGTATTTTATGGTATTCATAATAGTATCTAGATTTACTTATTGAATGTAAATGAGGTCGGTTGATCAGCTTATCTAGAATAATTTACCTTAAAATCTCACTTTAACTTCTATTTAATATTTTAATAATTTTTGAATCACTAGTTGTAGATACACTTGTGATTTGTTGTTTTGTTATGTAACATTGATTGCCACAAATTGACTAGGTGAAGATGCATATACATTAGTGACACTAGTGTGCCCTAGAGGATTTTATTTTTTAATTTTATTTTCCAATAATGTAATCTTTTCATGTAATATCTAATTTTTCTTTGGTAATTATGAAATGATCTTTCTCATAATGGTAATTTGATCACATAGAGTCTCACTAGTGCAAACCCTAGTTATTTATGATTGAACATATAAGTACACACTTTGTAGATAACATATGGGAAGGTAATGGTTTGAAGGATGGATAGGCTAAGTATAGACATTTGAAACAATAGTCTAGACTTTATCACCTCTTAGAGGAGTGATATCATGGACCTAGTTTGAGGTAAAATATCTATCACCCTCTTGGAGATGAGGAGGAGGAAATGAATCCTCTTTACTCATTAAAATTGAAAATGAAACTTGGAAGAAGGTTTCTAGGGTATAATATAAAAATCATGTATAAAAACCCTACCATAGCCAATGTAAATAGGAAAACGAAGGATACAAACCATAGTATCATCTATGGATAGGGTTTGAACAATACTCAAATTAATTTAGGTTAACCAAATTATTTAAATTTTTATGGTTAGGTGTTTAAGCCCCATGTTTTTAAGGGGGAAGATTACAATAAATTAGAGTAAAAATATGTAATAAATACAACCAATAATTTTTAATATAATTTACCTAGTTTGAACTTTAAAAAAAAAGCAATAAATGATGCAAATAAATACTTAGCTGGAAATCGATTAAGATGGAAAAGGAACTAATCTAAGCATCATTAAAAAATAAAAGTGTGAAAACCCTTCCTAGATAGTAGCACCCAAAACTTTAATTAGTGTCAATGGTACTAGTTTCCTCATTTTGGTGCTAGTGTCCTATGTGTAAAACTATTTTGAACTTCTAGGTGCACTTATGTTTGAGTCTGCCAACCTTATTCCTATGTGTACAAGTTATGATTCCATATTACTGACACATTTGATATATTTTACATTAAAACCCTAGGACTCCATGTTTTTATGGCATCTAATTATTACAAGTAGTAAAGTGTGATGTTAGTGAGGTAGAAAGGACATCCTCAACAACCTATTGTGATGAGAGTTGCATAGATGCCAATACTCTAAGGTATCTAGCATAATTTATCCCTCCCCACCTAAGTGTTGGTGCAAATGGAAGTGAAGTTAGTATAAATTCTAGTTTGAATGATTTGAGTTCTTGAGACTATAAATATAAGTAATCTTAGATTAATAAGGATGTAAATGACTATATGTAAAAGTAGGGTAGACTAGGGATTGATAACCTTGGTTTTCCATTTGTTTTGAGTTAATTTATGTTATTTCCATCTCATTTATATCTAGTGGATAATGGGCTAAATGTCATGTATATATATTATTCTAGTTCGTGTGCATGTCTTAAAAGAGGTCTAGGATAGCCCTAGGTTGTTTTTTATTGGAAAATATATTTGTTAATGGCCAAATGTAGGAAAATGACAATAACACCCCAAATAAGACATTGACAACATTGATGATACTATCCAAATTATGGTTCTAGTGTCCATGTGGCAAAACCGGAGGTATTAGGGGCTAGGATGGTAAAGTAAGGGTTTGATACTACTTTAGGGATGATTAGGGATGCATGTGTTTTGTATGAAGGCTAGGTATGTTTCTAGATAGACCCTAAGATAGGTATATGGTAAATTTATGGATGGAATGTCTACAATAACACTCTAAGCACTCACATGTCACTTTTCGATGATTACACTTAACTCTTTAACCATGGGTACTCCATCAAATATTGTAAAATCATGTGATAATTTTCCTATAAAAAGTGATACAAATCCTACCATCCCTATATTTAATGTCAATGTTATTTTACAACCTATAAAACAAACTTCAACATATCCTCATGATATTCTATCTATTACGACCACCATGGGCTATTTACAATATCAAGACAAGCATCTTCAATTACTTGTTTCTTGTCATGAGGCTCTTTTTGAGGAAAATACATTATTAGGACAACCTATTAATTGACATGTGTTTGAATATATTTTTTCACCAAACTTTATCACTCTTGATTTCTCTTTCTTTTAAGGTCAAGGAGATCTTTCTTTTCATTCTTATAAATATATACACTCCTTTGGACATTAGACCCAAAATGGAAGTTTTCTATTAAAAGCATTCCATCACACTTTAACAAAAGGGGATCTTGATTGGTTTTATATCCTTCTAGATGGTTATTTGTTAACTTTAAATATTATTGAAGATGTTTTTCTACAAAATTTTCATTGATTTGCCTTACCTAAGTTACCATTGGAACACATTCAAATATTGACCCAAAATGAGAATGAATATCTACAAGACTAAATTATTTTATTTAAGCATGCTTTATATTTCTTGAAATTTACACCTTGGATTTGAAAATATTTTTTTATATTTAATAGGGGCATTTTCTCTCCACTTAGAGAGTGATCATTGCACAAGCCCTTTACTTCATTCGATACTTTATATTGGGATTTACATAAATATGCATGTGCTCTAACTAATACATAAAATCAGTTACCTATTTTTCCATAACTATCCAAACATGCTAAGACTCATGTTTCAAGGTCACCTAAAAAAGTTACAAAGGATTATGAACCACTTTAAAAGTGTTCTACTGAACCACTAGTACCGACCAAAGCACCAACAATTAAAGTATTGAATAAAAGAAAAGAACATGTTTTTTTACTAACTCCCATAATGAATACCACCATGAGAGACCAAATTATTTAATTTTATTGGCACCAAGATAGACCACATTATATATTATTAACTATTTTGTATAAATAATTTATCATATTCCCTCCTAATTCACTTTACCCACCTCATATATTTGAGAAGGTAAAAGGATGCCACTTTGGCACTTATAATGGTATTAATAGACATTAAGATAATGAATGTTTTTCTCTCGATAAAAATATTATACATTTAGAATTTTAATGAATTATAGAATTTAAAAAGAGGCATCTATAACTCATTCACATATTTATTCTAGAGGAATGCTTAATAGGGTCGATCCATCCCATGCTAATATTTATTTGGAAAACATGGTCCATCTACCCTCATAGATGGAACCCATTAGAAAAAGTCCTTCTCTTGGTGTGATCTATAAAAAAATTGTTCACTCCCATACTAAACCTAATAGGGAACATTTTTTTATCATGTCTTGGATAAAGGCACGTGTGGATATAATGTACCTACACCTCAGATTTAGGTTCCTAAACATGTACCTACCGATTCACCAGTTATGCCTATAGTTCTAGTATAGTTTATTATAGAACCAAAACATACAATCACTTTACCACATAATCATTATAATATAGTATTCTTATTTCCTATAGGGTTACATTAAATATGATGAGTACTTTGTAAATTCACATTAAATAAGTATTTCATTAAATTGAAATATTTATTATAAAATTTTACCATATCCACAACATATATCATGAAATTCAAATATAATTAATAATTAATATAATGATCAACAAAGAATAAAGTAGTAAAAATATATTAGATACCAAATCAAGTCCATGTAAACAATGTCATAAACATATGAAATCATATAAATGTTTTAAAAATAAACATATCAATCATAAGTAGGGGCATATCCCTCATGGTATACTCCTCATCACTATTGACATCCATAGATCCATCACCTCTAGATGTAGATGCACTAGGATCAAATGGTGGACCCCATGCATGTGAAAGAATACATACTCTATCCTTAAAATTACCTACCACCACGCTGTCTCCCTCATGCTCTCATCTCAACTAATCATAGAACTTAATAAGTTTCTACATGAAATTAGTGGAACTCTACTATGGGATGCCCTATTTATATATCTTTGTGTGAAAATCCTCATGCTTTATGGCTATGCATTGTACGCTACCATAATTATTAAAACTAGATAAAAAATTTGTGTATGTGAACCAAAAATATCAACAAATATTTGCATAAATCCATCCTCATATACATCCATCAACACCCTATGAGTAAGGTCATGAATCACATGATATACCATGTTCAACCACTCCTATTTACCTACACACATTTGAGATAATTAATAATTTAGCAACATATATAAAAACTAATAATTTTATATAACAACTTAAATACAAAAATTCAAAACTAAGATACATACAAGTTTCTCTAATATATATGTCTCCTAAACTAGTGTTGGTCTTGTTATAGCATCATCTTCCCCATCACCACCTATCTCTCAGCCACCAACTTATGTTTTAGGAATGACACCTAGATCTAAAACTACAATTAGGAACAACAAATAACATCAATCCCCATTCCACCAATATATATATATATATATATATATATATATATAGACACACACACACATCAATACAAAATAAATAATTACCTACTACCAGGGGAACCATGGGGTTTTACTCATCATCAGGCCATAGTGATAAATCCAAAGTAGTGGGTTTTTCTCTATCATGTGGCCTATTCCAACTCTATACTATGCAATTCCATGGATACGGTGATGAGGGCACACCCTGATTGATCCTAAACTATGGTGTCACTTTATCATACATAAATAGCTCATATAATCTAGGAAATAAAATAATCAACCACATGCTAATATAAACTATCTATAACTCATGACCATACTATATCCACCTAGTAAAGGTCCTATAGAGATGCCACACAATTTGATTAGGAACAAGTGTATCCAACATAGTATGGTATTGAATCATGGTATATACTATACCATGATGGAATACACACTACTCAATAAACACAAATGGGTGGGCCCATATAGGAAGGGACCAGTAGCTGGTTGCTCTACTATAATATGCTCATACACTTACACATATAACAAAGTCATTGCATAAATCTTAACACCATGGATATCTAGTGTAAACTTATACAAATATTTATACAAGTTAGAGAATAAGGTGTGAGTCCAATAATATGTATTCATATCCACCTCAGTATGATGGACCATCTATTACATATGATACTAAATCCCAACTATCACACACTCCATAACAATGAATGATGTTATTAGTACATAAATAATTTTATATAGTCATCGAACATCACCATTAATAACGTTATCAATATGAATCTTGGAATTTTTTATAGTCGATGGTTGTTTCATCATATTGATGCAAGTATCTAATGGCCTATGAGAATACCAAAAAATAAATCTCAAAATATAAATTTTCAAAAACTCAAAATATCAATAAATTTCCAAACAATTTCTTACCAACCCATAAAAGTTTTGGTTGGCTAGTGCACTTTAGAGAATATCAAATCACAAAGGATGAGGATATATCTTACATTTAATTATTTATATTTAGGGTTAGAGCTCAAAATTTACAAATGTTTAGAGTGAAAATGATTTTAAAATTCTATTCCTACCCATATAATATACCACCTTGACATAACTTCAAATGACCATATCTTGAGCCCCACTTATCCAAATTCAAAACTACAAATTGCGTTAGGATCTAAATAATGACCCCATACATATTAAACTAAATTAAAAAAATTAAAAAAATTATCAACAATAAATTAAAAAAATATACACAAATATCCTAGAACATTCCAGATACCACTAAAAATTCTATAAGATTACTAAAATATTTCAATATTGCTATAACATACATGGTATATGATCCAAATTTATAGATATGTAAAAATCATATACATTAGCAGCATTTATTATACACAATTTTAGCATGAGACATATCCAAGGTATATATTATATGAAACATGTGCATAATACAAAAAAATCCTAATCAAATTTAAAAGTATACAAAATATATGTACTAATACCCCAACATACTGATACCCTGATTGAGCACTTACAGACTCTATTGAGCCTTACCCATTTACAACATTTAGTTATTAATTTTGGTGTGATTGGAAGGATTAAATAATCCATTATCACCACATTATTTATAGATATTTATTACACCACTCACACTATACTGATATATACATATACATATATTTTATACTTGAATTGTTCTCATTGATAAATAATACTTCTGATCTCTAAAGTAACACTATTCATATTCCAAGTTGTGGGCATGATCACCTTCCAAATCTAATTAATATAGGTAAAAAACCTCCATGGTGCAAAAAAATTCTTACCACATTTAATATCATTCATCTTCATAGCGAAGATATGGTTGAGGTTTGTAGTTCCCTTGTCTACTTCTCTAGCTTCCGTCACTCTAGACCCAGTTACTACATGACACATATGTAGGTGTATGTTATCCATTTCATATATTTATGTTAATATTTAGTATTACTTACATACCTATTAAATAAATTGATTTTTTTTTCATATTATTAGTTTTATGTAGTTTTCAAGGGATGAAATATTGAAGTCACAACTCAATAAAATCCAAGGTGTATTATCCACACCATGATATACATTTTGTTTTCCTTTATACTAGTAATTGTTATTTTTATTGCATTACTATAATAAAGTGGGGAAAATGTAGGCACCCATTTTAGTACAAGTACACATATTACTAGTCTTATTATATGTATATAACTTTTTACTAAGTATTAAACATTTATTGATGTGGTCTATTAGGGATCTCTTTAGTTCCATTTCATTTCACTTGATTAATCTACCTCTAAATCTTGTGTTATGTTTTATTATACTCATTTAGTGTGTAAAGGAGACCCCTAAATATTTATCTTGTTTTATAAATGGTTTCATCCCTAAGATACTTTCATTTATCTTGGACACTAGCATCAATTTTAGTGTTTAGGCTGGATGCAACTATCTAGTATTATCTTTTAATAATTTTTCATGTATTTTGCTTTGTGACCATTTTATTATCCCTATTTAACCATAATATATTCATATTTTCATGTGTCATTATATTATAATTCAAATTTAAAATTTTAATATATATACAAAGGCTATGGTATAATTGATACACCTTCAAATTTGATAAGGTAACTCTAAAATAAAAAAGTATTGTCTATTTAAATCTATTTAATTTCACTTCATCACTATTTTAAATATTTGAAGAATTCAAAAGTTTAAATATACTATTACATCACCTATACCAATGGTTACAAGGATAAATAAAATATAGTACTACTATTACAATTCCATACGCATGCATATGATGGATAACTATATCTAAGTGTAAGGCCTTGCTAGGAGTATTAGATATGTATGTAGCACTTGGAAGTAATAAGGTTATTAAGGCTCACTTGAATCACATTAATAACTCATTTTAACCAAGTTTTAATATGTATAATGAAAAAAAAATCTTATTATATATATCTAACACATAGGTGAACATAATTTGTGAAATGGAATAATTACATAGGGGGTAGTGCAGGTTTGGTCCAAATTTGAGGTCGCTCTTATGTATATATTTCATAGAAAATAATGTATAATGTAGAAATAAGTTTTAATGTTACTATCCTAGATATATGCATCTGTCTAAATGTAAAAATTATTACAAACATATAATGAAAAAAACATACATCTCTAACATAGTCCTTGATGACCCCTTACCACTGCAACCATCTAGAGAAAAACATTAAATAAGATACGCTCCATTTATCCTTTAGTTGATTTTTAATTAATATATTTCTCACACACTCTAGATTATAAAAAGCTATGTTATTGAATGTATTTTAGTGTATATCTAAATAATGTCATTCCTTTCAAACAATTTATTTTCTATGGTATTATCTTGTAAAGCCCCTAAATCACATAAAATAATACCATCCCACTGAATCCAAAACATAAGCCTTTCTGGTAGAATTAAAGGCCAATAAATTCAACACTATAACCTCTCATTCAAATTTAAGTACATAGACTATTGTATGCAAATATTTTCATTCTAATTAGGCATCTTACTTAGGTATCCATCCTGAAACTAGTCAAAAATAAGAATATGGAAATTAGGCTCTATATGGACTTCAAGAATATGAATCAAGTATCAAAAAAGGTAACTATCATTTGACTTATCTAGATGTGATAATTTAAATTGTAATTAAATATAATATTATGTCCTTCTTGGATGGATTCCTAGGATACTCATAGGTAATATAATCACAAGATATAATGATGACTGACTTCACTACTGAGTGGGTAAATTTTGCATATAAAATATGCCTTTTAGCATAGTAAATGTAGGATCAAAATTTCATCAAGATATTAAATTTTAATTTTATGTAATCATGGTAAAATTAATCAATATTTATATGGATGAGTTGATAGTGTATTCAAAATATAGAGTTAATCATGTAGATCATCTATATAGAGTGTCACTGACTCAAAAAAATAGCAAATTTAGAATAAATCAAGGGAAAATATTAGGATATGTCATCAATAAATGTGGTATCTCCATTTATATATAATGAGTCTAGGCCATTTTTAAGTTGAGGCCTCCTAACAACAAAAAATAATTAAACTTTGTCTTTGGTAATATAGATTTTGTAAGAAAATTCATGTCTGGATTTGTAGAGATTTTCAAACCATTAAATACTATGCTAAAAAATTATACCAAGATAGAGTGGAAAATAGGTTCTAGGATATAATTTTGGGACATCTATATTTCCATTTCCTAATCTCTATTTATTATCAACCCAAACTTCAATAAATAATTTTACCTTCATGAGCACCTGATATTCTCACATAAAAGTTAGATGATAATAAGCATCTGATTGCCTTCATGAGCACCAATTTAAAGGATGAAAATTTGAAATAATCAATGATAGATGAACAAACATATGCATTTATCAAATTTATGAAAAATTTAATGCATTTTAATCTGAGGAATAAGATTTATGCCATTATCTTAGACTTAGTTTTCAAGCTCGGCTCAACCATAATGAATTGGGAGAAATACGAGGTATGTGGATAGCCAAGTTATAGGATTTTGATATTTAAATCATAATGGCCAAGATGGTTAAAGGCTAGGGAATAATATTGATCATGAATAATACTAATACATTTATTTATATTAAGCAAATTAGTGAGACTCAGGTAGCTAGTGGTGAATGGTATGCTTAGATAATCCATTATTTTCTCATAGACACGTGCCTCCTGAGATTAAAACATATCAAAGATGATCCATTAAGCTCAAATCAGCTCATCATATGATAAATGAGTCCTATACAAAAATAACTATGAAGGCATATAATTAACGTGTGTCACAAAATAAAAAGTTTTTGACATCCTAAATAATCTACACCATAATATAGGTAGTGTACATTATTTGAGTAACATAACATCTCTTAAGATTTTGAGAATGGGATACTACTAGCCTAAAATATTCCAATATACCCACAACCATGTTAGTATCTACCATGAGCATCAAGTGTTTGGGAAAATAGAAGTGAATATATCCATGTCAATGTATTCAACCATGGAAGGATGAACTTTTTCATAATGGGGTCTTGACTTCATTTTGGTGATCAACCCAAAATATTCATCCTGACATAAATTTATCCTAATAGCTACTGAATATTACACTTTATGGGCAAAAGTTTTATCCACAAAGAATTATAGAGCACTAGATGCCACTAAATTTATTGAAGAGAATGTAGTGACCAAGTTTGGTAATCTAATATCCTTAGTTTTTGATAATGTTCTAGCCTTTTAATCAAGTTAATTTACAAAATGGGCTTATAACAACCAAATTACTATCAAGTTCTGTTAAAACTACTAGACACAAGGGAATGGAGTGTCTAAATATATAAATAAGAGCCTGGTGGATGACATCAATAAATAAACACAAGATAAACCAAGAGAATAACATCTATTATTGAAGTATATACCATGAAAAGATAAAACTAGGAACCAATAATCTCTCAAACCTTCACCTTTTATGCTAGTGTATGGGAAAAAACCAATCATACCATTATTCTTAAAATCATAATTTACCAATTTATGCAATATTACATGGGATAATATGAGGTAATACATTTTATACTACTTGATATAGTTTATGTGGAAGATACAAGAGTGAACACACTACATATCTTTAACAAACACCAAAACAAAGTCAAAAGTTAGTTTTATAAGAGATCCAAAATCAAATGTTTTAATATTTTATACCTAGTGATCTTATGCGATATGGCATAGTAAGAGACAAGAAAACATGATAAGTTCACTCCTTTTTAGATTGGGCCATATCAAATATCTGAGATATTAGGTAGCAATGCCTTGTACTTGAAGGCAATATAAGGTAATTATATCAAATTTCCAATCAATGGACCATTTTTAGAACACTATTTCATGACTTCTCCAATTGGTGATGATTTTGAGTGATAATAAGGGGAAATGTAGATGTAGGACTCAAGTAGGTTTCCTTATTTTTGGAGTATATTTCTTGCTTTCCTAGATTAATTTTTCCTAATTTATACATTTGATTTTAGTAGATTAGTTATTATGATTAATATATTAGTTTTATTAAAGTGTATAATATACCCATTGATATCTTATGTTTTATTTAAAAAATATTTTCTAAAAAATAAAGGGGATGATATAAAATTAAGCACAATCAGCATTCATAAGGATTTATTTTGATAGTAATTGAGCTTCTAAGATTGAGGTATGTGTTATGGTTGAATTAGATTATGCTTAGACTGAATGATTTTTCTAGATCTTTGGTATTTAATTTGATATACTCATGTGAATTTTTTAAAAAAAAATTAATTTCCAAAGATAATCTAAAATATGAAATACCAAAACTTGGATGAGAGATAATAAATATAGAAATTCATGCATGCTGATAGGGAAGTATTGAGTAAAGTATGTTTTATTATACATTTACCTAGACAATGGTGGTTTCCAACACTTCTATCTATTTTTAAAAAAAATCATCATGCTAACTTATAGAAGGTGGTTGGTTCATGTAATATCTACAGGAGTTACAGATGTCTAGATAGAAGTCCAACAAGGCTTTGAGTGGATTCAAAGGTATCTCTGATAGGGCTATGGATGCATGGATATAAAAAGGGAAATTCTCAATCTTACCTTACTATTTGGTTATAAAAATTGAAGTCAAAATGAAACATAAATTTTTTAGCCTTGACTTTGTCAAAACTCTCACAATAGAGGGAAAATAATGTTAAAAAAATCACACATAGATACAAGGAATGTAAAGGGTTAGTATGTTACATTAGGAAGAAGGATTCTTTTTCTAGGGAATGGTTTACTTATTTTTCAATTTTTGGAGCTAAAATTATGTTATGATGCATTACTGAGATTCTAGATTCTTAAATACTTAGCAGTATTTCCTGATTGAGTTACTATTTTTTGCTACCTAACACACACCCCATTTGAAAATTCAAATAGGGGCTCACTATTATTTGAATACCTTTTACTAAAGGTCATATCAACCATAAATATCAATGAAATTGATTCTAATTTACATATTTATAAGGTTTTATTTAAAATTCTAAAGTTAAATAGTTCCAAAATTATGAAAATCAAATCTTGAACATTGATTTTGATTTATCTCAAAACTTGGGTTTTCATATTTGACTTCATGATTTGTATCAACTAATAAAACTAATATGTCTTGTCCTAGTGTTTATATGTTTCTTGTATCTAGTAGGACTATATTTAAGATTAGGATATGTGGAAATGCCACATTGTCTGGAGCCTTTTAGTGTTTACATAAAATTTTAAGTGTTTCAAAGTTTCCAAGCTTCAAGACCTGGATAGATGGTGTTATTATAATAATCAAAACTGATAATAGTTTAGGAAAGTTATGTACTTTATTCATAGTCATTTTACTTCAAGAAATCAACTTGAAATAACCATGTTTGTCAAGGATATATTTCACTTTAAATAAAAATATATTTTGTCAAAGATTTTGAGCCCTAAGAACACTACATGTGACATTATCACATTACCCAAAACCAAAGAATTTCATATCAAGGTTAATCATATAATGGTTTGAAAGTGCCAAAGTTATTATATCATGATAGGTGGTATAATTTTCTTAACATATAACCATATAAGTATTTAAAAAAATTTAATGGCCACGAGACCCCATAATATAATGGTCCTAAGGTTCTAAGATCGAAGAGGTTGATACTTAGCATAATTTCATTACATTGGGACTATAGAAGTCCAAAACAAAGTCAATAACTTAATGGTTCCAAGGATATGAGGTTGTGCACTGATGAAAGTGTGTCATGTGGTAAGATAAAATTAACCTAAACCTTCATAAATAAATACACATTTAAATTTTTTTAAACAATCAAGGGCCCAAACCTCCAAGTTCTTACAATCTTGAGAGTGCTTCATGTTTCTTAATTGTAAAAAATCATAGTCATGGAGTATATAAATAAATATTATAAATATAAATATTAGGGTAAGTGTGAATCATATAATTATTATGATTTAATATATTCATGTCTAAATTATGAATAAACAAGTTTGATAGTAAAGTAGAAGTCAATAAGTTATAAATTGACACATGTCTTAAATAAAGTGACTGGAGATACAAGTTAATAAAAAGTTTCCATATGGAAAATACAAAGCCATAAAAGGTGATTGGCACATTAAAATTTAAAATGAGAATAAAATAAAAGGTCATCGTTTGCATCAAAGTCACATAAATTAATCATTTACAGAACATAATTTGGGTAATACATGCAAAATCGAAGCAAAGGAATATCACTTCACTATTAATCTATGAGTGAACATTTAAATTTCAATCTCTCCTAAAAATAAAACCATATTTTTCATATTTATTTTTTAAATATAATTCATAGATATTTACAAAATAATTACAAATTTTGAACGATTAAATGGCTTCTCCAAAATCACCATGATTCTAGGATCCTTTTGTATACTATATTGTTGGACATACTAAGTATATTGACATAGTATTAAAAAAGAGTTCCATGGATTTTAGGTTTCCATAATAATCATCTTCTATAATCAAGTAAATTCTATCATACCATACTCTTCTCAAGACTTATTGTGTTAATAAGAGAAGTAATACATTGATGACTTGATGCTACTAATCAAGACCATGGGACTTCATCAAGTGACAATGAAACCAAAGGTAATTATTTGTGTTGATTTGTTTGGTCATTTGTTTTTTAATGGAACTTTTTATAGAGAATATCTATGCCTTAGTAAATGGAAGAATGTAATTTAATATATTTTTAGAAGGGAATTTGATAGATGCCTCAGGCTCCCAAAATGTGAGGAAGCCTATAATCAAGTCTCAACTAATGTATAGCTTGAGCACAACATTGTAGAAAGGAAACTAAAATAATTGATAGTTAAAGGGTAGATATTTGATCCAAATAGAGCCACTTATTCTAATATTATCATTAAATTCAAGCCAAGTATCATAATATCCATGGCCTTTCTAAATATATTATATGGATTTACTATCATAGCTTAAATATAGGTAGCATGGATCCCATTGATGAGCATTCTCTTCACTTGTCATAAAATTATGGACCTAAGAAGGTAATTAGTGTCATATTGAAGGACCAAATGTATAAACATGAACAAAGGCCTATAAATGTAAACTCGTATATGATGTCATATCTATTAGATGCAGTCCTTGAGATGGTCTACATAGGCCATGGGTAATTATGGTATCCATTAATATAAAATATTGATAATAGAATATGTGAAGATTATTCTTTCATGTTTGTATATAGATATAAGAATGAGATCACAAGGATTTGTGAAGAAATATATCCTTAAGTCTATCAATTCATTCATGGGACTTGGATACCTAGAATATCTAAAAGTTTGAAAAGAATCTTTGAAGAAATAAGGTATTATTGGTATTATCAATATTGTACCTCAATCTAGATTGAAGGAAAAAGGGTACCTCCTCTTTTTTTACCATGCCATGTTCTAGACAAGCTTGTATATTAGGAGGTAAACCACTAGTTATATAATATTATACATGAATAACATGGCCTCAAACATTAGGCCTATTAATATAAGACCCCCATGACCATTGGGTAGATCTAATTTGTAGTGAGGTCATATTTTAACCAAGCCAATAAAATTGGATCCCATTATAATTTAAAGGTGGATGAATTTATGGAATGGGAAACTAAAGGAATAATCATTAATTATCTCTAATATCTTGAGGATAATAAGGGGTTAACCATCACTTATGGTCACCAAGAATATGAGCATAATGTTATTTTTCTAATTGCATCAGACGAATTAGAGGTGTGGACTAGGATGAAGGATAATCAAATTTTCATGATAGTTGGATAGACCATTGAGTATGACCCATTCATTACCAAGGAACAATAAAATGAGATGGTAGATCAAGAAAAATAGCCCTAGAGTCCTCAGTGGTATTCAACATATCCTCAAGAATCATTATGATAAGACCAACCTCCCTCCCCTACAAGATAATAAATTAATTTAAATGATGGAAAGTATAATATTCAAATGGAATAAAACATATAAATTAGAAAGTAAATCCTTAGAGGTCTCCCTAGTCCCCATCTAGCTTCTACAAATTTAGTTTTTATCACCATTTTTGGCATAACTGCTATAACGGAGAAGACTACATCTCCTCAATACAACTAGAAGATTATATTCTATATTACACTTCTTCTTCCACTTCCAACACCCACACATGTGAATCTCCTATTTTTTTTCAATATTCCTTATCATCTCTCCCATCGATTCCTCCATCCCTTACTCTATGTCCTTCTCTATCTATTATTCCTTCCACCATTATTATTCCATTATCCATTCTTTCACCATCCCCTATAACTTTAGTCCCTACTACTGTGGATACATATGTTATCTCATCATCCCCTTCACCTACCATTACCAACATAGTCACTTACCAAAGGAATTCCAAAGTTATTCTATCCTCCTCCAAATCTTAGTAACTATAAGAAAGACTATTTTTAGGTCTTTCTACTCTCAAATAATCCCCTATTGAGGAGGAAGTAGATGAAGATGAACATGGACATGTAATATTAGTAGACTATGATACTAATGAGAAGGAATGAAATGAATAAGTAATTAAATGAATATAAACAACATCAAATGAGGAGGGAACCATAGATGAACTAGATGAGGATGTAAAATTAGAAAAATCCAAACCATTTAGCCTATGAAGTCTGAAAGAGGAAGAAATTTCCATTGGAATTTTAAGCTAGTTGATCCTCACTATTTAAGAACAAAAATACATCAATAAGGTAGTATCTTTTCTTTTTTATTATGTTAATATTTTATATATTTAAACTATATATTTTCCTTTATCTATTCCAAATCATCCACTTTCTATTTTAGGTGATTCTTTTATTCTTTAAACAGACACATCAATAAAAACTCAAATGAAAGGAGTCTATTTTGAGAATGTAGATTCAATTTATATTTTTTTATCTTAAAGGTCCACCATTTCCCATACATATTTATCTTAGATGAAGATTCAAATCCATATTACATAGACATATAGTTAGTCATAGTGACAATTGTAAAAACCCTAAGCTTGACTAAGTATATAGTTGAACTCACCCCATAGAGGGAGTATTCCCCATTGAAAATATTTTTTATCCTCACCTAAAATTCCCAATTCAAATAACTGATTAATTAAAAAATATATTAATAATGTTATAGACAAAATTTGAATCCTTGAGGAGTGTGTTCAAGCTTCCTCACTTAAGTGATAGCAATGAACTCTTCAAAGGTTGTGGGTGACCTTATAAATGAAGAGAACGTATAGATAGGGATAGTTCCATTGATGAATCAAATATAAATAATAATAAAACTACTAAATTTCAAGGATAAGTTATTAATAAAACTATAAACTAAAAAGGATGTGATACACCAAATGTTATGAGCACTGCCACTAGTTTGAATGTGCACTAAGACTTATAAGACTACAATAAGTATACACTTCTAAGAATAATTTCTCACATAAATGTTTTACAAAGAGATAATGTAATATGAGAGTAAAATGGAATATATTTTCCACTTATTATCTATATTAAACCCCTGATGACACTCTTCACAAATTGAAATAGAGAAACAAACTACAATAAGGAAACAATAATATGACAATAAAATAAGGTGAGTTATATCTATACTTGCCTAGATAAACCATTCAAATAGTTCCACTACATACAAACATGTAATGAGGTAAAGAAATAACCTATCAATTAATAGTCATATAAAATATTAGAGATACACCATACTTATATGGGAAGGATCGTTTTAGAAGTGAAATCAAAACATACATATAGAAAATAATGAGAAGCAAGGATAAGATAGGCATAAGAGAAAGATAAAAATAAGACTTTGTACCTCTTGAACATGCCAATTTTCCAAAATATTTGTTTGCATTGAAGACTATGTCATGGTTATAGGTGTTCTTTCTTATTTCTCATCACTATATGATCATATCAAAGTCTTCCATGTTCATTAGTTACTATAAAACACCCATATATACATTTAAATCACTAATTATAATGAAAATCATTTCATGTCATCTTGGATTCTTAAAAATATTATTAGAAAAGGGGTTTATAGCAGGCCCATAAATCTTCATTGGGTTTGATGTTTACTAGAGTTCAAAAAAAGGTTTTTTATTAATTATTATCCCTATCCCATCCTACATATTTTTTTTTAAAATACCATAATCTCTTTATCACATTCATCTGATCTTCAAATGATTATATTTCATGCAAAATATGTTTTTCTTGCTTGAAAATAAGGACCTACAGGTCTACAACCTGTAGTTCTACATTTCCCTCATTATAATACATTTATGATCTTTATTTTATCACATAATCCTTTTATTTTTATCTTATAACCTTAAAATTATATTTCAAGATAAAAACCTCTTGAAAACATCTCAAATGGTCTACAAACACCTAGTTTTACTTGTAAGCACTAAATTATTTTCCCCTAGGTTTGTAGCTTACAAATACATTTCAAGAGTGATTAATATGAGTTTATATATTTTTATATATTCTCTAAGGGTCTCAAATATCCATCTTGAAGCACTATAATTAACATTTCACATATACCACTTCTCAAATATCCACCTTGAAACACTTTAATGAACATGTCACCTATATTACTTCTCAAAACCTTAATGGAGTTACTCATAAGACCTTTCTTGTCTTTTAGGATATAGGTGCACATTGGAATATATATGCATTATATTCTTGATTTTTATTTTTCTGTGAGAGTTTAACGAAGTGATTCATTAATTTTTTTAGCTATAAGCATTGTGCAAAATGATTTCAAGTCTTTCAAATAAGAATTTTGGCCTATACACTAAAGCAATCATACTTAGCATGCATAATCATGAGGTTATTTTTGTATTTATATGTTATAAACTTGGATAAGATGGAAAATTTAATGTCATATGACTTCCCATCCTTCTCTCAACATGAAACACCTCTAACACTCTCTTTTGGCTCTACATAACCTGTTGGTAGGGTATTTGTGTAGGATTGTAGTGTACATTTTAAGCATGAAGCCTATATTTTTAGAGTAAAAAGTCTACCTCATATGGGTTTGGATGGGGATATGATACAAACAAATAACCATTTATATTTCATTAGTTTCCCTTCAAATCAAAAGACATGCAACTTTTGTTATAACCTCATTTTCTTGCATTAGCAAGCTATACACGATGACCTTGTATGCATATTAACATAGTATTTTTGAATTTATAGATCTGATGGTGCCTTTATAAGGTATGCATATTTTTTAATGATAAATTATATATTTGTGGATGTTGTTTAAAATCCACTTCACAGAAGAAACAAATAAAAACATCAAAACTTTGCCTACCATTTTCACAAATCAATAAACATAACCCTTTTATTGTGACTACAGTGCTCACAGGTGCCAAATAAGTGTTGAATATTATTTTTTAATAATAATATGAACATTAAATATCTAAAAAATTACTTCATTCTGATCAATGGGCTCTAAAAATCCATGAGATTTCTTGAAATTAAGTTAGTGGTGTTTTAGGAGGGTTTTAGAGTACTTATATTTTTAATGATGGTTAGTAAATCATGGATCCTATAACCTAAAACTAATTCATGAAATATTTAAGTAATAAATACACCTAAAATCCCCTAATATTGTTTAACCCAACTCATCCTCTCCTTCGTGAACCATTGTTAATAAAATTATCTTCTTCTGCTTCTAAGGAGCTTGATCAAGCAATGAATACGTTTTATACCATTTTAGACTTGAATCTCCCTCCCTAACAAGTATTTATACTTGAGAATGATGGAGGAATCCATGTATGTAATTTGAGACCATCTTCAACTTGGAAAACCTATAATAATGCCTCATTAGACCACTTTCTAGTAATGAAATTAGCCATATATTTCTTGAAACTCTATTAGAGCTTAGGAACAGGAGTTCATGGAGTATCTTCAAGACTTTACATAGGTATAAAAATTAAAAGAGAATATTTAACCATATTTTACACCATTACTTCCTTGAATGCTATAAATGAACAATAAAACACTTGGCATGGTTTAAAATTTTATAAGAGTGAGTTGACACTATTGTGATAGTTGTACGAACCAAATAAGTATAAATAAATTTTTTGACATCTATAAATCACTTAGAAAGACCCTCTAAACCTTTATCACCCTTGAACCAACTTGAACATGACATGAAAAAGTTAGACTAGGATAAGACCGAAATGAGCAATTACTTTAACCTTTCAAAAATAACCTTAAACTCTACTAAAAACAAGAAGGAAACCATTTTGAATGAATTTTCATTAAAATATTAGATGATTGAATACACTTAAAATTATACCACTGTAAGAAAATTGTGAGATACCAAGAATGTCATAACATCTGTTACCATAAGACCAACGTAACTATGACAAAACTTCTCTAATGGATATCAACAAAGTTTAAATCATAATGACAAAAGTTTTGAATTGTCCTCACTCATGGTGGCTAATTTTGGTTAACAAATAACTCCCCTATGATTATCACTCCAATATCTATCTATGAAGACCCAAGTCCACTAAAATAAAGAGAACTTGTTCTAGAATGGGTTAAGGAGATGCAAGTCCTAAGGGATGAGATATAGAATTTTGTTATTAAAGAATTACCTACAGTCTTCACTTGATTTGATAAATAGAGTGACACCATATAGAGGGTGAAGAAGAAGGCAGTGAATATAAATACAAGGAAATAAATTGGGTTTGAGAAAATGGAAAACCTATTTCCCTTAGACAAAAAATACAAAAAGAATACAACTGACCCAATAGAAAAGATAAAGGTTTATATACTTGTGTGTATTCATTGAAATAATAAAAGAAATAAATGTACTATAGTAAGGATGAGGCACAACATAAATTACTATAGAGATAGATTATACATGTCCCACAGAAAAGTGTATACAATATAAAAATTATTTCAATAATATGTATAATATTTGGAATAACATTCAAGTTTGTAGTGAAGAGAGCCAATCTAAGAGAACATAGGTGATTAAAATTTAATATTAACTTAAATAATATGAGAAAAGGTTTACTTTTTGGCTTATTTTTCAATTAGAAACACATTTAATTAGATAAAGCTAATGTCCAACATTTTTTATGAGCCTTAGTTGTGTAATTATAAAAAGGCATAATTTCCTTCACTAGCATGTGCATATGATGTCTTTCATGGGAAATTTTATAAGAAATGAAAATGAGATATAATAAATTTTTAAATATATGAGGGTCATTAATGTGATGAACTCTATTAGATAAGTGTTCAACATGTCTAATATTGAGACAATCCTTAAAGCACCTGAAATAGATTAGAGGAAGATGGAGTAATATACAAAACTAATAATGATATCATGCAACTGATCAATTTTTATAAATATATAGTGACAAAGGTTTAAGCCCTCATATCTGAGTTTAAGATCTCAAAAGAAGAACACACAAGGTTTATGGTTGAAGACATAAAAATATTCAAGACTACTTTGCTCAATTTTGATATTATTAATAAAGAGATTGATACATCACATGAATTATTTGAAAAACTCAGATCTATAGAGGGAACATCTAGATTAGTTCCAAGCACAAAATTTATTTAAATTTTTCCATGTAATCCTATGGTCACTAAAATTATAGATATGTAGTCATGCATACTCTAATAGGGACAATTTTTATTCCTTAAGTGCCTATAACATCTATTTCTATTTATACATATATCATTCAGTCGTATTCATCTTCTAGTGTTGCCACATTAGAACCATTATAATTATAAATTTTCATGTTTAATTTAGGTTTGAAATTTTGGTTCCTAATTTGTTTCAAACACACACACACAATCTGCATGTTATTGGCACACAATCCTATTTTTTAAGATGTAATTTACACTTCATTTGGAGGATGAGGTCTTTCCCTCCAAAAATATATATAAATTTGTATCATCCCTATCCCAAAGGGAGGGGAAGTTTGGCTATAAATATTAATAATAAATTCTATGAATTATTCTACAATTGATCTTGATGTGCAAATCTAATTCTTTTCTAGACATATGAATCCTATAAGACATTATGTCACACTAGTATCTTAATCTCTTTTATACATGATTTATCTCTAAATAATCTTATTAAAATTTTGATATTGATAATTTGAATGTCTTTTGTCTATTAATCATAATCTCCCCTTTTAGATGTGCAAACATAATCTTACAAACATAGAAACCTTTGACTATATATGCTTAAGTTTTCTCTTTTTTTGTTTCCTTTTAATCTTAATTATGTTTTATTTTTGGTGTGCTTGTGTTATCTTGTATAACACATTGGTTCTTTATTAGTTACCCTAGTTCAATATCTGGCTTATAAAGGTTTCATATTTTATGGTCTGTAAGCCTTCTTTTACGGGTTACCTTTCCTCTTTTTGAGATTTTTTTGTCCTACCTACCTTAGGTTAGATCCATAATCTATCCACCCATATCAATTATATTTATATTCATCCATTTTTAAACCATCCATGGTAAACAACTAATTTTCTCACTATTATTTCACCAACATGTTATTTATAAAACCCAATAATCCATAGATTGTGACTTAAATTGAATTTATTTCACTAATCCTAAAAAGTTAGAGGCTACCTCAAAATGTTTCATATTGTTATGGAATATATTTTTTGAGATGAGATTTTTATTTATAAAAATCATAAAAAAACTTAGACCATGTACTTTTATGAGAATTTTTTGTTCAAGTGTTTGGGACAATAAATTACTAGCAACTCCATAAGGTTATAATATCATTATCATATTGGTTTATTTATCGATCTTGTTGTAGGAGGCTTTAAATCCTATTGCATATAAAAAGGGAGTAATGTTGCTTCTGAGTTTTATTCCTTAAAAAAATATAGGAAAATTGGTTTCATTTTTATATTAATGGCTTATACAACTTGAATAAACATATAGAGAGTTGATGAATTTACTTCATAAACATCTATAATAGAAGATTATAAGTGGCAACTCATTAGTAATATTGGTTTGAACTATCTTACAAGATTTCAATTTTAAACAAATAGGTAATAGGCGTATACAAGAAATAAGAGTGATACTATTGAGATAAGTCATGAAAAAAATCACTCCTAAAACTCCTACAATACTCCCAATTATACATTTAGTGCATGTGTAGGTCAAAATGTGCATCTACAACCTTTAAGGACAAAAGAGAAAGTTGCATGATCAAACGTATTTGAGTTTTGACAGATATTATAGGTGAAAATGTATTATATTAATTCAAGGTGGAGATATGAAACTTTTAGATATAATATATCAATGGACCTAACTCCTAAGATCATTATTGAGGTGAATTTGTAATACACATACCTAGGAACATCAGTCTAGTGTTTGAAAACAAAACTAGGTGTGTGGAGACATTTCAGATGTTTCAATAAATAATTTGGTCTTGAAAATTTATTTTAAATGGAAATAATAATTTAAAAAGCTTGGAAGAACCAAAAAACATGCCATCAATGGCTTAAATTAGGGTGAATGTAGACTTATAAGTATGCAGACTTGTAGGTCCACATTTTCAATCAAGAGAAGCATACCTTACATTAACTATGATGGTTTGAACAAAAATTAAAGTTTTAAATCCATTAAAATATGTTAATAATGTATATTTAGGTTATAAAAATGATAATCATTGAAAAAAAAACCTTTTCTTGGACCTTAACAAGCATTAAGCCCAAAGAACACTTATAGGCTTGATAAATATCTATAAGTTTGCTTCTAAGGATTGAAGTGAGTATACAAGATTTGTATTCAGTTTAGGATTTTCATTTTCATGAATAATTAAGATTTGTGGGAGACATGGGAGACATTTTAAGGTGCTTGATATGTATTGAATTTTATTAAAATGACAAAGCAAAACTACAATCCATGACACAATCCTCTTTCATACATAGAGTTATACTGTGATAAAGTTAATACAAACCTAATCAAGGTCTTGTTTTGGTTTTAAGTTCCTTAAAACTCTGCTTGTGCCTTTTTATTTGCTCTTCTTAGTGTACTAAGGTTTCTGTCTTTCCAACCTTAGGCTAGAAACATGCATTTGACATAACTTGAGTTACAACAACTTGGAATGCATGAAAATTTGGCATATAAAGTTTTTTTTATGTTTCCTTAAATGTTTTATTTGTTTTTTATTAGTGTTGTATATTATTGTACTCTCTTTCATATTTTAGGTTTGCTTTAGGCCTAATTATGCCTAATTATGAATGATAGGTGTTGAGTTAGTAGGTTTGAATTGGGAGTTGAACCAATAAATTTTGGGAAAATATGAATTATGATAATTTGTAATAAAATATGGTTTTATTTTTCTTGGAAGTGTTGTAGGTCATTCAAACCAAATATCTTTGTGGTAAAATAGGGTTATAAGGAATACTCCTCAAAGAGAGTAAATATGAAAATTATGAATAAAATTTCATAATATAGGTGGAAATATGATTTGTTATAGGTATTAAACAAGTTTCCAAGATAAATTCAAGTAGTTATACCATAATAAGATGACTTGTCACTTCTTAATCACTCTTAAGGGGAAGTTTCAAGAGCTCAAGGATGAATCATCAAGAAAAACAAAACTCCTATGCCACCTTGATAAGATCATCATAAAATAAAGTGTAAACATGTTGAAAGAAGATTTTGGGACTGTTTCTTGGTAGTACTTCTTATTTTTAAATTGATTCATCATGATATGACACTTTTCATGGGATTCTCCAATGTTCATATCCTCTCTCCTTCTCATTCTCTTCTATATGTATGCCTTATTTTGGCATTGGTATGGACCCTCCTCTTGAGTATGGTGAGGCCGTAATCCTTTTTAAGTCATTAAAATAATAGACAAGTTGGTTTTACCTTATCTTATGATTGTATTATAGTGTTTGTGTATGAATTATTGGTCATGGCTACTGTTGATTAAATTTTCCTTGACATGTTATCTCATTCTCTCATCTATATGCAGTTTGAACTCACTCTTCTAGGTCATATGAAATGTTTAATTAGTTTTATGAAGGTTAAGTGGGTCAATATTCTATTAGTGTCTTTAGACATATTTAAAATTAGCCTTCTTAGCCAAACCATCATCTACCACCTTCATATTTAAATAAAGATGTAAGAGGAGTAGATTAGGATTAGTGTATGAATAGGTCATCTCTAGCCTCATTGTGCATCCAAAAACGTGTGGTAATGATCAAAAATTTTGGTGCATCACCTCCATAGTTAGGTTGTTTAAATTTATCTCTTACACTTTTCCCAACAAGTAATAGGCTTAGTTTATAGTTTCAAGGTGAAGCATTAAGGGAGTTAGCTCTATATATAGATTCACATAATTGATTTGACCACCCATAGCCTAGAGGTGATTTCATGCTATCACCTAAGTGATGAGGCTTAAACAACCTCCTGAAAGGTGTAATTTAGTGTGATAATAACAAATACATACATACATACATGTATATATATATATACATATATATATATATACATATATATATATATATACATATATATAAATATATATATACATATATATATATATATATATATATATATATATATATATATACATACATACATACATACATGTATATATGTGTGTGTGTGTGTGTGTGTGTGTGTGTGTGTGTGTGTCTGTATGTAAATGTCTGTATGTATATATGTATATGTATATATATATATATATATATATGTATGTATATGTATGTATGTATATATATGTATATATATGTATGTATATATATGTATATATGTATATATATGTTTATAGATATATATATATATATATATATATATATATGTATATATATACATGTATATACGTATATATATATAGATGTATATATATATATATATTATATGTACATACATATATATATATATATACATATATATATACACATATACATATATAATATATATATATATATGTATATATATATATATGTATGTGTGTAAATATATATATATATATATATGTATATAGATATATATGTATGTATATATATATATATGTACATATATATACATATACATATATACATATATACATATACATACATGCATACACACACACACACACACACACACACACATATATATATGTGTGTGTGTGTGTCTATATATATATATATATATATATATATATATATGTATGTATATATATATATGTATATATATATACACATACACACACACACACACACACACACACACACACACACACACACACACACACACACACACACACACACACACACACGCATGATATGATATGTTAAAAAAAATGACACAACTCGATAACATATTTTACATGTATATACATACTATATTTTAGTAATGGATTCTATTTTCTTTAGTTTATATGCATTATGAATACACTAAGAATAATTTCACTCTCATATTTAGTTTTATTCTACTACTTTTAGAATGCAGACTATTTCCAACATCTCTAGAACCAATTTTTGTAAGAGGCAAATTATGTTTTTCCTCAGTATCAAACATCAAAATAATACCACTATGACCCTTTTGAGGCCATCACTTTCACCCAAAATGGAAGAGTTGACATTGACCAGTTTAAAATTTTTAGTAATATACACATTATACAAATAATAATATTTTTAAATTATATTAACAAAGTAGGAACATAAGAATATT
>JARHVA010005489.1:620000-625000 GCA_037957365.1 Torreya grandis
TTTGGTCATGAAATGAAAGAAACCTAGGTACAAATAGAAATAACATCAAATGTCACATATTTTCACAATATTCATAGGTCCTAAATCATGTCACATATGGAATTGGTAGAAAAAGAAAAGAAAAATTATCAAAATAAGATAGACCCATTCTTCCCTAGTAAAGTAATGGTTTTCATAGTTCAAGTAACTTTTTTTCCATGGTTTTAGATGTCCATATTTCACACATACTGAGCTATAAGACTGTATAATTTATATTTAATTTGAGAACTTATAAATTCACATAATGTTTGATTGTTCCATAAATTTTACTTGTCATATAATCCGTTAATTTTTATAAAAAAATTAAATTATGATTGTTTACTATTTTCAACCACTAGGGAAGATCTAAAAATATTGTTATAGATTGCTAAATGGTAGATCTCTTTAGTATGTTTTGTGATTTTGTTAAATGGTATAACTCCTTAGTATGTTTTATTATTTAAAACTTTGTGAAATATTTCATGATAAACCTCCCAGAAAAATAAGTACATACTTTATTAGTTATTACATGTTGATGAAATTGAAAATCATTAAAAATTCAATGATCTTATCTTATTAGTTATATTCATAACTCAATATTTGAATAAAAATATAAATAAAACTTGCATGTGATGTTATATGTCCTTCAATAATATATTTTTAATTTTCATAAATAAATTAATATACACATAAATAAATAAATATGTAGATGAAATATTATAAAAATAAAGGAGAAAACCTGGTAACATATTTTAGGTGGTCATACACACCATAATTTTTTAATGGATTGTAATCAATTCAATTTCTATAAATTATGACTAAAATAAGGTTCATTTTACCCTTAGTTTTTTCCATTATTTTTATAATGTTTATTATGTCCAACCTCTTTATCACTAATGTTTTTAGGAGATAAACTATGTCTTCCCTCATTATCAATCATCAAACCAATACCATTATGACCCTTTTTTAGGCCATTAATTCCTCCCAACATTCAAGAACTATCCTTGACTAGTCTAAAATTTTAGTAATATACATATTATATAAACAATAAAATTTTTATATTATATTAAAAAATAATTTAGGAACATAAGAATATGTAGTTATTAAAATTAACCAGCCATGCCTTGGATGTCCACTTGAGGTCAATCTACCCTTAGTATAACACTTGACCCACTTTAGGCACACTTTTGATCTACTTTTAGTCACATGACAGTCACACATATCATTGAGGTCCATAGAACACCACATGAGACCCAAAATGACATAATTCCTTAGTGATTTAGGTCCCTTAACCCTCTAAAAAGTAATTTTACATCTCCCTAAGAGGATTAGGGTTGGCAAAAACCTATTATTAAGTCACCCTCTCAATTCATTATTATGAAAATGCTATATAAACACCAATTTCAAAATAGTACACCCTAGGTGGACATTATCACATGGAATAACTCAAAATTATCACTTTATATTTAATTAAATATCCTAATTATTCTAATATTATATTGACTCAGCCCATACATTCAATAATCCATCCCTAACATAGGTATTTAGATCTCAAGTAGCATTGAAAGCATCCTTTAATGAATTCATACTTAGGAATAAGAGCTTGAATTAACCATTATTTTTTTAATAAATTATGTTTTTACATTCCATAATCCCCTTAAAATTTAAATAATTTGGTGAACTTGATGTGAAAACCCACCTTTAATACAATATTTTTAGATTACATGTCTAATTATTGGCTCCTCACTAAGTTGTTCCCTCGCATTTTAAAGGACTATGCATTATAATGGTTCTATGATATTCTTAATCAATCCATCATAACATTTAGTCCACTAGAAGATAAGTTTTTAGTACACTTTTCAATCAATATTAGTTACAAGGTTTCATATGCTCAAGTTACATAATCAAAAATATAATGAGACAATAGATTCATATGTCTTGTGACATAAAAATATATTAGAAAATATAACTATCCCCATGATAGATAAATAACTCCAAGACATATTCAATTAGAGTTTATTACTAGCATTACATGAAGCCATATTATTTTAAAAGTTTCCATCATTCATAGATTTATGCCATACAATGAAATAATGATAAATAAACCTTCTCTCCAAGGGCAAATTAAAGTACAAAACTAGATCATATTTAATTAATATGATTTATAATAAGTCTCCATTTAAGGTGAGGTAAACTAAAAACAAGAATGATTATATTACAATGCTTAATGCTACCTCAGAGCTAACTCCTTGCATGGTTTTATTGTATCCTCCAAGGATACCTTTCATAAATTTTCCCAAATCACTGGCACGTGTTCTCCAGTAAATCTTGTGAAATGTCATATCTCTCCCTCCCATCAAATATCTTGATATGAATAGGCCTCTTCTAAAGAGTTATGATGTCAATGCATTTTATGACTATCATAGGGCACCATGTCATACTAAAAATAGATTCATCAATTTGTGACATAAGATACAATATTTCATAGATGTTAATATCATTGATGTCAAAACTCTTATAAAGTCACCCAGAGCAAAACCAATGGAAGTAAAAGCATTGACAATATTTTTATATCTATTCCCAAAGCATTTGGCTAATGATATAATAGGTAATTGTGGTGTTATTTATACTTACCAGGCATATTAACCACTAGCATCTTATCATAACCATTCAATGGACACACACCCTCTAAATAATATCATTGGTGTGTATCATACTATAGTGCCAACTAGGCCTCTCATCACTTTATCAAATTAAGATATCATCAATGATGACTTAGATTTATATGAACTCTTTGTATAGTCCTACATTGATCATCATCCTATTTATAATGTCATGGTTGATAATGGATTAATCGTTAACATGTGTACTATCACCCTTTTACATCATTTGGGTTATTCAGATAAGGATATTTCTTAGACTAATGTAGTTATTTTCAATTTTAGTGGAAATTTTCATATCTCCATCAATTAGATAGTAATTCCATTATAGGGTGGACTTACACATGTGAAACCTAATTCTTAGTGGTACCTAGTTCTATCACATTTGATATGTTATTAAGTAGGCCTTGAATACATCATATTCAAGCCATACCATCCATTATATATAGATGCCTAAAATATGTATAGGTTAATCATGTGGTTATAGCTGAGGGAATTCCATATAACTTATTTTACCTATTCCATAGCTAGTTACACAACATACACCAGGTACATCTATGTGTATATCTTCTATTAACACAACTCGTATATCAATTGAGCCACTAGTGCATGTGAGGTATACTCCTATAACATTACCATGTACCCATAGTCTCCCATACAGACTTATATTAAAGATGCCCATGTATTATATACATTTTATGGATTATATATATCCTCTCCCTATCCTATTATCATGTAGATTAGTGTTACAACATAGAACACCCGATTTGGATATAGCATTTTCTAGATGAGTCCTTAAGAATCCCATAGTTCATAGGCCTATTTAGTCAACTCTATAAATTCATAGCCCCATTTCATAGGTGATTTTAGTTATATATTACTCACTATATCTGATTCATAGATCTCAAATATCTCCTCACATATCATGGGTGGTCACTTTTCCTTTATTTAATACATGACACCTTGAAAGTGAGTCTCTTATGAGACTAATCAGTTAGTATGTTACTCATAGTTTACCTATACATAGTTTAAATTAACTTCATGATTGTATATAATTTCATTTTCATGTTTATTGTACATAGATTATACTCAAAAAACATAAAAACAATATAACATTTCTAAAAATACAAAGTTTTACATTGTATGAATTTCCATGTTTACTTTATTTCTATTTTCTAGGTACTACATATGTTATCCATTCTAATCTAGTACTTTTATCATACATACATGCCTCAATTTTTCTCTTCAATATTTTATAGATCATTATAGGACTCAAGTACTCTAGATAGATCTAGATTTTCTACTATCTACCCATTGAGGGAACATAGATAGATACACAAATTCAACATTGATGCATTATCCCACTGGGGGCATCATATTACATAGTTTTTTGTTTTTTAAGTTATATCTTTCTATTATATCACATATTTATCATTAATTATATCTCAATATCAATCATCCTCTACTAATATTTTTTTATCACTATGACTACTATGCAGTTAATTTATGTACATCTTCACTCTTATATGGATTTTTACCACATGTTTATGCATAATTTAACTTTTATATTTACTATTTTATATGTTATTATGTCTCTTTTATTCTATATCTAATCAATATCATTTAAATATTCCATTTTTATATTTCTCTACACCAATTCCTTTCATTATGTGTATGATTTGAACATGTGCCCATTGTAACGCCCAAAATTTCACTCGAAATAAAACCCATAAAAATTCCAAATGTATATTTATTTATTGATTTTTTACTATATCCACAAGAGTAACACCCCAAATATTTACACAACCACATTAAAGGTAATTTATATGCAATGTATTCACTGAATTTCTATTTTGTTAAATCATCTATCAAATGGTGATAGATAAATTACCCCACAAGGTGAAAATTATTTTTAGAATTTATTCTACATTAAATTAGCCAAAGGATACCCAAAAGGATCCTAAAGAAATAATCTCCATAAATTTATATGCTAATACATATTTACCATTCCAAAAGGGTTATAATGTTAAAATATGCTCTGCTAAGCAATTTCTAAATAAACTAGGTTTAGAAAAAGAGTTGATAAAAATAGAAACTGACTTTATTTTGAATTTTTAAAAGTTATATAAAATTTAAGATAAATAAAAACACCCTATTTACCTCTAGTGTTCCATAGGTTGACCTTAACTATTTTTATTAGGTCAATTTTGAACCGACTTCACGAGTTGGATATAATTACAACAATGAAAACTTATTACGATCCTCCTAGAGTTGAGTCCATATAAAAACATTCAATCAATGTATAAGGATACTATATGAGGT
>JARHVA010005489.1:632500-730000 GCA_037957365.1 Torreya grandis
GATAGATTAATCTCATAATTTGTTAAAAAAAAACACCCTTGAGTAAAAAAATTCGTAAATTGGAAATTTCAATTTCCACTAGTTGTCTAAGTCCACAAGGAATATTACAATTTTATGACATATGATCAACAACTTTACTCCAAATCTACAATTAGTTGTTTCTTATACAACAATGTATTTTAATTGATTTCATAATATGATACATACTTGTTAGGGTATTAATATAAAACATACTAACAATAAGTAAAGACTTAAAAATACAATCAAACTTGATATTAACAACAAGGAATAGTCTATCGACAAGTATAATAGGAGGTGCCTTCTATTTTTGGGAGTATATAATACAATTTTGATTCTATTTAATATAAAACATAAGCAATCAATCTCAATGTCGAAATCCATAAAAAAACAAAATTATATCTATATTTGAAACCTTAAGTTGATTTTGGCTTCAACCTTCACAAATGATTTTTTCTTCTAGAGTGATTCGTCCATACACCCAAAAGGAAGATACTTTGCCATTAACTTTGGCACAAATAAATTTCCATTCCACCCAACTTACTTGTCAAAAAACCAATAAGGATTAAACACATACATTCATCAAGCATGTCATCCTAGAAACCTATGCAAAGACACAACACAACACATTAGAGTCAAAATCACGTTTTGACAATGAGGAGGCATTACTAATTTATGGTAGGGTATTACATTCACCCCTCTAGAAAATGGCATCGTCCTCGATGTTCTCATAATAAAACATGTATTGGAATCATCCACATTCTATAATTTTATAATCCACCACTAAGTAGCTCTATGTGGATCTAATCCAACCTTAATTTCTTTATGCAATTTGGAATTTGAAAATATCCTTTTATGTTTCTTCATTCTCAAACTTAGTGACATGTGCCCATGTCCCTTTTATTATGACCCCTTGGCCTACTTTACATGCCTCATGTGTTTGTATGTATGATTTCATGTATGTGTCATGGACATGAAAATTGTCTCTTAATTATTACATTGACATCTAGTTTTTGATGCCATGAGGGACATCATGTATCTAGTCTTACTCCTTGGGTGCATTGATGGACATCATAACCTATCCCTTAGGTAGTTTACTCATATTATATTCAGATTTATTATTCATATACATCATTACATTTTTATATCTATCTTGAAAACCATGTGAATACTACATCATACATTACCAACTTATGCTTAGATTATTTTACATTCTGATATCTTATGTACACATTATATTGGTTTATCATAAATCACATGTTTTCAATCTAACACATGATGCATAGCTTTTATTTTGATGATAGTTATTATATACATTCAACAAAAACCCTCAAAAGAGGGGCATTCATAGGGGTTTATCATGGAGCTCAAACCATCCTAATGCACTAAGAACATAGTTTTTATCATGTAGCTAGAGATTATAGATCTCAAATTTAAGAAAACATAGTGAAAAATAGTCACGTATAGATCAATTTTAGTTTTGCATATAAAACAAAATAGTTAGTCAACAACACAACATCAAGGAAATTACCAAGTATATTACTATACAAGGGACTGAATTACTATCCAATAGAATAAACAAAAAATTATACAATTTACATAAACTTATAGTAGTTATAGTTTAGGTTTGTAGAGTTTCAGTCATATATTCTCAGAAAAATAAAGTATATACTCATTTTTCACATAGATTACATACGTTTTGCTTAGGTTGGGGGAGTCATGCATGGCATGGAAACTCCCATTTTATTTTCAGATACACACATAATTTATTATGATTCATTACATAATCCATTTGCATAGATATTAATTTTGGGGGAATGTGTGTGGCACATTATTCCCATATGTTTAGTTTGACACCAATATTATCAAATCAAATGATAGCTCCATGTTATTACTCTAGACATTATTTTCACTAGTTCTTTACAATATTGATGCCTTTTCAATATACAATAGTTGATAGTGATAAAATTTAAATGTAAAACCTTTTCTATGTACAAGAATATCCTTAAAAAGATACATCTATATTATGTTTGTAGGTTGTTAGAAGTTGCTAAGAGAATCTCTAAGTTGGTCAAGAATCAACTAAATGAGATATGAAGAAATATTTGTAATGACATAAGTATAAGTTAAAACCATAATAATTAATGCCTATATGTATTTGTTAATAATGCAATAGAAGGGTTGAAAAGTGTGTGAGTAAAAATAATAGTGACTATTTTTTTTATTCTAGAAATTTTGCATGGAATATTGATAGAATTGGGGCTTGATCTATGGAGGTTTCTTTATTGTAATCCCTAGTACTAGATCCTCTATTTGAATTCTAAGAATTTTTACTCTTTTATTATATAATCGTAGATCTCTTTATGTTATTATGAAATTTTATTTTATTATTATTCTCTGATGTGTATTTTTTTCTATATGTATAAGTAGTTTACATCATACATTGATCTATTAAATAACTATATTTAGCTATGATAAACCTTATATTGTTTCAAAATTTTGATTAAAACAACCTATAATATTTTGATGTAACTTTGCACACTTTATCATCGTAATTAGTATGTTCTAGTGAAAACCCAGAAACCTCTACTAACAATAGTGATATGAGCATCAAACTCACTATTTGATGATATTATAAGGTGGTTACCTATTCAAAAAGATATGGAATACTAGATAAATTAAAAAATAGTTGAGTTTGTGTAGAAACAAGCTTAGATAATAGGGTGTTCTAAACAATAGATTGTGTAGGAACATATTTGTGGTGATTTTTATGAGATATTCTTGTGCAAATTACCTAGATTTCTATTTGATTGGTTGCCTCATCTAGAACATCATTATTTTATATCTTATGTGATTGTTGACATTACATGGTTGAGGAGGGGATCAAATAGCTTCAAGACTTAGAACCTAGTTGGACCTATGTGATAAATCATTGGTTGGATTCAACCATTGATGGGTATATTATAGAGTTTGTATTATAAGGCTATGTATCATTTGAAATGGAAAAGGATTTGTTTATCAGAGAGCTAAGAAGAAAATTATTACAATGAGTTCCTATGCTAATTAATTTGTTCATTACGAAAAAAGAAATCATACCTATTCCTTTCCATATGGAGTAGTGACTTCAAACATATGGGGGTGTTTGAAAGATAAGGGATAATGAATTAAATATTAAAAGATAGAGATTGAACTTGAGTCGATCATGAGGAATCTAGAGGAAAATGAGAGTTGTGACAATAAAGTAGATGGAATAAATAGAGTGCATTTCATGAAACTATGAATACAAGGAGTAGTAGTAACATTGATGATTTAGATGAAAGGAGATGATAAGGAGAAGGTTATGGTAAAGATAAATAGAGTGAGAATCCTAAGCTAAGTAGAGATTGATTGTGAGCAAGCGATAAGTATTTGGCATGGATGAAAGAGGGTAGTTGTAGTATACAGGTAGAAAAAATGGTTAAAAGTTCATAGTTTCTAGAAAGTCTATCCTAAAAAAAATTAAGGATTACCTTATAGTTACAGATATAGTATAGGTTCAAGTTTTGAAAGATACATCTTTCAAGGTAAATATCATTTCCTAAGGAATCATGCATCCCCTGAACCTATTTTTTTTTCAAAATAATAGTAATTCATATAAATATTTAGATGAAAACACTTAGCAAGGACAAATTATAGAATAAGTTCATAGAAAAACCCTAGAAGTGTAAAAGGCTACATATAGTGAAGTTGAAAAGAGTTTCTCAGACCAACAAAAGAACATAATAGCATTGATTTCTAAAGAGATAGATCCTCTAATTATTACATAAGCTAAAGATTTAATTACACAAGTTCAAATCTTAAAATAATAATAAAGAGATTATATATATATATATATATATATATATATATATATATATATGTATATATATGTATGTATATATGTATATATATGTATATGTATATATATGTATATATATGTATATATATGTATATATATGTATATATATATATATATATATATATATATATATATATGTATATATATATATGTATATATATATATATATATATGTATATATATATATGTATATATATATATATATATAACTACAACATTTATAGAACTAGAGGAGACATCACAACCACCACCAGATCAGGAGCCACCTCAAAGTTCCCAAAACTCTTTGAAACCATAACCATCCCTGACACTAGTTTCAACAAAATCAACTATGACACTTATCAGAAACCTCACTATGGAATATCAATTAGGTGATTTTATACACCTCAGTCCCTATGATGTGTGTGTAAACATTAAATAGTTTTACTTACCTGTGACATTAAATTAAAGGAAAAAATCATCAATGACAATATAAAGAAGTACGAATTGATTGGCAATTTTAGTGGATATGCACTAGAGTTCATCTTTAGGAAAAATATATCCGTATCATCCCTATTAGATGTTAAGTACTGGCTCATCATAGAGTTTCAGGTTAAGAAGAGTTGAAGCCAAATAATCTAGAATTTGAAGAAGATCTGACAAGGACCATGCGAGACCATTGGTGACTATTATCATAGATTCTCTAATGTCATGAACAAAGAAGAATTTTTTGGAGGATAAATTTAAACTTGCTTGGTTTGTAGAGGGTTTAAGGCCATGGATCAAATTTTACATAAACCAAACCTAGTTTAGAGATAAAGCAGATGTAAGAAACATTAAGATTCAAGTGGAGTAGATTCAAGTGTATGAGGATGCATCTAGACCATTTTATAAGGTGTAAAGTACCTTACATACTATCCTAAGTAAACAAGATTAGTTTCAAGAAAGAGTTGAAAACCCCAAGTCAAAAATATGGTGCATAGAGTGCAACTAAAAGGGCATCATAGAAATTAATGCCCTAGGGTTAAGATAAAGTTATGAAAGATATGCAAAGTAATAGGGCATGGAACCTCACTTTTTCACCTTTTACAAAATTATATAAAATCGCTAAAGAACATCTACTATAAATTTTTTAAGTCACCTACACATGATGACAATGATTGCCAAGCACTTTAGGAATTGAAGGAGAATATCCCTAAGAACATGTTCACGGTTATTACATAGAAAATAGTAGTTTCACCACAAGATACTCCTAAACTAGGTTGAATCATAATAGGTCAAAATCTATCAATGATGTCTTGGGTC
Organism: Torreya grandis; assembly: GCA_037957365.1. NCBI lineage: Eukaryota > Viridiplantae > Streptophyta > Pinopsida > Cupressales > Taxaceae > Torreya > Torreya grandis. Next base: position 637,680 of record JARHVA010005489.1, read on the forward strand.
CCTAACACATAGTAGTAACCATAAAAACTACATTTTATGTAGAACTAGAATGTCACCTTGTAGAGCTTCCAATAGTAGACTATGAGACACCCATACCAAGCTCCAATGGATCTTGTGATTCCTTAAGTGTAGTGGTCAAGATTGTCCCTAAATCTATAAAAACCACAAGTGTTCAGATTTAATGAATATTTATAGTATCAAATATGGAATGCTTCAAAAAACACTATAAATTTTAGGAAACAATAACACCAAGGTGGATGGGAATTTCAAGTGAATAGAGGAGGATACATATGAGGATATTGAGGTGGTGTGCATGGAGGTTGAGGCAATAAGGGGCATAAGCCACCCTTTCAATATTATCTTTATAGAAAAATAAACCATGTGTAGATAAATTACCCTATAAATCCCTAGAGGCAACATTAATACACATACTATAGGGTGAAAAAAATATATAATAAAAAACACTATCTAGTCTTAGAAAGATAATAAAAGGAGAGATGTATTATAAATGTTAACATGATTCGTGCACAGCTTAGGGTGGATTCCACGTTGTAGGTAGTAATTAGAAAATAACATGTATAATAGGGGTTACCTCTATTGTAAATTACCAAAGACTTGGGTATTAGAAAGCCATGACAAAATAGGTATCTTGAGCCTATGATTGAAAAAGTATTGATGTGGTAAGCTACATATATTTTGAAGATAATCTAGAAATAAGGGATGAATGAAGGGGATGATCCATCTCTTGATGTACAGATGTATGGCTAGATAATATGTATATTAAGATAGGATAGGGTTGTCATTACATTTATGGATTTAATAAAACTCCTTAGTATGTTGTGTAATGAAGATATCTCCCAAAATATCATGAATTTGCTCCATAAACTTCTAGAATGTGCATAGAAAGGCCATCAACAAATAGATAAGTTAATTTCATTTCTAAAGACCAAGAAACCTTAGGATATTGATGCAAAGATGGACATAGAGATAATTAGTTATGAAATAACCAACACTATATTCATCTTTAGAAGCACTATAAATATCATCCCTGAATTCACTTGGGAAGCCTTAGGAAGACTTGCATTGAGTTATAGTCCTATCACACTTAGCCTTGTAGACTATAGAATAGTTAAACCTATTGTTCACCTAGAGGATGTAGAAATCAAATTCACATAACTTACTCTTTGAGGTAATTTTAAATTGATTGATATGAAAATAAATGAGACTCACTACCCTATGTTGATATGGAAGAAGTGGCCCTAGGATGGGTGTATGACTATCACCATAATCATGAATAAGTTAGAGTCTTATTGGGATGACAAGATCATTATCATTCATATGAATGATATTGAATAAAGGCCTTAAATCATCCCAAAAGAGCTAGAATTACTCTATGGTGGTATTCATTCTAGATGGATGAAGGTCATAGTTGAAGATAATTAGAAGGCTATGTGAGTAATAGATTACAGTTTCCTATACAAAAACACTATTCCATAGACTTAGATTCTTAGTGCATAATGGATCTTGGGAAAGATGGGGATGAATATCATAGACATCCTTCAAAATATTAATAAGGATGTGTGATCAATGATGGTAAGATATCCAACATAATCTTATATAAATTTTATATATCAGAGAGATCATACTAAGCAAGACTACATAGAACCAAATCTAGAGGGTGTTCTCCTACGAGATAGAGTTTATTCAATAAGTAAAAACTTAGACACCCATGTAATCAATTGGGTGAAAGGACATCATGAGTTGTGACCTTCGTGAATGGTATTTGTGATTGAGTGATAAAAACCCAAGTATTTTGTTATAGAAGATGTTGGCAAGTTCATCTTATGATTTGAATAGTATTTAATAGATGTGAACTAGAGGGTTAACACCCTCAACTATGAGATGAAGGGAATTGTTATAAACTAGTGGGTCATCAATAAATATGAATATTTAACATGGAAATAAGCATGTTTATTGCTATTAACTTGATTCTATTTACCAAATACTATAAGAAAGAATGATTTATTAATTAGGAGTGTGAATACCCAAAATGACATGTGTACAGGTGTATTAAGGATTAGATGTCAAAGGATATCACTCCTAAATATTATCCAAATAGCTTCATTTATACCTTAGGTAGTTTCCCTATAGCATGGTACATCCATCAGGAGTGAATAAGGGGAAAAAAGCATTGGGCATAGATCTAATATGATTTCATTCAAATGTTCATCTTTAAGAGTGATAAACCTCAGGTATAAGTGGTTTTACAAAAGATGATAATATTTATGTTCTATGGAAGAGTCAAAGAATTATTATTGGAACTAGAACTAGGTTCACACTAAGTCATAAAAAATCTTGACACACATCCTACAGCTTCAAGAAGTTAGCTAAGGTGGGGCCCAAACATGGATTAAGCCCTACCATAGGATATTGAATGAGAATGAGTAGTCTTCTAGGATGAAAATTGAGGACTACATAGCTATAGGGGATCTCTTTGAACTAGAGAGAGAGTTGGAGCCTCTACTATAACTAGTCATAGAGGAAATAAAGGAGTAAAAACTTGACACATATATTTCCCAAAATTTTAAGGAAAATGGATACTCTACGATTTCATTACTGAAGAAGAATGCATGTTGTATCAGGAACCATTAAAGGAACGCATCATGAATATTGGAATATAAGATGGACCTAAAATGGCACATGTGGGAGACTATTGGATGTAAGTAGATATCTCAAAGGTTTTACATTTATTTAGAGACTATCAAGATGTATTTCCTATAACCTTCACATAAGTCAAAGGAATTGAACCATATTTGGGGGAAATTCACATAGATATAAAGGAGTGCATATGGCCAATCAATAATAAACCATATTGGTTGAACCGCAACATGAAGATGAAAGTGAAAGATTAAATATATTGATGTAAGAAGTAGGCATTACCTTCATGGTTAATAAAGCTAATTGGGTTATCCCCATGGTAGTATAGATAAAAAAGACTAGGCAGATATGCATATATGAAGATTACCACATCCTCAATGATTTTTGTGTCAATGACCCATTTCTAATTCCCTTTATAGATGGTGTTTTATAGGTGTTTTCATGGCATGAATTTTTCTTATTCATAGATGGATTTCATTGTTACCATTAGATACCCATTGTAGGAGAATAAAAGACCAAAAACACATTCATAATAGAATAGGGTTCTTTATCTTAAATGTCATACCATTTGGACTAAAAAATACACCTGTAGTGTTCTCTAGAGTTGTGTTGATTACATTTAAGGTTTTCATCCATGATTTCCTAGAAGTATACTTAGATGATTGGGTAGTGTTATCTTTGTTTAAGAAACATTTATCAAAACTTAGATTAATTTTAAATATATGTAGAGCATTGTGAATAGTGATAAATTTGAATAAATGTTTCTTTTTCACACCCTTTAGTGTTTTATTAGGTCATGTAGTGTGTATTAAAGGAATTCTGGTAGAACAAGCTAAGATCATAGTCATTGTGGGTATGGCACCACCTAAGACTTCAAAAAATGTGCAATATTTTATGGGACATACATGTTAATACCATAAATTGATAAATAAGTATGCCAATATATCATCCCCTATAGAGAAGATGCTATGAGAAGGATTCTAGTTTATCTGGACAGAGGACTATAAGATTACATTTGTTGATTTAAAGCAAATACTAGTGACTATTTTGATCCTAGTTTTTCTAGATTGGAGTAAATATTTTCACATGAATGTGTATTCCTTAGGGATATTAGCTGGATTAGTACTCACATATTTAGGATAATGAGGATTGGATTATCCAAACCAATTTTCAAGAAGAAAATAGTCAGCCACAAAAAAGAATTATATGATAACTAAGTATGAAGCCTTGGTGATAGTTTTCACACTATAAAAGTTTAGGTACTAATTATTAGCCACACAATTTGAATTGTTCAATGATCATCAAGCTTTGAAATAATTGGTGAACAAGCTGATGTTGGGAGGATGAATATCACACTAGTTGATGGTTTTATAAGTATTTCAATTCTAGATTAATGTCAAACTAGGTCAGGAGAATATCAATTTGAACCATCTTAGCCAACTCAATAATGGTGAGGAACCTAAGGAATTCCAAGATGAGTCACTGGATGAAAACCTACTTAGGGTGACTATGATTTTAGAGAAACTAAAATAGATCACATAGGTTTTTAAACAAGGGACATTCCCCAAACACTATATAGAGAGAGATAAGAAATAGTTGATTACCAGAGCTCTTCGATATAGTATTATTAATGTATTTTTGTACTTCTTAGGTAAATATAAAGTGTTATGTAGAGTGGATCTATATCACACACATGTGAATATAATGGATGAAGAACATGAAGGAGTTACAGGAGTTCACTTCATAAGCGATACAACTATGAGGAAAATCTTACAAAGTGGAATTTGTTGTTCCTAATTATTTCAAGATACATAAAGAATATCATATAATTATGATGTATGCCATAGGATGGGGAAGCCACACTAGTGGAATGAGATCAATTTACATCCCATGTTAGTTTAACATCCATTTTAATAGTGGGGGATTGAATTTTTAAGACCAATAAAACCTCTAAGTAAATGCAGTAATGTAAGGTACATAATCTCTATGATAGAATACTTTAAAAAATGGGTAGAAGCTGTTATGATTCTAAGTTGTGGTGTAAATGACACAACCAAATTATTATATGATAACATCATCACTAGGTTTAACTTACCTATTAAATTGTTAAGCTATATAAGAAATAAATTTACAAATAAGACCATTAAGAGCCTCAGAGATGAGTTCATGATATTGCATCATAAAATCACAACTTATCATCCACAGGTGAATGGCCAAGCTGAATATACAAACAAGGTGATAGGTAATATGTTTATTAAGATATGAAATTTGAATCAATATTACTATGAGAATAGGCTTAGAAAATTCATGTGGGCTTATCACATGCATTACAAATGTGCAATAGGTTTTACACCATTCCAATTGTTCTATGGGTTGAAATCAGTGATGCCTATAGAATATGTGCTTCCCAATCTGTGATTCATAAATGTGCTATGAGTGGGTGATCAAGATTTATTGACTAATAGGTTGTTGGACTCGAATCACATGGGTGAAGTGAGATGCAGAGTAGTATGGGACTAATATATAAATAAGCGTATCTAGAAGGCATGCCATGATAAAAATCTATGAATAAAGTAATTATAGGTAAATCAACTTTATTTCTTTATATGATAGTAGGTTCAAAGTTTTCCCTAAAAAGCTTAACATCATATGGAAAGTCCCCTACATAATTCATAAAATGTCATAGCCTAGAATAGTGGTCTTGAAATATTTGTAGGGAAATGTCTTACTAGGTTGGGTAAATGGCTTTAGGTTGAAGTCTTACTGCCATTAATATAGTAAAACATGGAATAAAGGTTATATATCACATCAAGTATATGTTATTCATGATTGAAATCATTGATTTTATAATAGTTAGGGTATTATGATTTTTAGCACATGTGAGGAAAATATAAGTATGTGTGTATAGAGGTAAGGGATAAGACGGATATAATATTAACTAGAAGGTTCCATCATTAAGGATGCATTGAAGTAATGAGACATGGTGGCCAAATGATTAAAATACATGGACATAAATTAAGCTTTAGAAGGACATGAACATCCAAATATTGAATTGCACATTTTTATGTCAAACATAGTTGAAGGGGTGAAACCATTAGCATTAGCATCACCACATAGACTCCATAACATATATGTGGAGCGGTTGATCTGATTGCTTACTTTTGGGAAAATTAGAGATGTAATGGATGTATTTTTGAGTTGATACAATGAGGGCAAAATTTATCTCTCCTAATAAATAACTATTAACATTAATATGACTATGATGGCAAGGTTGATAGGAATGGCTGTGAGGGGTAAATCTAAATCCCATTACAAATCAAGAATGCCACTAATCCTTCTAGAGATACAGGAAAAGTACTCCTAAATATTACAAGGATTTCCATTCGAGGGCATTGATGATGTCTTAGAGTAGATTTTATTATAATTCATTTCACAAAGATTTGGGTAGAGAATCAAGGATCTTAAATAGGATATAAAAGGGGTCATTGATATTTCCCATCAAATGATCAATTTGAATGAGGAATTAAATTGGTTTCAATTCTTGGTCAATGAACTCACTCTAAATATTGATAAAGTTTTAGTGACAATGAAGTAAACTTTATAGTACCAATTTTTGGTATTGTTGAAAGTATTTCTATAGTGGATGTAACTCAATGATGAAGTTCATCCTAACATCAACTACTGAGTAGATGTGTAGTTCAAGAACCTCACTTAGACCCAAGGGAGTACCTATTTTTGGCATAAATTCAAGTTCACCAAATGGTATAATGACTTGGTGGAGGTAATTATATCCAACCATTGTATACTACCCAACATCATGTAGTATTTGGTCTAATATGTGCTCATCATGAAGATCCCAAAGGGCATTTCCATCAAAATTCATGAAATTCATGAGGTACTATGTCTATGACTCATATTTTATCATCATATATATGGCACATATTTAGGTAAACAAATAAAAAAAATTAAAACAATGAGATAAACCCCATTATATATGGTACCACCACCTATTCTAGACCCTAAAACTATAATTTTACAACCTTCAACCATAGATGCACCAATCAAAAATACCAAAAAGTGCAAGCTACCTAAGGGAAGAATATGTCTATCTCTTCCAAAGCATAAGACTCATAAATAGATCACCTGGTTAGATGACCCAAGCATACCCAAAATCAGTGGGCTTTATAATTTTCCTCACATGGGCACCAATGCAAAACAGGTCTACAAAATAATGATGGTCAATATGGTTAGAGATCTATATGAAAATGAAGAAGAAAAATAATATTTTTTTATGGAAAGCAGTGAGCACCATGTAGGTGTAAAATAGATTTCCATAAAATCTATAGATTGATTTACCCACCTACCTTAATTCCATCATCATAGATATAGTGGTTGAAGATTCCAAATTATAGTGCATTTATAAAACATTGGAGATAAGAAGAGCAACTATAAGCCCATGAAAATAAATATCTATAGAATATAAAACCCTAAAATAACTTATATGGTATATACAAACCTCATCTAGCCATCAAAAATCTATGTTAGACACCCTAACTATTCCTACACAAGCCATTAGAGAGTTTTTGATGGGAGAGCAACAAGTGTAGGAAGCTGACACCCCAAAACCAACAACATGCCTAGTTCATAAGGGTTAGGTTTCTTAGGTAGAGGTGAAAACTACCATCATCAGTTCCTCACCATCTCACTCTAAGGAGGCCAAGATAAAAATAAAGGAAGTATCACTTGAATATCATACTATGGAATAATAACAAGTTGTACATGAGGAAGTATAGAGAGAAGTTGAGTGTCACATGCACAAAGAAGAAAAGTGTGAGGCTAAGGCAAAGGCTAAATGGAGGGTAGAGGAGGAGAGTAGGAATAAGAGGAAGCCGACAATAGTCTAAAGAATTAGAAGATCACAATATAACTAAGGATGTCAAGGCACAAATACAACAATAAAAGGAATAAGAGATGATGAAAAGGTAGTAAGAAGTTGTAGATGCAAAATAAGCCAAATGATATCAACAAACAGTAGAATAATAACACAGGGATGATGAATTAGGAGTAAAGTGTATATAAAATGAATTATAAAATGAATAAAAAAGAAAAATCTTATGAAAGAGAAATCACATTAGTAGGGTGAGGTCCAAGAATGGAAACATAAGGCATAGATAGAAGATGCCGCTAAGAAAGCATAAGAATACATTGAAAAGTAAGTGCAAGAAGAGGATACGAAGAAGGCACAAGAAGATGCTATAAAGTAGGCACATGAGGATGATTTGAATAATAGTATAAAGGAAGCCCAAGAAGATACTATAAAATAACAATATGAACCAACTTAATTAAGATCCATTACAATGTAGACATCTCAAGGGATGCTCTAAATATAGGTCAGAGCCACTATGGTTGCCTCACAAGATGATAATGCTCCATCCATCATGTCTAACATTTGGTTGTGGGATGTGCTAGAAACCTCTAATGACAACCCCTTTTTATTTTCCAATAGACCCATTGAGGATAAAACCTATGAGTAAAATATATGCATGACTCACCCTAAATCCTTCCACAATAGAAACATCCTTAGATGTTTCCTAAATACCATTGTCTAAACATCTTGAAGGTGCCACTCTATTATAAGAATTTATTTCATAAAAATAAGTTACACTGGAGTGTAAATTAAATAAGCTTGAGGATATAGATTTTGAAGTCAAGTAATTGATGTACATTATTAGGAAGGCCATAAAGGATGCCTATCTCAACCTATACACATAGTTGATTATTGATTCCTCACTCTTGAATAATGACCAACTTTCTCTTATATTTAATAATCTCACTAAAAATTGGTAGACCTTCAGTGAGATGAATATCATCAAAAAGGGGAAATCCATCAAATCTAAGATTGAGGTCCTTTTTGAGTTGCTAGCTAAGTGTTAGACCATTATAGATACTGCTCAGGCTCAAGCTATGCAACTTAAACTTTAGTTACTAGATTGGAAGAAGTATTTGGATAATGTTTAGACCAAAACACAACCCAAATTTACCATAGCTAATTTTACACAAGTTAGAATCATATAACCTAATGTATCTATGACTACGATGGATGTTTCACTATAAACTGCACCTAGTGTGATAGATACAGTCATACAGAGTATGTAAACATGGGAGAACTAGATTATGTGCACCTCCTTCACTGTGTGTAAGAGCAAAGAAACATTGATAATATATCACAACTACACAAATAAATCATAACCAAATTAAACATAGTGAAAAATAATCTATTTGATATGGCTAACATAAATATTCAGCAACTATTGGGCACTCAATCTCCACTATGTGATATTATACATAGGACTAAAGAAGCTCTCCTGAACTGGAAGTATACAAGGATGAGTTGGTCCTCATCGACACAAGCATTACACCATTGGTAGATGATCCCAAGATCATTCCACCAAGCTAGTTGTGATATTTCATCCAATAAAAAAAGTGTACCACTAATTAGTCTATGTAGATTACTCCATCTCCTCATGCCAATTGATACTTGCACATGATTAGACATTAGGAAATTTTGATATATATATTTTTTTGTAATTAGAAGTTTATTTAGTACAAAGGAGATCCAAGAGGTTAAAAACCCATCAACGGAATCCACTTAGTCAAGGGTAGTAGACTAGTATGTTACTTAGTTGAAAACCTAAAGGGCAACTACGTAGTGTGTCATGGGTGAAAATTAGTTAACCAACACCTTGAGTGAACTCCAAAAATCCTATGGGCTTCTACAATTTGTAAATTTTCTCAATTTTTGGATAGATTACCTCTACAATGCTATCTTTGGATTAGATAACATTTTAAGCATAGGAACATGTTAGAAGTAAAAGTTAAATGTAAAATTATTTATATGTATGAGAATTCCCTATGGTAAATATAGTTGTAGTAATAATCTTCTAGAAAAACTATGACAAGTTTTGAATCTCAACACATTTCAAATCCACTTTTGTGATCCTTTATCATGTAAATAATTTATGTAAGAACAATAGAACAACACCCTTTAAAATCTGGAAGAAAATATCCATTACAAAAAGATTGCTAAAAATTAACCAACTAGCTGTTATCAAAAATTGTTAAAAATAAAAATAAAAAAGATTTATTGAAATTAACCAACTAATCATTATCCAAAATTGTTGAAAATGAAAATAAAAAAATAAAATAACAAATAAAGAAGTTACCTAATTCATAATGGAAATCAATTAATATAATTTAAATCTATAAGCATGTTATAACATTTTAAATTAAATTTATAATAATGTTATAACATTATAAATTAGTTATAAATAAATAAATTTTAAAAATAAACAAATTTTAATATTTATAAATTATCATTTATTTAAAATTTACTATAATTATTACTCAATAATTAAATATATTTCTAAATTATGAAAAGACAAAGTAGATAAAGGGAATGTGACTATCATCCTTAATCATAATGAGTATGACTCTAAAATTCTTGATCACCTATCTAATAGTGGTAGTTATAGAAAGCTTGATCATAACCCAGTGTGAAATATTATTAAAAATGTTACTAAGGTAATTAAGTCTTATTCATTTAATGATATAATTAAAAATAAGTTAATACATAATAAATAAGTAACCCCTAGGATATATGGTGATCCAAAAACTCATAAATAAGGAGTACCATTAAGACACATTATATACACAACTGACTCCCCAACATATAATCTTGTCTATTTCTTAGCTGATAAAATTAAACCATTTGTAAGGAAAACCTCCTCTTTTGTTCAATATTTTAGTGACTTCATTAATTATATCAAGGATAAAAAGGTAGAAAACAATGATTTATTGGTAGGTTTTGATGTTATGTTGATCTACACTAAGGTAGCTATTTGTGAAGTGGTTGAAGTAGTTTGTAATATTGTAAACATAGAAATGGCTAATATAGTCATGTTATTTTTGAACTCTACTTTCTTCACCTTTAAAGGTATAATTTATAAACAATGTGAAGGTATGGCAATGGTATTTCCTCTTTATCTTGTATTCACCAACTTCTTTATGGGAAAATTTGAAGACTTGGCACTTCACTCATTCCCTTTCAAACCCAAATGGTGGAAAAGATATGTTGATGACACTAGCCTATGTTGGAAACATGGGATAGATAAATTGGAAGAGTTCCATTCTATTGATGCTTCTGAATGTACCATAAGTTCTCTTCATTGTTTATTAACACTTCTCATTTTAGGTTTTGAAAAAACCAAGGCATGAGTTGCAGTTTGTGACAATTAGATGATGTTTGTGGTGGAATAAAAGTAGACTATGAGAACTATCTACAATATTTATTTAAGTTTAGTGGTTGGGAGCCACTAGGGTCTAAATTTTGTGATATTTTAAGTATTTAGATTAATCTAAATATATATTAATAAATATCTTCAAACTAGATGAAGTTTGATTTAAAAAAAGGTGAAAAAGGAAGGGTAAGGTAGAAAAGGGGAAATGTGTGATTGAAAATTTTCATCTCAAAGATTATGAAAAAATTCTAATTACTTTGAGAACACATAAAAAAATTTATGATATAAAATATCATGAACTCATATTACATCACAAATCATTTGAAATTTAGAGGAAATGTATAAACCATAAGATCCAAGTTTACTTTAAACATTTCCTACTGTCGTATGAATAGCCTAAGTACATCCAAATGTACAGAAAAATAAAATGAAGTACTTGCGATATTTATAGTTAATATATAATTAACACAAATAAATATCCCTATGATAGAGAATGTGACTCAAAATATGGAGAATCATTAAAATTCAATATGACAATATGTAATTGAGTGATAGCATGGACATTTAACAAAATATATAGATAATCTTCTCAAAATTCCTTAGTTATATTAAATGCTCCTAGTATACATTTACTCAAAAATTTATCTCTCTTAAAAAATGGTAATCCCTACGTATTTATAGGAAACATAGGTAGTTCACCAATTAACCTTCTCAAAATATTAAAATTTATGATAAGGACAATTGTCCTTAATACAAAGACATAATACGAGAGGCTTTCATGCCAATTCTGACAAGAATAAATATATGCTAATAGACTAGCATATAGTTTACAAAAATAATATTATTTTATGAAACATTGGTGGGGCCCTTAGGTTATTATCTGATGATTTTATTTTCCTTAGTGTATTTTTCATTAATGATCTCAAAATCTATGATAGGATTCATCAAACAATCCTCTTCTTGATTTGTCAATGTGTCAAATTCCTTGTCATTCTTCGTCTTGAGTTCTTAAATGCCTTGGTATTATACAATATATCCTCTAAATGGGATGATGATACCAAGGACCTTTTGATTTCCCTTGATATCCTAGCCTTATTTATCTTTGATGCTTTGGATGTGTTGACTAACCCTCTGTCCGAACACCTCATCTTCCACTAGGCATGTGGCATTGGTCCTAGATGGCCTTCCCAGTAGATCCTTCAAGAGCTCTTCCATCCTTGCCATCAATATTTTATCCTCCTCTAAAAGGTTTTTTATATTGTCACACCAATTGATCATGTCTATATCATGTCTTCCATGACTCCCAGGAGGGCTGGTAAGTGTTTTAATTTGATGATCCTGATGCCTTGGACTTGCTTGGTGTTATGGATATTGATCAATTCAACTTCTTGATCTTTATATCCTTTCCACTAATTAATTAATGTTTGTGCCTTCTCAAGTTTATGGGATAAAATAACTGATCTAGATTTCAAGGTATTTAACCCTTCAAAAATGTCTAAGAAGGACTTATTTAGCAATGCTATTATATCTTCAAGGATTGAAAGTAAGACTTGGGATTCCAAATCCTACTTTTCTTTCTCTATGTTGGTGATCCTTTGTTTCATTCCTTGGATTCCAACCAAGCTCATTGTTGATTATGCCACCACTAAACTAGACACATCCTCCTAATGGATGGGATGCTCCCCTACTACCTGCCCTCAAATAGGAGTTAGGCCAATAAAAGGTTCCACTTTTTGAAAAGTGAATTCCTCAGTCTAATTTTGGATTTCCTTATTACTACTCTCTCAAACCTTGATGTGTCTAGTTTGAATTAGACATTTGTGTCAAACTACTTGAATTATGGCTACTTAATAAATTTTAGCGTTTGAAATCCTAAATTACCATAGGGTGTCAATCCATTATCTCTCTTTGTTATGAAGGATTTGGATCCTTATCTTTACTTATCTATTTACATTGTCCTAAATTCAAGGCTTGACATTATCTTTCATATCTACACCAAATCATGTTAAGGCCAATGATGTAGAGAGAGATGGGATTTTTTGTAATTTCCCATAAACAAACTAGTTAGGAATGATTGGTCCATAAATAGGGTTCTCATCACTAAAGAGGTTGACTTCACTAGTAAGGCGAGTGAAGGTTAACTTAGGCTTCTTTTTAGGTGTCAAGGATACCAAGGCCAATTCTTCTTGTCTATTTCATCCATTCATTGGGGTCATATCCTTACTTAATATATCAGAGGGATCCTCCTCCCTATCAAAAAAATAGGTAGTTATAATGTTAATAAGGGCACTCTCCACTATTTATCTTGCCTCCAAGCCAATCATAGTAATGATTTTCACTAGGGAAGGAGGACTCTGTGGGGATGTGTGGGGTTAATGACACTCACTTGGTCTATGTTCCATGTTTAACTCTTCAATACCAACTTTACCCTTTCATTTTATATCCCTAGGTTGCCTAACTTGGGATTGCTTTGTCAATTCTACATGTTGAGGAACAAAAGATTGTCCTCCAATAGGATATTCTTGATGAGCAGTCCCAAATGGTCTTAGAAATAATTGATAATGTAAGGAATATAATTTCCATCCCTCTCCTAAGGTTTTATTATCCCTAACCATCCTATGATCTAATTATATATTGTAGCCTTTGATCTCGGATAGGACCTTTTCAAAGTTATTTACCCTTGTATAGATACCATCTACCATGCCGGTTGATGTTTGTATTCAATATTTGAGACCTTTTTATATTGGATATGGTTGGTCACCCTGTTATTTGGGTCCCACATATTAATCTCATCTAATTGGAAATAAAAAGAATTTATATGGATCACCATAATTTTTAGTTGCTTCTAATCCTTAATCACAATCCTGCCTATGTCCATTGGAAAGGGGTTGACCTGAGCCTTCTTATTTTTCTTGAATGTCCCATCTAAAACATGGATGATTTGATAGGAAATATCTTATTCTAAAATTATACTAGTTAAATCAATGGGAAATTGGTAGGGTTGAATCATGATTCCTTCTATTCTTATCATAGTGTAATATGAGTAGAACCAAACATCCCCAATGTCCTGTACTTGCCTTCTGATTAGAGGGTGGAGTCTTGCCATAGGGACACTAGTGATTGCCTCATATATATTTGGGAAAACACCATCATAGATAAATTTCATGTGGTTCCTATATTTGAATATATGTAATTTAGAGTAGTGATGAGAAATAGTGGTTCTACCATCAGGGGACAGAGGCCAAGAGTGAATCCAAGAGATAGGACATCATATGAAATTGTTTGGAGGTACTTCTCTTGATGGTTTTGAATTTTTTGTCCAAGAAAAATCTTATTAGGTCTCTAATGGGAAGTTTTAATATCTATTCCAACATATAGTGAACATAAGGTACCTAGACCTTACTTACATAAGAAGTGGATGGGGAACCAAAGTCTTGATTCATTATGGTCATAGGTATCTTAATTCCTTCCTTAAATTAGAAAATAGGAATATCACCATCAGGGGACCTAAAAATATGATATCCTTGGATCAACCAAGGTGAAAGGATTAAATCTAGGTCTTGGGCATTTGCCCACTCTCTCAAGGTTGGGAGATCAACATGAGGCAAGGGGAGCTTATAACAGGTTTTGAAATCCATAGGGGTGATGCATGAAAACTTATTAGTGATTCCATCCTAAATGATCCATTATTTTTCTATCATGAAATCAACAAAAATGGGATTAAGGAGGTCGATATAATGCATTACCTTTAGTTTGGTCAGGACATGGTAGAGGTGTGCTAGCTGAATTGAGACTAGGTCATTATATCTCTGATGCATAGAGGCATTCTTATTTTCCTCCTATAAAATTGGCTATAACTCCTCCATAAGTAAGAATAAATTTGACCAATTCCTAATTCAATGCACATTTTATGTTTTCAAGTCTAGCTCTATGTCTTTGAAGATCAACCCTTCACTATCTAAAGTTAGATAAAGTTTTTCTTCTATCTTCATTTGTTGCATACCTACCACCATTGATGGTATTGAAAAAGTTTTACATGGTATCTAAGCTATTTTCTCAAACACATGACTCTGGAGATTCAATCACACTTATCCTAGTTATTTTTTGTCCAATTAAACTAACTTTAACCTCTTTTTAAAGGTAGTTTGTTATTTCCCTAAGCTTTAATGGTGAAATATCCATGCCTTAATTTTGTATGTGCTTAAAATTTGGTGTGACTCTCTCCCAAGTCTATTTTGTGATTTTAATATAAGGAAATAATTTGATTCAGATCATTCAAGATTATAGAGAGTCCAAGTGACCTAGATCTATATCTTGTCTGGAAATTTTCATACTTACCACCTTAGGCACTAGTTGTTAGCTTTTAAATGCCTCTTTATTTCATTATAAAAAACTAAATCCAAGCCCTTAGATTTAATTGGTTCCTTGACCCTTAAGTTCATGGTTATGCCATGTGTTGAGCTCCTGAGGTCTTTGAAAATCCTTCAAGTTTGACACACCATTGGATGGAGATCGGTGAGCAATCAATCACCATTAGATCCTTGATGGGCTTAGACCATTAAATGCATGATTATTAAGGTATACATTATACATGTTTCAATCTCATGAATCCCTTTAAAATTATTTGGGCTCAATGTACCATTAGATGGAGATAGGTGAGCAAGCAATCACTGTTGGATCTTCAATAGGACCAAACCATTAATTGCATGATTTTATTATGTACGTCCTATTAAATCTTCTCTCTCATCTATCAGGTAGACACTTATCTTCTTCATGGCACTTTATGATCTTTATTTATCTTTGTCAACTATATTGAGTGCACATCATCCACATGTCAAGCTCACAAAGCCTTTGAAATGTCTTCAAGATTGACACACTGTCAGATGGAAATCAGTGAGCAAGTGATCATCATTAGATGTTTTATGGGCCTAAACCATTAATTGCATGTTTCTTAGGGTGATCAGCCACATGTTGAGCTCACAAATCCTTTGAAAAGTCTTTGGGTTTGATGCACCATTGGATGGAGATCGGTGAGTGAATGATCACCATCAGATCTATAAAGAACATAAAAGATAATCATTAGACCCATATATATAAATAATTTAGGTAAAACATTGAGGTGAAGTCTAAGACTAAGCATCAAGGCCTTAATATTAATATTTTATCTCAAGTTAGGTGACCTTTTGAAATAACTTTATAAAATGAGCCATTTAAACCCATAGAAAAATATGCAAAAATGAGAAAAAGTGATAGAAAGAGGCTTGGGCCATGTTTAAAACATGATGTAAGCTTTCTGTTAGACCTTTTATTAATTTTTTATCATTTATTTAACTCCTACCAAATTTGAATTTGAATTCTGATGGTTTCTTGCTCAAGAACCCTATCTTCTTCCATGAAACCTATGCTTAGTTATCCAAAGATAATTTTTAGTAAGGTTAGTTTATAAAGCATATATAAAACTCACAAATACTAATCCCTTTTTAGGGAGATTATATTTATATTATAACAAGAGTAACCTTATGCAAAACTAGACTACAATGCAAAGATTATAAAATGCTTACAAGTGCCTCGATTTGTAAAGTGGAAAAAGAAGAAGGGGATGTTGGTCCCAACAACAATGGTGAATCATAGGGGAAACATAACAATATATTAAAACCTATAAAATATGATTTAGACAAACATATAAATCCTTTATCTCCTTGGATCCATGTATCATTACTTAGGCCAATTCAATGTTTAAAAAGGTTCAAATGCATAAAATTCAAACCCTTAGGCTAGATTCTAAACATGTTGTTTGTGTGCTTTGATTCCACTTACTATTTGTCATCAGAATTTAGGAAACAACATCCAAGTTCATATCCTTTTGGCCATTACATTTGACTTTGATCATATTTAAATATTTTCTTAGGAACAATTGTTCTTAATTTATGGAAGGCTTAGGCATTACTCTATTGCCAACCAAGAGTTCATATCCCTGACAAAGATACATTTGGTTCCACTCATGGCCTTACTCCACTACCATTCAAACATTCATAGCCCTAATGGAGGTTGCCTGAATCACCTTTGGCTTTCACCTCTTTTGATTTAGTATTAAGTATATTTTTTTATTACTAACAAAGGTTGGGAGCCAAGATAGCTAGGTTTAAGGATTTGGTCAAATGTCATAGCCTTAAGATACTCTCCTTTAGTTGAAATTTTAATCCCAAATAAGGATGTGTTATAAGTGTAAGCATGCTTATTATTTAACTTTTGAACTCTCCTTCCACATACATGATCCTTATTACAATAGGAATTTAGCCATAGGTAATGTTTATTGAATTATTGGGGGCTAAATAATTTACTTGTGAGTTTTTGAAAGTTATTAAATTATACATAATATAATATTACAACATTAGTCTTCTTGTGTAGGATTCATATCCTCACTCAATATTCCTGAACTTTTGATCAATTCTAAACAAAGATAATCCATGGGATTCACTAAAACCAAGGAACACCACCAAGTACAAAAGATGAAACATAAAAAAATAAACAAAAATAAATAGACAAGAAGAAGCAAACAAATATAGACAATCCCACCAATAAAAAAATAAAGCAAGAAGGAAACTAGCTAGCCTACCTACTCTAACCTTGACAATCTTACAGATTTATTCCATGAAGACCCTTGGTGGAGCAGCAAAAAAATAATGCTTAAGGTATTTCCCATTGGTGGGCAAAGTAAACTATGCCCCTTGAATATATTTTAATTTAAAAGTGTTATTGCCAAAGGTCTTTGTTATTTGGTATGGGGTGATCCACAGTGGTGTGAACTTACCATGTTTGCCTTTAAGCTCTGATGCTTTATCCCAAAGAAGGACCAAGTCTCCTTGTCTAAACACTGTTACCTTAGACCTCTTGTCAAACCATATTTTCATAGCTTTTTTATGCTTACTAAATTTTTCGAATGCCTTTTATCTAGTATCTTCCATTTGAATGATGCCCAATAGCATAGAATTAGGAAGGTCTTGGATTTCCTCCATGTATTCTTTCATGAATGTGAATGTAGGGAGATTTAAGGTGATGGGAAAGACAAGCTCTCAACCATATACTAATAGGAATGGTGAGTATTTGATCACTTGCTTGATTCTTATTCTATCAGCCCATAATGCATATTTAAGGAGTTTATACCATGTCTTGGTTTTATCTATTGCTGACTTCTTAATGGCCTTCATTGGATTCTTGTTTATGGATTTAGAAACTACATTTTCATAGGGATAATGATTAGAGGCAAAATTCAAAGAGATGACATTATTATAATCCCATTTTTTTATTTCAATAGATATGAAGGTAGATCCATTATCATAAACTAAAGAAAGTGGGGTTCTAAATCTAGTGTAAATATTTTCCTCTAAGAAATTAATCACTTATTATATTATATATTACTTAGTGGTTTTTGCCTCAATCTACCTAGTGTAATACTCCATAATAGTTATGACATATTTTTTAAATTCATAAGAATTAGTATTAATCACTCCTATGAAGTCTAATCCCCACTGTGTAAAAGGTTTTATTATTATCACTAGTTGTAAAGGCATGGCTAACTTTGGTTATTTTGTGTTAAATATTTGGCATCAATGACACTCCCTCACATGTTCATATGTATCTTTGAAAAGGGTAGGCCAATAATACTAAACCCTAAGAATATTATGGGTTGGGTTCTCCCAGAAGGATGTCCACTGCCCAACTTTTCATGAGAAGTAAACATGATTTGAGAGGCCTCTACTTTAAACACTCATCATAATTAGATCCCTTCAAAAATTTTCCTATAAAGGAATCCATATTTGACGAAGTAAAAATATTATTTGAGCCTTAAGGCTCTCTTATGTTCTTTAGTGAGTCCTAAATGATAGTTACCTCTGATAAAAATATGTATTAAATAGTCATACCATTCATTGGGTTGGAATTTCTATTGATCCACTTGGATGACATGGAGTTTGGGATCAATATTGGAAATTATCTAAACCATGGCTTGAAATTTCACTAATTTAGCCATTTTCATCTCTATATCATATTATTGTAGGATTTTCATCCACTTGCCTTTTATTTTCCCAAGTTTATTTTAACTCGATAAAAGCTTGGTGGCTGGGTCAAGTAAAATAACAGTCACCTTGTTTCTAAGGAGGTAATGTTTAAAAAAATTTACTACCTTTACCAAGGCATAGGCTTATTTATCAATGATGGAGTAGTTTACCTCTACATTTTTTAAGTTGGTTCTCATGAAGGCTATATGGTTTTCATTCCCATCATCTTTTTGAATTAAGATAATAGACATGGTGTGGTTAGAAGAAAATGAATATAAGAACAAATCCTTTGAAAAGTGAGGACTTATCAAGATTGGATCTTGACCAATTGCTCTTTTAATGTCAGTGAATGCTTTCTTGGATTCTTCATTCCAATAAATTTTAACATCTTTCTTAAGTATATCATTCAAAGGTTTGAAAATCATAGCAAAAATTGAATTGAACTTCCTCACAAAGTTAATATTACCAAAGAATGAGTTCATTTCTTTTCGACTATTGGAAAGCCCAATTTTAGAGATGGTCTCTACTCTACTAGGATCTATGGAAATACCATATTTGGTAATGATATGCCCCAATAATTTTCCTTCAATGACATATAACATGCTTTTCTTGGGGTTAAGAGATATACCATATTTCCTACATCTATCAAATACTTTCCTCAAATGCATGAAATGATCTTCTCTATTATTACAGAATAATATGAGATCATCCATATATATGATGATGCATTTCTCCAATAGACCATGGAAATAATGGTCCATGGCCCTCTAAATTTTTTCCCCTACATTAATTAGTCCAAAAGGAATTCTCTTGTAGGCATATGTTCCCCATTTAGTAGTAAAAGTTATTTTCATCATGTCTTCTAGAGAAATAATCACCTAACTATATCCAAAAAGAACATCATGGTAGATCCTAAAATAACTTAGATAACTTGGTCAAGAGAATGTAATGGGTAATTATATTTGTTAGATGTTCTATTTATATTTTTGAAGTCTATGCTTAATCTTATTTCCCCATTCTTTTTTTTACTGGGACCAGGTTTGTAACCAAAGTTCAATGCCTAATGGGAAATGTGATCCTTGCATCCAAATTTTTTTGGACATCTTTAAATACCATGGGTTATAAAATAGGGTTGATTCATCATTAACTATACCTAAAGGGTTTATAACCCTCTTTGAGAGGTATAGTATAAGTAATAACCCTTGGGTCAAATACTTTTAAAAATTTGTAGGATCAAGAAATTATATTTTTATATTTTGTAAGCAGCTCTGTTGCTTTTTGGTTTTCCATTTTAGTGCAATCCTCACCTATATTCACTATTTGGGGTTGATCACATGGGTTAATGTTGATTGAATGATAGTATTTACCTATTACCTTGGTTTAATTAGGTGCTTCAGAAATCTTGTCATGCTCAAATAGCCTTTGCAATGAGATCATCCCTTTAGGTATCTTATTGTCATTCAACTAGATGATTTGAACCTAAATTTCCCCTTTAGGAGATATTTCACCAGCTTCATCGATAATGTGAGATTAAAAGGACCCAAATTATTCAAGAATTATATAATTTGTTGATCATCATTAAAAACATTGAAGTGATTTATATTATCATGGATTGAGGGACATGGTACTAGCTCAATACTAAGGTTCTAAGAATCATGATTGGGTATGAGGTTAGATACAATAGAGGCAATCTCATCATCAACTTTTTTTTATTTCCTGGGGATAGACAAGATATTGAAGGCATCAAAAGATTCCACCAAGTCCCAAAATTTGAATTTGTACTTCTTAATGTAAGATAAATTGTACTGGTATTTCATCTTTACCTAATTAACTATAACTTTAGAATCTCCATAAACAAGTAGCTCCTTGACTTTATGTCTGATGACAAGTTGTAATCCTAGGATGAGAACCTCATAATCATCCAAATTATTGGTGTAGGGGAATTATAACCTATAAGATGTATGGTACTATTTTTTGATAGGGTCTATCAATACAATACCAACCCCTAATCCTAATTTGTACATGGTACCATCAACATATAAATTTTATAGGCCAGGCATTGGAGGAGAACTCTTGGAACCAAGTTCTTTTTTATTTTCCAAAGTGAAAACTCCTAGATTAGAATCTCAAAAGTTTATCTTTTCATTGACAACATTATATTCTATTATCATTTATCTCATTTTGGGTTCTCTTTCTACTCTTATCTAATTTGGCACACATTTATAAGGTAGACATAAGTGTGAACAATCAGTGGACATGTAACCATTTAAGGCCTTAGTCCATTCTCCACTTAAGATCCATCCATAAGCACTAGGAATATCCACCACTTGTATGCCAATGAATTGTTGAACCCTGGGTTCACTAGCTAGCTGTATATGCACATTTAATAGTTCTCCAATGACCTTCACTCTAGATTTATCTAGTTTGATTACCACCCTATCAAACTTTATTTGTGTTAACCCAAGTTTTTAACATATCTTGATAGGCATGATATTGGTTGAAGCATGACAGGGGCTTATGATCTTTCCAAATTGATCAATAAAGATAGTGTCAAAGTTATTCCATGAGGTAATACAATTGTCAGCCAGATTAAGGAACCATTCATATGCATCATCCTTGAATATAATTGGAAAAAACCTACATGTTACATCTTCATGAATAATATTTAACAATATTAAAGTGAATTTTAAATATTTGACATGTTCTTAAGCAATTTTAATACTAGTTAGACTAAATATTGGTAAATATTTCTTAGGATTACATGATAAGTCATGAACCACACTTGGTATATTAGTGGGGGAACTTACAAGCCAAACCATATTTGGTTAAAGATAAAATACAATAATCCATTATAAGGGTGAAGATGTTATATATTTAGAATTCTTATGCCTTCCTCTATCTTTCTTTGTTCTTCTATGGATTTTTATCTTGAGTAAGGGTTCTCTAGTCTCTAAATGTGATATGGTCCTGATCCTTGGCAATTCTATCTTAAATATTGAATATCCTTTAAAAATTTTACATACTAACTATCACAGTTATGGCCCTCCTTTTATTGATAATGAAGCTTCCTCCTATTGATGCTTTTAAATGTACCACAAGTGCTCTTCAGTGTTGATGAACAATTCTCATTTTAGGATTTGAAAAATCCAAGTCATGAGTTGAAGTTTGTGACAATTCAATGTTGTGTATGTTGGAATAGAAGTAGAGTATGAGAAATGTCCACAATATTTATTTAAGTTTAGTGGTTAGGATCCACCAGGGTTTAAATTTTATGATAATTAAAGTAGGTATATTAATCTAAATGGATATTAACAAATATATTTAAACTAGATGAATTCTGATAAAAAGGATGAAAAAGGAAGGGTAAGATAGAAAAGGGTATGAAAAAATTATAATTATTTTGAGTACACATGAACAAATTTATGATATAAAACAACATGAACTAATATTACATTACAAATCAGGAAAAAATCAAATGAACTATATAAATAATAAGTAAGAACCAAGTTTACTTTAAACATTCGCTACTATGGTCTAAATAGCCTAAGCACATCTAAATACACAGCAAAATAAAATGAAGTACTTGAGATATTTATAGTTAATCTATAATTATCACAAATAAACATCTTCATGACAAAGAAACAGAATCAAAATATGGATAATCATTCAAATTCAAGATGACAATATGAAATTGAGAGACATCATGGACAATTAACAAACTATATAGACAATCTTCTCAGAATTCCTTAGTTATATTAAATGATCTTGGTATAAAAATTTTCAAAATGTTATCTCCCTTATAGAATGGTAATCCCTACCTATTTATTGGAAACATAGGTAATTCACTGGTTAACCTTCTCAAAATATCCACATCTAGGATAAAAACAACTATCCTTAATACAAAGACACAATGCGAGAGGGCTTCAAGATAATTACAACAAGAATAAGTAATTTCTAATATACTATCATATATTTTGCAAAAATAATATTATTTTATGCTACATTGGTGGGGGCCTTGGGTTACTATTTGAGGATGTTATTTTCCTTAGTGTATTATTCATTGATGAGCTCAAAATCTATTGTAAGCTTCATAAAACAATCCTCTTCTTGATTTTCCAATGTATCAAATTCTTTTTCATTATTGGTCTTGAGTTCATAAATGCCTTGGGATTATACAATCTATCTTCCAAATGTGATGATGATACCAAGGACCTTCTGATTTTCCTTGGTATCCTAGCCTTGGTTATCTTTAATGCTTTAGACGTGTTGACTAACCCTCTGTCTGAACTCCTCAGCTTCCATTAGGCCTATGGCATTGGTCCTGTATGGTCTTCCCAATAGGTCCTTCAATATCTCTTCCATCCTTTGCATAAATGTTTTATCCTCCTCTAAAATGCTACTACAATTGTCACACCAACTGGTTAGGTCTAATATTATGCCTTCCATGACTCTGAGGAGGGCATGCAAGTGTTTCAAATTAATGATCTTGATGCCTTGGACTTACTCAGTGGTATGGATATTGATAAATTTAACTGACTAATCTCTAGAGCCTTGATAATGAGTAATTAATGTACATTCCTTCTCAAGTTTATCGGCTAAAATAACTTATCAATATTTCAAAGCCTTCAACCTTTTGAAAATTTCTAAGGACTTATTCAACAATACTACTATATCTTTAGGGATTGAAAGTAAGACTTGGGCTTTGAAATCATGTTTTTCCTTCTCTAAGTTGGTGATCCTTTGTTTCATTCCTTGGATTCCATCTAAGGTCATTTATTATTATGATACCACTAAATTGACCATGTCCTCCGAATGGATGGGAGGCTCCCCTACTGCTTGCCCTTGGATAAGAGTTATGCCCACAAAAGGTTCCACTTTTTGAAAAGTGATTTCATTAGTGCCAATGGTGTTTTTCCTTCTTACTAATATCTCAAACGTTGATGTGTCTAGATTGAATTTTACCTTTGTGTTAGACTCCTTGATTTTTTGCTACTAAAGAACTTTAACATTTGAATTCCTAGAAGCCCCTAGGGTGTCAATACCTTGGCTCTCTTTGTTATGAATGATTTGGATCCTTCTTTCTACTTGTCTATTTACAATGTCCTAGATCCATGGCTTGACATTATACTACATATATATTCCAACTCGTGTTAAGGCCAATGATAGGGAGAGAGATGGGATTTTTGTAATTTCACATAAAAAATCCAGTTAAGAATGGCTGGTCCAAAAATAGGGTTCTCATCACTAAAGAGGTTAACTTCACTAGTAGGGTGAGTGAAGGTTAACCTAGGCTTCTTTTTAGGTGTTAGGGGTACCAAGGCCAATTCTTCTTATCTCTTTCCTTCATCTAGTGGGGTCAAATCCTTGCATTCTATATTAGAGGGATTCTCCTCCCTATGAAAACCATAAATAGTTGTAATGTCAACAAGGTCACTCTCCACTATTTTTACTACTTCCAAGGAAATAATGCTAATGATTTACACTAAGGAAGGAGGTCTCTATGGGGATGTGTGGGTTTGAGGACCCTTTATATTTCTATTTTCTATCTTTAAATCTTCGACCATAACTTTACCCTTTCTTTTTATTTCCTCAGGTTGCCCAACCTAGGATTGCTTTGTCAATTCTACTCATTGAGGCTCAAAGAATTGTCGTTCAATAAGTGGTTCTTAACGAGTAGTACTGATAGTCATAGCAAAAAGTGATAATGTAAGGGATGAAATTTCCATATCTCTCCTGAGGATTTATTATCCTTGACCAGCATATACTCCAACTAGATATTTTAGCCTTTAAACCTAGACAGGACATCTTCAAAGTTCTTTACCCTTATATAGATACCATCTACCAAGCCTGATTAATGTTTGTAATCAATATTTGAGACATTTTTATCTTATATGTGGTTCTTCACCTTTTTAATAGGGTCCCACATCTTAAGCTCATCTAGTTGGAAATCAAAACAATTTCTATGGATCATCATAATTTCTAGTTGCTTCCAATCCTTGATCACAATCCTACCAATATCTAGTGGAATGGGGTGGACCTGAACCTTATTATTATTTTTTCATGTCTTATCCACACCATGGATTATTTTATAGACAATATCTTATTTTAAAATATTACTAGGGACATGAATGAGCAATTGGTAGGGTTGAATCATGATTCCTTTTATTCTTATCATAGTGCAATCTAAATAGAACCAAACATCCCCCATGGCTTCTACTTGCCTTTGGATTAGAGGGTGGAGTTATGGCATAAGGAAACTAGTGATTGATTCATAGATATCTATGTAAAATACCATCATATATAAATTTTATGTGGTTCCTATATTTGAATATATGTAATTTAGAGTAGTGATGAGAAATAGTGGTTCTGCAATCAGGGGACCAATTTTAGATGCCAGTTAAGGCTATAGAGGTAAAAAGTGAATCCAAGAGATAGGAAATCATATGAAATAATTTGGAGGTCCTTATCTTAATGGATAAATTTTTTTTCCAACAAAATTATTATTAGGTCTCTAATGGGAGGGGTTAAGTTTCATTCCAATATGCAATGAACATAAGATACCTAGAGCCTATTTACATAAGAAGTGGATGGGGTAGCAAAGGATAGATACAGTAAGGTCATAACTATCCTCACTAATTATATAAATTTTAAAATAGGAATATTACTATTAGTGGACCTAAAAATATGGGATCCTTGGATTAACCAAGGTGAAAGGACTGATTCTAGGTCTTAGGCATTTGCCCACTCTCTCAAGGATGGGAGATCAACATGAAGCAAGGGGAGATTATAATAGGTTTTGAAAGCCATATTGAGGATGAATTTAACCTTCTTAGTGTTTCCCTCTTGAATTATCCATTATTTATCTATCTTATAATCAATGAAAATGGGAGCAAGGAGGTTGATATAATACATTACCTCTAGTTTGGTTGTAGCATGGTGGAGGCTGCCAACTAAATTGAGACTAGGTCATTGTATCTTTGATGCACAGAGGCATTAATGTTTTCTTACAAAAAAATTGGATATAATTCCTCCACAAGTTAGAATAAATCATTTAAATTCCTAATTTATTGCACATTTAAGGCTGTTAGGTCCATCTCTATTTCTTTAAAGATCCTCCCTTCACTATCTAAAGTTAGATAATGTTTTGCTTCCATCCTCATTTATTGCCTACCAATTAAAATTTATGGTGTTGAATAACTTTTGCTTGATCTCTAAGGTTTTTGCATAAGCACCTGCCTTTTGAGGCTCAATCACACTTATCCTGGTTATGTTATGTCAAATTGAACTAATTTAGACCTCATTTTAAAGATAATTTGGGTATTACCCTAAGCTTTAATGGTGAAATATCTAGGCCTTAATTTTGTAAGTGATTTATATTTGATGAGAATCTCTCCCATATCTCTTTTGTGATTTTAAGCTAAGGAAATCATTTGATTTAGATCATCTAGGATTACGTGGAGTCTAACTGACCTACCTCTATATCTTTTGTGGTAATTTTCATACTTGCCACCTTAGGAACTAGCCATTGGATTTTAAATGCCTCTTTATTTCATTCTAAAAACCTAAATCCAATCCCTTAGATTTCATCATTCACTTGATCCTTAAGTTCATGGTTATGCCACGTGTTGAGCTTATGAGGTTTTTGAAAATCCTTTAGGATTGATGCACCGTTGGATGGAGATTGTTGAGAAAATGATCACCATTAGATCCTTGATGGGACTAGACCATTAAATGCATGATTATTAAGCATACATTGGCCACATTTTGAGATCACGAAGACTTTTAAAAGTCTTCAATCTCGGTGTAACATTGGATGGAGATTTATTAACAAGCGATCTTTGTTAGATATTCAATGGGACTAGACCATTAATTATGTTCTTTTATTACATAGGGCATAGTAAATCTTCTCTCTCATCTATTAGGTAGACACTTATCTCCTTCATGGAACTTTATGATCCTTCTTTATATTTTCTAGTTATCTTGAGCATGCATCAGACACGTGTTAAGATCATGAAGCCTTTGAAAGGTCTTCGAGCTTGATGCACCGTTACATGGAAATCAATCAGAAGGTGATCATTGTTAGATCTTTTATGGGCCCAAATCATTAATTAAATGCTTCTTATGGTGATCAACCACATGTTAAGTTTGCAAATCCTTTGAAAAGTCTTTGGTCTTGATGCACCATTGAATGTAGATCAGTGAGTAAGAGATCACCTTTGGATCTGTAAAGAGCATAGAAGATAATCATTAGACCCATAAATATAAATACTTAGGGTAAAACATTAAGGCTAGGTCTATGACTAAGTGCGAAGGCCTTAACATTAATATTTTATCCAAAGTTAGGTGACCTTTTAAAATTTTATAAAATGAGCCATTTAAACCCATAGAAAAATATGCAAAAATGGGAACAAAGGGATATAAAGAGGCTTCGACCATGTTTAAAACATGATGTAAGCTTTTCATTAGTCCTTTTATTTATTTATTCCCATTGATTTAACTCCTTCCAAATTTAAATTTGAACTCTGAGGGTTTTTGGCTCAAAAACCCTGTCTTCTTCCATGAAACCTATGCTTAGTCATCTAAAGGAAATTGTTAGCAACATTATTTTATAAAGCATATTTAAAACTCACAAAGACTCATCCCTTTTCAGGGAGATGATCTTTAGATTCTAACAAGAGTAACCCTATGCAAAACTAGACTAGAATGTAGAGATTATAAAAGGCTTACAAAGGTTTCCATTTGTAAAGTGGAAAAAAAGAAAGGGATGTTGGTCCTAAAAACAAATTCTCATCTCATCAATCAGTTTTAGAACATAAAATTGACTAAAGAAATTGTGATAGATCAAAAAATTCCTTTTTTATATGTCCTCTTACTTAGGAAGAAAGATAGTTCTTTAGCTAGGAAGGTCTACAGAAAAGGTACTCATATCGACCTTTACCTTCAGGCCTCCTCTAATCACCATCCTACCCAAAAAGTAAGAGTTGTTAAGAACTTAATTAATAGGGGTTTTAAAATATGTGATGAAAATAGCATCAATCATGAAATTGTGCACCTAAGTCAGGTTTTTAAGTTAAATGGATACTGTGGTAAACATATAGCTAAAGCTATCAAGTAGGTTAAGGCTAATATTAATAGACCAAAAATCAAATTCATAGAGGGTCACATAGCTTATCTTCCTTATGTTGAAGGAATTTCTAATAATCTAGGTAAACTTCTCAATCACCGTAATATTCACTCCACATTCTTACATGTTAATAAGTTATGCATGATGTTGGGATTTGTTAAAGACAAACTAGACCCAAAACTTAAAAGTGGAGTCTATAAGGTGGATTGTTCTTGTGATTTACCTTACATAGGGAGATGGGAAGATCAGTTAAAGATATAATTAAATAACATTTTGTAGATATTTGTCTTGAAAGGAAATAAAAATCAGCCCTTGTTGAGCATTCTTTTAAGTGAAAACATGCTATCAATATTGAAGAAGCAAAAATTTTGGTAGAAGAAGATAATTTCTATAAGCATAAGTCAAGGGAACCAATATAAATACTAAAACATCCTAAAAATTTAAATAAGGATGATGGGTTAGGGATAACTTGGAAGATGGTAGATTAAAATAATTAATTTTTTGTTGAGGTGTAGGAGTACGGTGTTTTGAGTTCCCTTTGTTGTTTTTTGTTTTAAAATTTTAATAAATGTTCCTATATTGTTATTCTTAAGTTTTGTTTGCAAGTTAATAGGTTATAATTTTTATTTAAAATTTTGGTTAACCATTTTTTAAAAATTCTTAATAATTAGAACCAATAATTAATTATAAATTTAATTAATTTAATTTTTTTTAAAGATTTTATAATTTTGTTTAACTAGTTTTATAATTAGAAATGAATTATTTAATAAAAAATCTAATTTATGATTTTATTCTTCAAATATCAAAAATTTAATTTGTCTTGTCATACTTTAGAAAGAGCTTTAATTAGAGTAATACTTATAATCAATTTTAAATAATTGATATTTTCTTGATAATAAAATTTGTCTATTTTTAAAATTTATTTATTTATAACTAATATATAATTTTATAACATTATTATAACTTTAATTTATAATGTTATAACATTCTTATAGCTTTAAATTATATTAATTAATCTCCATTATGAATTAGGTAACTTCTTTATTTGTTATTTTATTTTTTATTTCATTTTCAGCAACTTTGGATAATAATTAGATGGTTAATTTTTAACAATATTTTTTATTTTTATTTTTATTTTAATTTTTAACAATTTTTAATAATGACTAGTTGGTTAATTTTTAGATTTTTTTTGTAATAGCTATTTTCCCCCAGCTTTTAAAGGGTGTTATTATGTTATTCATGTATACATTATTTACTTGATGAAGGATCACATAAGTGGATCCAAATCATGTTGAGTTTCAAAATTTGGCATAGTTTTTCTAGATGATTATTACTATTGTATGGACTATGGAAATATCAGATCTTTGAATATAGCTACAATTTGTGTTTAGGTTGTTAGGAGTTGTTATGAGAATATCTATGTTGGTCAGGACTTGAATGAATGTGATATGTATAAATATTATTAGCATGGTAAATCTGGAAGTTAAAACCATAGGAACTAGTGCCTATTTGTGTTTGTAAAGAATTGAATATAAGGGTTGATGATTATATGATTAAAAATAATAGTGATTGTTATTTTAATCCTAGAACTTTCATGTAGAATATTGACAAAAATGGACCTTGATCTTTGGAGGTTTCCTTGTTGTAATCCCTAATACTAGATCTTCTATTATGAATTCTAAGCTTGTGTACTATGTTATGGTATAATCATAGAGTTATCTATGTTATTATGAATTTTTTCCTTATTATTATGCTCTACTGTGTATTTTTTTTCTATATCTATAAGTATCTTACATCATACATTGAGCTATTAAATAAGTGTATTTATCTACAATAAAAATTGCATTGTTTCAATGTATTAATGAAACCATCCTATAATATTTTGATGTAATTTCACACAATATATCCCAATAATTAGGATGTTCTGGTGAAAACCCAATAACCACTTCTAACAAATGTTATCATTATTAAGTATTCCCTGAGCTACATTCTCAAGTGCTTGATTGACCCCTAAGCTATTTTACATTTCAGAGTTTCCAAGTGTCTACAAAGCCATCATACATAGTTTTAGTTACATCACATATCTTTATTTAATTTTCATAGTTTCAATCTCAAATGTAACTAATACACATGGGTTGGCAATGATGGATTAATATCCTACTTGAGTTGTTGAGCCAACTACATAGAAGGGTTAGACAAGCCATTACTTCAATCCAATTTATTCAAAGTTAATGATCTACTTAATAGGGGTGATAAATTATGGATTAAATGCTAAATTGATTTATTGATCCACCCAAACATGAATATTTATAAATCCATCATCTCATACCAATTTATTTACCATTTGATCACCACCCACATACACACATAGTATGTCACTAGGTTTTAGAATTGGTTCACATAATTGATGAGGTATGTTCATTCCTTTGATATTTCTCTCATCTCATTTCTTGTTTTTTAATTTTAATTTGATGTTTATTAAGTAATGTTTTATTCCTTCATGTTTTATTTAAAATATACACAATGGACCACACTTGAATGAATTAGATCCAAAATCATGAGCTTTGCCTCTTATGTAAGTCCAAATATTTTTATTTTATTTTATCTTATTCATTTCACTTTGTTACATTTATACAATAAATTGGGATGGAATTTAGTCATATAAAATTTAATTTAAGTGTAATGATTGTCACTTGAGACTACCTTATCCTAACTTAGCCCTAGACTTATCGTAGGGCCTCTTTTGAGAATTTTATAGATTTTGTGTGAATCTAGCCTTTTCCTAGATACACCAAAATCAACATCAATATTTTGAGTAGGCACCCAATCCCCTTATTAACTAATTTATACCATTTGGACATTAGTGGAACCCTTTGGACACTAGCACATTACACTTCTAACCTAGGGATTGTACGAGTGTCCATTATCTCCTTACACCCCCAACAAATATCTTTTTATTCCCCAAATCACTCCTAGGGTTGGCCTACACCTATTTACCTTATTGAAAAGCACCATAATGATAAATATACATAACTTCCATTCACTTATCCACTACATGGAAATCAAATGCAAATATACATAAATAGAATCAAAAATAGTTGTGAAAAATAAGATTATTGATCCTTATTCTACCCTACTCCTAAATACACTCACATATATCAGCCTAGATCTCAGATTATTCATATTTATAGTCTCAATAAACACTCAAAACATTAAAAATAACACTCATACTAGCATTCACTTGCACTTACACTAGTAATTAGATCAGGAGAACTACATCAGGGTTGACCCCCTTTTGAGGTATTGGTATGTAGGCAATGCCCAACACATGGGGTGTTGTAGTCATGTCTATCTTACCCTGACAATTCCACCATTTTATAATTTTGATCATGTGGTAAAATAAAATGTTAAGTTTGGTCACTTGAGTGTGGCTAATGATACCCAATCCATAGGTACATCCTGATTTCTCTCATGACCCTCATAGGCATGTTTTCACTAATTCTCAGTCATCCATAGCCTCCTAGACTAAACCCTTACAGACCTAGATTAATATTTCCATGATTAATCCATCACCTTAGGTCTCATCAACCATGGACAAAAATTCCCAAACTTGGACTATAGTGTTGAAACTTAGGTTGTCATGTTTTTGGCACTGTTATCCTAGTGCATTATGGCTTCTAACGAACATATTATTATAAATCCTTATTCTTATTTTATGTCAGCCTAACATGAATTCATTTAACCTATGATCATTAAATCCCCTATAAAATTCCATTCAATTTCCATTTAGAAGGGTTGATACTCATTTAAAAGAGAGAAGCAAGAATAAAAGCAAGACTACTCAAACACTTTTTCTTATTCTTTGCATACAACCATCCAATAGTATTTCAAGCTTATTCAAACCTTTACACCAGTCCTTAGTCATTCCAAGTATACCTAGTTTCGAATTTACTGGCATTTTCATCACACTATTGCACCAAGCACTTTAATGGGAGAACTATGTATAGGTTTATCCATCCTTAGAGTATTGGTATGTAGGCATTATGCCCACACATGGGGTATGAAGTGCATCTAGTGTATCCTTTAGACATTAACCCTTCCTCTCCTTTCTCCAAATTTTACATTCAAGTTCAAGTATAAAGAGGACTTAGGGTATTGAAGATTAAATTAGGTACACATTTATCTCCATAGACTTTTAATCTTTGATAATTCACATGTAGGGTCACATAGACCTGGTGCACAGAACCCAAAAAGCTTAGATCACTAGGACAACAACATAAAAATAGGACTATAGTGCTAGAACCCAAGGTGTCCCACTTTTGGTGATCCTATCCAATCAAGAAATAAACTCCAAATTCTTATTTACGATAGTTTCCCATGCCTGCACATAGATTTGTAAACCTTGTGTGAGTTAGAAAAATATAGAATAAGATGAGTTTGATTTTCTCTCTCTCGCTACTATTTTTAGAAAATCCATAATTATAGTCAAATTTCATAAATTAGTAGCCTAATTATTGTACATTATTTAATGATTTTATCTACTTAGAACATTTATTATTTAGGAATTAAACATCTAATTTCCTAAAAATAATAAATCATTTAGTGAATCCAACATACATTGAATTTCACATAAAAACCCTATAAACCATAGGATAAATTCCTAGCTAATTTTTCCCATTAATTTTTTATTTTTAATTGAATATTAAAATAAAAAATTCCTCTCAAATTTTAAAATTTTATAGTAAATTTTAAAATAATTTTTTTTCAAACCCTAGTTGCATCAACTAGCTCCCAGTAATTTTCCAATCATTTTATATATTTTTAGTTGCATATTAAAATAAATAAATCACTTTAAAATTTCAAAAATCCATAGTATTTTTTTTAAAAAAAATATTTTTCACAAACCCTAGTTGCATCTACTAGGTGTCATTAAATTAAACACTTTCCCATAGAATTTTGATTTTTTTCTTAAATACTTAACTCAGAAATCCAATTTCAATTTCAAAAATTCTTAAGTAGTTTACAAAAATATTTTTGAAAAATCCCCAGTTGCATATATTATCTCCTATTTTACTTCTTGAGGTATCACCTTACATGTTTGTGCACTTCGTATCCTTTCATGTAATTTCTAGTTAACTATTTTTAGGATTTTACATTTCATATATTTAGTATTATCCTTTTCTAGCACTTGACCTATAAAAAAACATTGAAAAAAATTCAAACACTTCTCAAATTATTTTCCTACTTTAACAATCATGCAATGCACTGGATTTAATGAAATTGATAAGAGATAACCTTAAGAAATCTTAACTAAACACCCTGATATGCAAGATGACATGCTTAAAATATTACAAGAGGAAAAAAATAGAAAAAATAGTGGTCAATCTTACCAAACCATAGAGCAACCAGGTAAAAATGACACTATAGGGTTAACTATGTCTCAACAACCCCTTATAGCTATCCAAACTACCTCTATGCCACTAGTTATAACTAGTACATCCCTATCTCATGATGTGGCAGCCCTTGTATAAGAGATAACATCTCTTCAATCCAAGGTGATACATATTGATCAAGGTGCCACTCGACCTATGCAAGGATTTGGATTCTTTTGCTCTTCTTCATACACCATTCGCATGTCACATTGCTTCTACATCCTTGCCACACGGTTTTATTGAACCTATGCTTACTCTTTATGATGGCAAGGGTGATCCAGAGACACATTTGAGAATTTTTTACATAGCATGCTTGGATTATGTGCCAAATGACTGGTTACTAACCAAGTTATTCCCATGGATCCTAAAGGATTATGCTTTATAATAGTTATATAGCATATCAAATTAGTTGGTTAATGCATTCAATCCTTTATCAACCATGTTCCTAACATATTTCAATATCAACATTGGTGATAAAGTCTCTTATGCATAAATTTCATAACAAAAATAAAAATCAAATGAGCATCTCACAGACTATGTGCTTTGATATAAAACCATCTTGGCTAAGATGATTAGCCCCATGGTAGATCAAGAGTTATAGGATCTCTTCAAACATATTATTCTAATAGCATTACATTAATTTATTATTCTTAAAATATTCTCTTCCTTCGCTAAATTATGTCATACACTAAACGAAAGACATGTGAAACTAATTTTAATGGGCAAACTCAAATATACAAGCATCTTAGACACAAAAAACAAGAGTAATAATAAATTTCCATACAAGGTCAAATTCAATGATAACAAGAATCAAAATCAACTAACAGTTAATGTAGCTTCAGATCCCCCTTAGTGTGAGGTTTTATCAACACCTCATCTATGTGCATTTACCAATCTACTAGTTTCTCTAGCTAGAGTTTTATTATAGTTATTGGAATGTAACATCATCAATCTCCCTCTTATTCAAGAATTTTACCTAGAAAAGTCTCTTCCATAGAGATATGATCAACATGCATTTTGTGATTTTCATAGGGCACCAAGGCACACTACAAATAGATGCATCAGTTTGAGACATAAGATATAGGACTTGATAGATGACAACATACTTGATCTTGGCACTTTAGTTAAGCCTCCATAGGCTAATCCAACACTGAATAAATCTTTAAAAGTATTCTTAGATCTATTTACATAGAATTTTGAACAAGATAAAGGGTACACATTAGGTGTTCACCACACATACCATATGCATCCTCCAATAGTTACATATCAGGCACCTTCAGTTGAGTCACATCCTTTGAGTGTTATGATAAGTGTGTATTAGTCTACGGTTCCAATTAGACATTTGATATCCTTCTTAGATTAATATATATTTTAGGATAATCTATATTTTAATGCACTCTTTATTAGATCGCATATTCATAATCAACCCATTCACAGTGTTTTCATCTATAATGGTTCTAGTGTTAACATGTGCACCATTATATTATTACATCATTTGAGATATTAAAATTAGGATATCACTCTAATAGATACACTTATCAACATATTCAGTGGGAACATATAGAGTTTATTAGGTGACATTGTAATTCATTTATAGATTGGTCAAACACATGCGATCACACATTTCACCATAGTTCCTAGTACATGAGTCTTTGTTATGTTACTTGGTTACCCATTGTTTTATAAAATTTGATAATTACCATATATATTTCATAGATGCATGAAATTCATTCATGCTATGAAAGTTATTATAGTTGGTTGAGTTCCATTTGAGCTACCACTCCCCACTTCAGATCCATATCCTTTGTAGTCACTAGTTCTAGCTTCTTCACTCATTTTTGTTTCCCCACTAGTTACAGTTCTTCCTTCAGTATAGATTTAGACATAGTTGAGGCACCCATCACTAGTACATAGATTTCATACAAATCCACATCTTTAAAATTATAAACCACACCTAGAGCAATAACATTGATATCTCATGCTTTTAAACATAAACCACACTTTCAAATCACTCCTTCTCCTACTTCTAGATGGGTCCATAAGAGTCCCTTAGTTTCATCCGCTTCTTAGAGTTACATGGGAGTCCCAAATTTAGTTTCCACATCAAATATATAAAAATATTTATAATACACATAGCTTTTAGAATCACAATCTTAGCCTTTCCATCATGCTTCATAATAATACACAATAATTTTATTCAATATGGGACACCATGATATGGAGTCTGATCTAAGACTCATTGATTGATATCATTTCTTCTCATTCTTTCCTATACATAGATTATTTCAAAAAAAAATTACAAAATGAGAAATCCAAAAACATTCAAATAATTCTAAAACATAAAACCCTTTTGATTGTTTACATCATCCATGATTTACATTGCTACTACTATGCTAGACTTACATTTGTTGTTCTATGTTATTGCTTATTAATTTATCTACATTACCATGCTTCAGTTTATCTTCTTTGAGTGTGTGTAGTGGCATCTATATCCTCCATTGATTCACTCTACCCATTGAGGGGGCATCTTATTTATACATTTTAGACACACATAAATATACATACCCACTAGGGACAACTTCTACATGACTACACCATATAGGTTATGTCATTCCTACACCACACACTCTAGTTATCATGTTTGCATACATTACTTACTAAGATTGCATAGATTACCATATCAACACTCACTAGTATCTTGAACTTGTGTATTTCCTAGCATATACCTAGTCTTGTACTAACATGTCTAGAATACTTTCACTTCCTGCTTTGATTAGTTATATGTGATTGTACTTCTAGTATATACATGCTTTCCTTTCTTGCTTATAATAGCTTGATTTGTTTACATTTTCTCAGTTCTTGTTCCATGCCTTGTATGTGTTTTAGGATATTTACCAATTTCCTTTGCTTCCATTCATGTGTGTGCCTTAGGAAAATTTCCAATATCCTTTGTTTGTACTCTTCTATGTGCCCATAACACTTATAACAACTTTATTTGTTTCAATTGTATGTGTATGTGGCATTTTATCATGTTTTGTATGGTTTATTTGTAATTTGAGTGACATGTGCCCATGTCCCTTAATTACTTGGCCCCTTGGCCACTCTTGTATGTTTCTTATTTCTTCCTTTGTATTATTGTTTCCTTATTGCTTTTCCTATTTGTAATGCCATGATCCATATCATGCCCTTGCTTTTTTTGATGCCATGATGAACATCATGCTCCATCCCTCCTTTCTAATAACTAACAACTAACACTTTCAATTCTAGTTCAGTATATTGCACATGTTATTACATTGTTATATCTATCTAAATATACCCCTATTGATGTAACAATATCTTAATACAAACCTTGATATATATTAAAATATCTTGTCAGTTATCATTTATATATCATATATCTATGTAGCATAACACACTTATAGGGATCTTTCTTTTGAGGGTAATCATTACAACATCTTTATTCTTTCCCTCATAAGAGGGGGTAACAAATAGGGGTTTTGTCATATATGTTAGAGCTCCTAAAGGTCAAAAATAAGTTTTTAGAACACTCAGAATAGAATCCATACATCAGACTAGGAAGACAATAGAGAATATAGAATAGTTACCATATTTTGTCATAAATAAGAGTGTCAAAGTTGGACTATAATGCCATATATCATAGTATCTTATTTTGAACACTGCTATCTAGATAGAAAAAAATTAGTTTTCTAGAAATAGAGTGAAAAATGAGTTCAATCATAGGTTTGTGAGCTCAGTATAGTCTAGGTTTAGCTTGTTTTAGTATATGTTTTTCTAAAAGAATATAGATATAGTGGGCATCGTGCATGGTATGATGGCTCCCACTTCTAGTTTTAGATTAGGCAGTTGATATAAGTTACAAATCAAAATCCATGTTCCAAGCACCAATAATTGGGGTAAATGTGTGTGGCTCATTGATCCTCCCCTTTTTTTTAGTTTAGTTTATTTACCATGTATTTCTCAGTAGTTGCATGCCTTAGTCCATTTGTAAGTGGTTGGCATCTTTTTTAAAGTTTGGATTTCATACAATCTTAACTTCCTGATTAAATGAGTTCCTAAGTTGGCTTCCACATAATCTTATGCACTAGTTTTGGAGTGGGTTTCATACAATCCTAATCGACATCTTTGGAAATGGCCAAGAGTGGCCTAGTTTCTAACATAAATTCAACTAGCCATGTTAACATTGTCAGATCATATTACATTTATGATTTTTAAGATCCATCTCATATGACATATATTCCATATCATTATTACTTCATAGCTTTAATTCATGGGGAAATGATGGAGCCAAAGGACTAGCTATCCTTTGTATTATTAAGCCACCTATTTAAAGGGATTGGACACATAGTCCAAACATTGATTGACACATGCATGATTCATTAGCTTCACTTAGTTAGAGAACATGGAGTCAAAGGGTATTCCTTTGCATTCTTCAGCCTTTTCTAGGGAATTAAGAACTCAACATTGTTCAATATATTAATTTTGGTAAAAGACACACCTATCATAATATAACATCACAACACATTTTGTATTAGTTTGCATACTTGACGAGGTATATTTATTCCTATTTTTCCTTCTCTATCTTACCCATATTTTATACATTCTTATTTTATATATAGTATATCTAGTAAGGACTAATCTATTATATGTTTTTTATTATAGATTTACACTTCACACCATGCTCTCTCTATTCACATCCAACATCACACAGCTTCATGAGCTTCATCTTTATAGGTAAGTTCAGGTATACTTTCTATTTTTCCTTTATCCTAGTATTTTGATATGCTACATAACTAGAATAAGGGGGGGGGGGGGGGAAATGTAGTCATATAAAATGCAAACTTTGGTAACTTGAGTGTGGCTAATGACACCCAATCCATATGTCTATATTGTTTGCTCACATGACCATCATAGGCATGTTTTCACTGATTCCTAATCATATATAGCCTCCCAAAATAAACCCTTGAAGAGATAATTGATATTTCCATGTTTAATCCATCCCCGAAGTCCCATCAGCCATGGAAAATAGTGCCCAAACTTAGGCTACAACACTAAAACCAGGCTGTCATATTTTTGGTGTTGTTATCTAAGTGAAATTTGGATTTTAATGGTCATATTATTCTAAGTCCTTATCCTAATTCATGTTTTCCTAACATGAATTAATTTAACCCATGATCATTAAATCCCTTATAAAAGTCCATTCAAATTCTATTTAGAAAGGTTGACACTCATTTTCAAGAGAGAAGAAATAATAGAAGCAAGACTACTCAAGCACTTTCCCATATTCTCTACATACAACCATCCAATAATATTTAAATCTTATTCAAAACTTTACACTAGTCCTTAGTTACTCCAAGTACACCTAGTTTCACATTTACTTACATTTTCATCACAATATTGCACCAAACATTTCAATGGGAGAACTACATATAGTTTAATCCCTCCTCAGAGTATTGGTATGTAGGTAGCATACCCACACATGGGGTGGGTAGTTCATCTAGAATATCCTTTACACACTAACCCCTCCTCACCTTTCTCCAAATTTTACATTTAAATTCAAGCACAAAGAGGACCTAGGGTATTGATTATTAAATTGGGTACACAACAAGATTCATAGAATTTTAGGCTTCAATATGTGTAAAGGTCACACAGACCTAGTACACAAAACAAAAAAAGATTAGGTCACTAGTAAAATAACACTGAGATAGGAATACAGTGCTAAAACCTAGGGTGTCCCACTTTCAGTGTTCTTATCAAATCATGAAACAAACTCTAGATTCTAGTATGTGATAGTCTCCCAAGCTTGCACATAAAATTTTAGACCCTATCTTTTTCAGAATAATACTAAATAATATACTTTTGATTTTATCTCTCACAACTATTTTTATAAAATCCCTAATTATATTCAAATTTAAAAATTTAGTATCCTAATTATTGTACATTATTTACTAATTTTATCTACTCAAACCCATTTATTATTTAGAAATTAAACGTATAATTTCCTAAAATTAATAAATTAGATCATCAAATACCTTAATAAGTATGGATTATAGGGTTTTTCATTTGAGTCATTTAAAAATAAGGAAAATATAGTGAACCAACATTCAACCACTCATGCACATGCATCTTAGGATCAAGCGAAGCTCTACCTAGAAGATCATTATCTCTATTTTCAAAAGGACATTGTCATGCCCCATAGGACACTAGCACAATGTGATACTATCCAAAGGGTTATGTTATCATCAAAAAGGGTTTATAACTCTTGGTTACTATTCATGACACTTGACACAGTTCCTACACCAGTTTATAACTTGTCATTCATTAGTCTTAGTCAATTTCTAGCTAAGTACAATTCTTGTAGTTCATTTACTATTTATATAATAATCATAAAATTTAATTATTTTAAAAATCATAGGTTATAATCATTGCATATTTATTCCTTGATTTTTAAATTTAGAACTTTATCAAACTAGGGTTTTACATTCCATAATCCCCCTTCAAGTTTCAATCTCATATCTTATGTACAATAAAGAATCTCATTCTCCTCCTCATCTCCATGAGTTTTATAGATGCTTTCCCTCTAGCCAAGTCAATCCTACAAATCCTCCATGAGATGGATTATCATATACTACTATTTATAATTTCCATACTTAGCCTATCAATGCCTCCACCTATTCTCTACAAGGTGTGTGCTTACATGTTCAATTGGATAATAGGGTTTGCAATTGTGAGACTCTAAGAGATGTAATTATCAATATGAGAAAACTCATTTCAAAATTAAAAAAATCATAATCAACTATTACATGAACATAATATAGTATTACAAAATCATATTACAAGACCAAATCCTTTAGGGAACACTAGTGTTAATCATGTATATGCATCTTCATGTAGTCAATTTATGACAAGTAATATTACATATAAATAATAATAATAATAATAAAAAGTGCATCTACAAATAATGATTCAAAAAGTACTCAATGATCAAATAGAAGCTCAAGTGATATTTTAAGGCAAATGATTAAAGCTAAGTTGATCAACCTACCTCCTATGCATCTAGTGAGGAGATCTATGTATTATTGTGCATACCATTGAATTCATGGTCATCACATAAATTCAAGTTTAGCATTGAAAAAACATATAAAAAAAATAATTGGTAATGAGGAACCTATAAAAGATAAATCAATTAATAAACCCAAAGTGATACATGAAGATATTAGAAAAGGGTTAAATTTAGAAATATTACAAAAGTGGTTACCAAATCATAACTTATAACAATAAATGATTAACAAATAAAAATCAAATAAATAAATATTAAAATAAGGACATGTAAATCAAGTTAACTATACAAACCTAACTCTCTAAAATGAGGTCCCACTTTGAAAATAGTATGGTTTTGGTGAAAAATATCTAAAATAATTTTATTATAAAGGTCAAGGGTTGGGAAAACATGCCCAATGCATCATTACTCCTATTCTAGTAGTTGATAATGTTGGTCAACAAGGTTTGGGATATATGGAACATACTAAGGTAAATCATTCACAGACACAAAATATCAAGGCAGAAGATCCATATACATAAATAATGTTACAAAAAGAGAAATAAATTAAGTTACACATTCAAAATCCTGCTAAGTAGATAAGCATTATTAAAGGATGATTTCTAAAAAAGAGACTCTAAAGCACCAAATGCCTAAAATAGGCACAATTTCAAAGCACAGAGTCACACAAAATATTCTACATGATCATTTAGAAAGGTCAATTCCATAGTATGAGACAATTCCCTATGCTCATCTAGATACAACAAAATTCAATAGTAGCTTTCCATTGGTTCAAAATCAAGATGATAATGATGATTGGAATAATATAGGTTATTATGATTAACAAGATACCAACAATGAACATTAATCAAATTCATACTACATCTCAATGTAGTCACAACCTATCCATCACACTTCACAAGTTTTTACCCTTCTTTTATTTTAAATAGGATCCATTGAGGGTGGGTCTCTCACAAGACTCATTAGTTATTAGTATCTATCCTTTCTTGTAGATAATTTTCATTATCTAGTATCACTTATACATAATATATTTCTCATATATATAGCATATTCAAAACAACAAAACATTCTAATATTTGCTTAGA
This sequence comes from Torreya grandis, assembly GCA_037957365.1. Taxonomy (NCBI): domain Eukaryota; kingdom Viridiplantae; phylum Streptophyta; class Pinopsida; order Cupressales; family Taxaceae; genus Torreya; species Torreya grandis. Next base: position 679,411 of record JARHVA010005489.1, read on the forward strand.
AAACACAAATTTTATATTGAATGAATTTACATGCTTACACTCTTATTTTCTAAGCGCTAAATGTCTATATATACTATTATAGTCAGTTTAATCATACATATATGATTCACTTATTCTCTTAGAGTGTTTTAGGATAATTACAAGACTCATATCCTCTACACAAATCCAAATTTTATATTGTCTATCCATTGGGATACACATACAATGATAAATAAATTCATCATTGATACATTCACCCATTGGTGGATTCACACTACACAACATCGTATTTTCCAGGTTATATCTTTTTTATACTCTACATCATAGATTGAACATTGATTATATCTTGTAATTGATCATCATATACTACTTAGATTTTTTATTGACTACCACTACTATAGATGAAATTATGCACATATTTTCTCTTATATGAACTTGTACCACATATTCATACATAATTTCATTTCTAGCTTTACTATTTTATATTTAATTATGTCTCTTTGCTTCTACATATGTGTGAGGGAATTTTAATATGGAATTATTATACATATCTAATCCATGTATTTTATTGTGTGTATTCTTTATATGTGTGCCCATGTCCTTGATTATTATTTTGTGATCATGTATGAAAACATTTGAACAAGTGCTTCCATGTGGATTTAATCCAATAATGCTTATTGTATGTTTATATGTTTTATCTTTCTCAAACTTAGTCACATGTGCCTATGTCCCTTGTATCGTGTTCATTTGGCTTACTATTCATGCCTCATGTATTTGTATGTATGATCTCATGTATACATCATGACCATGACACTTGTCTCTTGATTTTTGCTTTCACACTTAGTTTTTAATGCCATGAGGGACCGCATGCATTTCTCCTTCATCCTTAATTTCATTAATGGACATCATGCACCATCTCCCTAGGTAGTTACATAAATTATACTAAGATTTACTTTTCATATACATGATTACATTGTTATATCTATCTTGACAACCATGTGAATGCTATATTTAACATACATCATACATTACCAACTTATGCTCCAATTATTTTAAATTATAATGTCATGTACACACATTATATTCATTTATCATGTAGATATCATATATTCTTAGTTTAACAAACATGATTCATAGATTTTCTTTTCAAAATAGTTATTTTAAAGGTTTGACAACACCCTTAAAAAGAGGTCACATTAATAGGGGTTTTCATAGAGATAAGACCATCCTAGTGAACTTAGAACACAATTTTTAGCATGTAGACATGGATTACAGAGCTCAAATTGAGGAAAACACAATGAACAATAGTCATACATAGATTAGACTTTATTTTTCATTAAAATAACATAGTTGGTTATTAACATGACATATATGACATTAAAATAGTGAACTAATATCCAAGGGACTACATTACTATCTAGTATCCCTAAAAATATAAATTACATAATTTATAGAAAGGTATAGTAATTATAGTTAAGGTTTGCATATTTTTAGTCATAGACTATAATACAGGATCAATATATACTCATTTTTCACACATATTACATAGATTTATGCATCATGCAAGGCATGGTAACTCATTTTTTAGTTTCAAATAATCAAACATGGATTATTATTAATCAATCTAGAATCCATATGCATAGATATTAGATTTGGGGTCATGTACATGACACATTGTTCCCATATGTTCATTTGAAACTAATAATATTATATAGAAAGGTAGATCCATGCTATTATATATGTTGTTAATCTAAACACCATTTGTAATATATTGATGCCTTATTACATCTATAATGGTTGACATTACTAAGTATTCCTTGATCCTTTTTACATTCTAGAGTTTTTGATTGGCCCTAGAGTCATCCGATAAAGTTTTAGTTACATCACAAAACTTTAGTTACATTGCTTAGTTTAACTTTTAGATGCGTATACTACACATGGGTAGGAAATGATGGATTCATATCCTAATTGAGTTCTTGAACCACCTACATAGGAGGGTTGGATAAAACATTAGTCCAATCCAAGTAATTCATAGATTTTGATCAACTGAGTAGGGGTGGGAAATGTTGGAGTCAAGCCCATCATGATTTATTGATCCACCCACATATGATAATTGAGAAGGGGATAAATAAATTATAATTTTTTTACCATTTAATAATAATCTACACACACACAAAGGATATCACCAGGTTTTAGCATTGGTTCATGCACCCAATGAGGTGTATTCATTGCTTTCCTCTTTTTCTCATATATTTAATCAATTTTGTATCTATTTTTTATGTTTATTACTGATTCATTAATGTTTAATTTCAAATATATGTAATGGATAAAGTTCCACAAATTTAGACCTATATTGATGGGATTCACCTCATAGGTAAGTCGAAGTACTTCTCTTTTTCTTTTATCCTAATCATTTCACTTTTCATGATTTTCAAGAATAAATGGGCTAGGGTAAATTTAGTCATTACAATTAACCATTAATTACTTGGATGTCCACTTGAGGTCACTTTACCCTTATTATAACACATGACCCACCTTAGGGTCCCTTTTGATCCACTTTTAGTCACATGGTAGTCACAAATAGTACCCAAGCCTATATAACACCACATGAGACCAATAATGGTGCAACTAATTAGTTATATAGGTCCCTACACCCTCCAAAAAGTAATTTTTAATATATTTAAAAGGATTAGGGTCAGCCTATACCTATTCTTACTCACCCTCCCAAGTAATTTTTATCCTAACACTATGTAACCACTACTTTCACACTCTTACAACCTAGGTGAACATTATCATAGATAATCACTCAAAATTACTACTTCACATTGAGGAAAATATCCCAAGTCCTCCAATATTTTATTGACTCATCCCATACATTAAATAATGCTTCCCTCTAATAGGAATTTATATTTAAAGTGGTATCCAAGGCATCCTCTCATGCTTTCATACTCAAGAATTTTATCATTCACAAACATTCACACATATCACATAAGTGGGATAACTACACCAAACTTGATCCCTCCTCATAGTATTGGTATGTAGATAATGTGCCCATATAGGGATGTGGATCACACATCCAATACATCTACCCTAATAACACCACTTTTTTCTACTTGTGTTCATCAAATATCCTAACAAACATGAAGGCCTAGAGTTTTTCATAAAAATTATATAAAAATAGGGAATAGATAGTGAACCAGCATTCATCCACTCAAGCATAGGCATCTTAGGACTAGTCAAAGCTCCACCTATAAGATCATTATATTTAATTTCAAAAGGACACTATTGCACCCCAAAGGACACTAGCACAATGTGATAGTATTTAAAGGATTGTGATACTATCTAGAATGGTTTTTTACTCTCATTTATAGCTCATGAGACATTTCACAGTTCCTACAATAATTTTTTGCCTATTATTTATCCATCTCCGTTAGTTTCAAATAAATCACATCTCTTTTAGTTCATTTTATATTTATATAAAAAATCATAAAAGTCAATATTATTCAAATTAGAGGCTACAATTATTATATATTTATTCCTTGTTTCATTATTTAAGAGATTTAGCAAAGTATGGTTTTACATTCCATAATACCAATAAAAGTTAAATAAGAATATTCAAACAACTTAGCATTCACTATTTCAAAAAAAAACTCATTTTCCATGTATAATAAACCTTGTCATGATTCATCTAACACAAGAACTAAATGCCTCGACATTAAATATATTCTCTAAGTTAGTTAAACTTATATGTGACTAAAAAATAACTGACATCATATATAAAGGTTAGAAAGTTTTAAAAAATCACTGTAAATTGTTTAAATGATGTAGTATAAGACCCACCAAAGTTACACAATGTTTAAATAATTTCAAATGTGTATTAATAAAACATACATCTTATAATTTATAACATGAAATAATCTACAAAGAGATTTAGATATGTATTTCAATTTTTATTAGATCTATGTTTTATTGGAAAAAAATCCCCTTAAACGTTTATACATATAAAATAAAATATTTATGATGTTAGTTTCTAATAATTACATTAATTTTAGAGCAAGAATAAGACCATTAAGATTTTTTTTCAATTTTATTGTTATGTCCAAATGCTTAGTGGCATAAACCTATAGATTTCACAAAGGTGCTTCCATTGTTATTCTGACAAAATTTATAGCTTTTGATCAAAAACATTAATGAAGGATTGTGGTTTTTGTATTATATTCCTCAAAAATCAATTTTCCTTCATTTTCATTTTGAGATCCTTCAACAACACAAATCTCAAATATATGCTCAACATTTTTGGAATCATTATATTATTATATTTTATGTCACTAAAAATGGGTGAACAATACAACTCCCTATATTAAAATTTAGAAATGGGTGAACAATACAACTCCCTAAAACTCAAATTCAATATTAGTAATTTTCATTTTCAAGCTCAGCACAAACACAATTCCTTTTCTGAATAATCACATTTTCTATGAAACAAACCCTCATTTTCTCCACATTGAACCTTCATTTTCCCATATTTGAAATTTCATTGTCAAATTACATTTATGGTTTGATTCCTTTTAGTTATTTTTAATGACAAAAACATTTCTAAAAAAATGGTGAATTAATGCATAAAATTATAAGATACATGTTCATAGTACAAATAAAGTAAAGCTATCCACTATAAATATTTTTCCAAAATGACCAACTATAAAAGAAGGTAGTAGTGTCAGTGATACATCAATATAATTATTTGTATTTTTATATAAATTATGGGAAATACCTTACGCATGTCAAATTTTTATTAATTGTTAAAATTTTAAGTCTAAATGAAAAGAGCTTTATAATTATGTATGTTTTCAATCCCCATTGATTATAGTTTGACTTGAGTTCAATGGGCTACACCATTGTGAATGCGCATGATCATTACATTGAAGTGCATAAGTATAGCCAAATATCAAAAAAAATGGGATGAGGTTGAACTTACCACCTCATACTATTATGAATAACTATATATTTACTATAAAAAAAAAATAAAAAAATCATTGTATAGAATTATCATAAATTGTTAGTTGACAAAGGTAAACTTTTAGAAAAATCCACTCCATATGAGTAAATCAACTAGGCCTATTAATTGTCCTTAAAATGAACATAATAATATAAACTACTAAAAAATATAATAACGTATTTGAAAATTATGATACTTGGTTTTATGAATCTATTGTCAAGATCAATTATGCCAATAGATTTATTCATTATTTATCTTTATGTTTAGAAGTTGATTACTAAGAAAATTATACTTATAGGTGATTATTTATGCTCTACATGCTTGTGATAATTATTTTCATAATGAAATAAATGTACACACAACTAAATGCAAATGTACATGGCATATTAAAACAAAAATTACATATATTGGTAACACACTTCAAGTGATTCCATAAACTATGCATTTTTAGTGGATTATATTACATTCAATTTCTTTGAATTATGACTACATTAAGGTTAGTTTCAACCCTATTTTATGTTTTTCCAATACTTGATTCAATAAATTGAGGGGAATAACAATTAATGTTTACCTCTATCTTTTTTTTGATTACCCCAATAACTCATTCATGGACACATATTCAACACATTACACATACTTGACTCATTTAACATAGTACTTATGTTGGATATAATAACTTGTTACAAAGAACATAATAAAAATTAAACTTAGAAAAACACTATAAACATGTTTGTACAAGATTATTACATTACATTAAATAGTTATATACACTCATATAGTGCCTCCTAGACTAATACAACTCTTTATTCTACTCTTGTAGATTTGTCCTCCTTCACAACATGTCCTTATCTCTAAAATATGATTTTTTTAATTGTAATCACATATTAATATTGACATTCCTAGATTCATAGGATGTATCTTGAACTTCCTTATAATCAACATAACCTACAATAGTTTTTCATGTTTCATTTTTTTGTGATTAAATGTCAAACTGTTAGTAATGACTCGTGAGTACTTAGGTGACGTTTTCAAGACAAACAACAATTACCAAAACTATAATAAATTTACTAATATTTATATAATTTATTTAAAATTTTAAACACAAATATATCTAAATTTTATATCAACCCACAAAATTTAATAACCAAATTCTTACGTCATGTAACGAACCATCTTATCAAGTGTTAGAGACTAGATAGATGACATAGTTTGATAGTTAAAAATGATAAATTAACATTGTAACTCTAAATTATTTATAAGTAATAAAAGATATTTAAAATTTTAGGTAATACCATATCACAAAATTTGGCATTACAAATCTTTCTAAAAAAAGAGAATAATATTTCCAAGTGTCCTAGACTAGACAAATGACATAGTCTACCAAAAATTAATAGTATATTACCATTGTAACCATAAATCCTCTAAAAATTTCATGTATGTTTCACATATCATTTAATAACATATCACCAAATTTATAAATTCAAATCTCATATTAATAATAGATTTTTTTTTTCAAGTTTTGCAGATGTATTATGACATAATCAAATAATACATTTGTAACATAGCTCCAAATGACCTAAATTTTGGTGCATATGTTATTTGTGTCATAGTATATGACCTCACCAAATTTTTTCATCCAATTATCATATAATAAATAAAATCATCCTTTCAATTATGATGAAAAAATAAGATGGTAAGTTTCCATTATGTCTCCAAATGATCTAAAGTTTGGTGCATAGGATGTAAGTGTTGGGTGATTAGACATTACCAAATTTAATTATCCAATTATTATTATAGTTTAAAATTACCATAACAAATAATGTCTATGACTTAACATTTCAATAAACTAATATACATATATAAAATATCTTCACATTTTTCCTAAGATAAAGGAAGACTTTAGAAACATCATTATAAGATGTTAACAAGCTCAAACCAACAAGGCCACAACCAAAAATCAAAAACAAACACATGCCAATATATTTTGTTTTGATGCAATATTGCATAAACCCTTGGATTCTCTTGTATCAAACACTTGAGGTTTATAAAATGGTATATCCTACTCATGTAGATGGATTAAGTGCAAAAATAACTCTTTTGATGATGAATTATAATGACAATGGAACTCCTTTAAAATGCACAAATTACTTTAAATATTTTTCATTATTACTCTTCACTTTCCATATCATTATTTTTGGTTTCACTTCCTCTCTTCTATTCTTATATATTATCCTTATTTTATCTTTTCTACTAACTTTCCTTTTTTTGGGTTAGACCCACCATAATCTATCCTCCTCTACCAAAGGGTTAGATTTTATTCTCTCCATATTCTTATGGGCTGAAACCCACCTTCATCTGACTACCTCCACTATGAATCTCTTCATTTCATCTTAATCTCCCTTTTGGGATTAAACCAATAATTGATTAACCACCTCATCATAAATCCTTATAGGCTTTGGATACTCACTATACAACCTATTATTATATTATTACTTATGTCACTCTTGTTTATTTCAAGCTCCTCTCTCATGGTTGTCATCTCCTCTTTCATCCCCAATATCACCTCCATATATTCAACATACATTTTGACATTGAAATGATAACCCATAGCCTCTAATAAAACCTATAATATAGTCTTTACATCCTCATTTATCATTTTTCTCACTATATTATAAATAAATTCATCCACCTCTATTGAAACACAATTTTATTCTCCACATACTTCTTGTTGATATCAAAATTAGTTACTCCTCCTCACTTTCATTTTTAAGTGCATAAATTTTCACTTCTCTCTCTCTCTCTCTCTCTCTCTCTCTCTCTCTCTCTCTCTCTCTCTCTCTCTCTCTCTCTCTCTCTCTCTCTCTCTCTCTCTCTCTCTCTCTCTCTCTCTCTCTCTCTCTCTCTCTCTCTCACCATGCCTACAATTACAAATTAGTTTATAAACATAAGACTTAACAGTCCTATCGCTGATTCATCCATATTCAAAACTTGATTAGTTGATATAATAATTAGATCTTATTTATTTTGATCTTGAATTCTATTATCCTTATTTTCACTAAGCATGGACTTATAAAATACTCCTCGATTATAATTTTATTCTTAAGAAGCTATTTTGCACCTATCAAAGTCTTTAGATTGAATGTAGGCTAATTGTTTTCACCTTGTTTCATCTCTTCCATGGCATGTGAAAAGGATCATGTACTTTCCTTTTCCATTTTAAACATCTATATGGGGGGTAAGTGTACAAAATTTGGGGATAAAGAGTGGCCTACACATGAACATGATTTTCTTTAATTTTCATTACTCTAAACTTCTATAGATAATTTGAGATATCTACACTCCATAATTGAAGGTGGTGTAATAACATGAAATGTAGAATTTCAAGTCTAGTTTCCAAAACACCTAAAAAATTTAAATTGTTAAGCATAACTAGGTCAAACATATAAAATTGAAGATGAACTATTTTTTTTAAAGAAAATAGATTAGATAGGTGACCATGTGGTGCACCATTTTTTTTAGCAACATTGAATATTACTTGAAACCATTTGGGGGAAAATTAGATAAGATCTTCTAGTTTCTGACACATATTTTTTATATTTTGTAAATCAATACTATTTTTGACCAATTTTTCAAGTAAATAGGCCTTGAAAACTAATAAAAAATGGATATTCACCATGTGTCATGCCTAACTACCTCAAAAAAATAAAAATCAATTTTTTTTCTGAATCTATTTATAATTAGGCCTAGTTTGTGACCATATAACTTATTTTTCACTTGGATCAACTAAAGAAAAAATATATGATGTATGGTCATGTATTTTTGTGGCATGTAGTGGCCTAAAAAAGTAATAGTTAGAAATCAACATAGTTTAAAACCTTAAATTAGTCCAGAAATTATTTAAAAATATATTTTCGGAAGGAGAAGAGCATGATCATTGTGATGGTATTAAGTTTTTTAATTTTTATATTAAAATTTGTAGTGTATTTGGTGATCAAAGTTGAATTTTGATATTTTTTTATCATAACTCTTGGACTCGACTATAGATTGACATGGCTAAGACTTTGGCTCCAGAATCCAAGTCATTCTAGAGCCAAATGGTGTGATATCTTAATTCAAATTCAAATAACATGAACATGTTAATAATGAGATTGTGGTATTAAATTGATTTCATTATTAACTATATTATTAATGCAATCATGTTACTTAATAACATAATCATGTTAATAATGAGATCATTTTATATATTCATAACAACCAAAACCCCAAATTTGATCTTTACCTCATATTTTATAAATAACCTTATATTGTATTGAGTTCCCTACTAGTGGTGTTATTTCATATGATACGATAAAGATCCCTAAACTTGGATAGTGAACTAAGGTGTCAAGGTGTCACATTAGAGTTTAAAAATTGGTTTTAAGGTGTAAGTCATCAAACATTTTATTATATAACTTAGTTTATCATGACATGTCATAAAATGCATTTTTTAAACCTATGGCAAAAACATAGCCTTCAAAGTACCAATCTAGTTATGCATCTAAAGTAAATTGTGGCTATTTTGATCCCCTTCAAACTAATTGCATGAATATAAAATGTTTTTTGGGTGTTGATTAGATCCAATTACATTATCTTGACTGAATAAAAGAAAAATAATTTATTTATATGCAAATTATACATGTATATAATATGGTTATGAGCTCAATAAACTTAAAGTTATTAGCTAATGAATGAAAATGTTGATTAGTTTAATTATGGAGGTAATTAGGGTAAAAATGAGCCATGTGAAGATATTTTAAATTGTATATTAAATGTGATTTGGATTAAAAATTAACCTTGATGTCGTGTTATATATAATTACCTCGAGAGTTAATTCATTTAATCTATGAGGAATTTTGGGCCAATTTAAACCCCTTCTAGAGCAAGATATGATTTAGGGAAAAATCAAGTTTTATTCTATAATGAATTGATCCATTTAGTCAAATTTTGTAATGAGGGGCATGATTTGGGTAAAATTGAGTCCCTAAACCAAATTTATGGCTCAATCAATTATATAACATGTATGCAACATGTATGCCTTAACTGACCCTACTTTTTAAAAAAAAATGTAAACATGAAGATAATTATCACAAATAGGTTAACAAGAAGCTGAAAATTTCCTTAATTACCTTAGTGAATGGACCCTATATCTTATATCTTAAATTGTAAACACTATACCATTTAACTTAAATTCTAAACCCTATACAATTTAACTTAAAACCTAAGACATAAGCCCTAAACCCCAAACCCTTTAAATTATAGACCCTAATCTAATTAGTTTAGTCTTAATTAACATCCTTTATATATAGAGTAATAATTGGGTTCACAAGAATTAACTTTGTAAGAATCTCATCACTCATTACCACAATTAACTTAATTATTTGAATTTGTGATGATGTGGGGCCTAATTGAGCCCAAAACCACATTATTTTCTCATACATCTAGGTTTAAAGAGCTCAAATTTTCCCCAATCACCATCATGATTGTAGCTTATATACCCTAAAACCTATACCATAATCCCTAATCCATAAATTTCCTAATCGATAAATGCTAAACCATAAATATAAACTATTTCAACCTTGATCCAATCATTTTAGCCCAAATTAACATCATTTACACTAAGAATTAATTTCACGGGACTTAGTTTTGCCTAAATCACATGATTTATTTCCCCATTTTATTATTTCATTAAATTTGCATGATAACATGGGGTATAATGACAAACCAAAAACACATTGTATTTTCATAAATGGGTCAAAGTGATTCAAATTATCCTCAATTATCTTTGTCATTGAGCCTGTGTACTAATCAAGCTATGCATTTGAAGTAAATTGGGAAAATTTTGAGCCCCTTCAACCTAATTATATGACTTTAAAATGTGATTTTTGGGTTGATCATCTCTTATTTCATTATTTCAATTAAATAAAAACATCATAGTTACTTGTATGTAAGTTTTACATGTATATAATGTGGTTTTGAGCTCAATAAAGTTGAAGTCATCAACTAATAAATGCAAATGTCAATTAATTAAATTGTGTAGGTAATTAGGGTCAAAATGGGATAGATTAAACCTATTTTAAATTATACATAATATGATTTTTAGTGTAATTAAACCTAATTTCATGCCATATATAATTTACAAAATAGCTGATTCATGTAATCAAGGAGGCATTTTGTGGCCAATATGAACCCCTTCAACAGCAAGATGTGATTAGGGGAAAAATTAAAATTTTCATTTTATCATGAATTGATCCAATTAGTCAATTTATGCAATTAGTGGCATGATTTGGGAAAAATTGAGTGCCTAAACCAACTTTATGGCTCAATTGATTGTATAGCATGTATGCAATATGTACATGAATTAATTGACCCTATTTTTTATTATAAATTAAAACATGAAGGTAATTATCATAAATAAGTGAAAAAGAAGATCAAATATTCTTTATTTATCTTAGTGATTAAACCTTATATCCTGTATCTTAAAAAATAAACCATATAACAATAAACTTTAAACAATAAGACCCTATACCATTTACCTTAAAACCTAAGCCATAATCCCTAAACCCTTTAAATTGTAGACCCTAAACCCTATATAAGTAAATTTGGCCCCAATTAAAATCTTTTATATATAGTAAGAATTAGGCTCATGGGGATGAACATGGTAAAAATTACATCATTCATTAAATAACATTTGACTTAATTGGCTCAATATGTGATGATGTGGGGGATAATTGAGCCCAAAATCAAATTCTTAAATCATAGATATAGGTTTAATGAGCTCAAATTTTCCCCAATTCCCTTCATGTTTATAAATTATATACCTTAAAATGTAAACCCTAGGCCCTAATCCTTAAAATTCCTAATCCCTAAACTCTAAACCATAAATATAAACTCTTTAAAACTTAAATTGATCATTTTATCCCAAATTAACATCATTTATACTAATAATTTAGTTCATAGGGATCAATTTGGCCTAAATCACATGACTGATTGCCCCATTTCACTAATTCACTCAATCTACATGATTACATGGGGTATAATGACAACCTAAAAACACATTCTATAGTCACAAATGGGTCCAAGTGACTTAAATTATCCTTAATTATCTTTGTGATTGAACCTATATACCCTAAACTATATATACAATAAAAGCTAATCCCTAAAACATAAACCCTAAACACTATATCCTAAATTATAAACCACAAACTTTACTTATTTACCAATCAATTTAGTCCCAATTAATATCCTTTGTATTGATAATTTGGTTTACATGGCATAGAAAGATTAGACATTATATACAAGTCCTTAAACCTAAACCCTATGTCCTAATCCATCAAACATAAATGTAAGCCCTATGCCCTAATTCCCACTACATATCACAAATATACATGACTTACTATATAACTAATTTTATCACAAGATGTCATCAAATGAATTTTTTTAAACCTATGGCTAAAACTTAGCCCTTGGAGTACCAATCTAGATGTGTATCTAAAGTAAATTGGGCCTATTTTGAGCTCCTTAAACCTAATTGCATGACTACAAAATGTGATTTGGGAGTTGATCATATCCTATTTTCCCCAATCACCTTCTTGATTTTGACTTATATACCCTAAATCCTATACCGTAATCCATCATTTTTATATTTCCTAATCCCTACAATCTAAATCATAAATATACTCTTTAAACACTGAACCAATCATTTTAAGCCCAAATTAACATCATTTATACTAATAATTATGTTTTTTATTGACCCTATGTACCCTAAACCTAATCCCTAAACCCTAAACATTATACCCTAATTTGTAAACAATAAACTTTCCCTATTTACCAATTGATTTAGTCACACTTAACATCCTTTTTATTAAAAATTGGGTTCACATGGCATATAGTGATTAAACCTTATATACACCCTTAAACCTAAACCCTACATTCCCTAATCCTTAATCCCTAACCTTAAAACATAAATGGTAATACCAAATACCTAAATCCTAAACCCTATGCAGTAATGCCTTAATCCCTAATCCATAATCCCAATTAAATATTAAGTATAATGTGATTGTGTTATTTAATAATGTGATAATGTTATTATATATATATATATATATATATATATATATATATATATATATATATATATATATATATATATATATATATATATATATATAACTTGGTTCTCAATGCATATGTTTAACCCAAACTGAGTATTAATAATAAATCTATCACATTATTACATAACGTGATCGTGTTATTCTTAATATATATAAAAAAATGCTTCTCAATATGTATATTGAAGTAGAACCTATTATCAAGAATAACATGATCATGTTATTATATAACATGATCACATTATTTAATAATATGATCACTTTATATAATGTGATTATTATTATTATTATTATTATTATTATTATTATTATTATTATTATTATTATTATTATAAAGTAATCTCACTTTTCAACATCTATTTTTAACCCAAATTTAGAATTATGTCCCCATAAATATTTTTTGCTACTTCTATGGGACCTATGTACTTTTGTCCCCACTTTTGAAAAGATGTTAATTGTCCTTGATGGGTGATATATCATGTTCAAGGAAGAGGAATGTGTTTAAGGAAAAAACACCAAAGGAATTATAATATTTTAGAGAGAATAACATGATACGAATGTAAAAATTTCATGGTAAACAAGGTACAAACCCTAATCCTGATGAACCAAATACTATAGATAATGAGCCAATTAATAAAAATGAATTAACCAATGATGACATTGAACATAATAAATTGAATAATGATTAAATTTACTATAATAAAATGAATAATAATGAAATTGAAAATAATGAATCAAATAATGTTGGAAGATTGCATTCAAAGTTCCAAGATTTTGATTTTGTTGATGATTTATCTATGTATGACGCTTAACCCCCAGTGAATGAATAAAAATTTGATGAAAAAAAATAATGATGAAATTAAACATTAATATAATTTAATGGAAACATATAATGAATAAATAAAAAATTAATAAAATGTCATTCCACCTCTAAACAATAAAAGTAATAATGATTTTGAAACACCCTCTCAATAAATTCCACCATTCACAACACCTCTAAGAATCTTGCATAGAAAAAATAAGTACTTATTTGAATTCAATGAAAATATTTTTGAACCAATGCATAAAAAAATGTCTAATCTCCATTTAAAAAGATTGGCTCAATAAATTTATGATACTTTATTTCATAATTTGGATTATGATAGTCAAAGATGTCAATTATTTATTTCATTGATAAAATTGATTAAGATGAGACCTATAATGTACACATTATAACTAAGAACATGTAACATGGATGATGAAAACAATGATATTGTTAAAAATATACATGATGCATATCATATTATAGGCCCATCATGTACTCAAGACTACAATGCTTTCTGGCATATACTTATAACTTGTGTCAGAAGTGACCAAATTGGAAAAAAATGAATGGTTTCAAAAACAAGTCAAACACTTAATATAAATATAAAAACATTAATGAAATCAATTCAAAGACGTGAAAAACTTAATGAACTTAATACCAACGAGATCTAGGCACTCTTTGATAGACTTTCATGAATGGACAATTCTATAGCCGATACTCTCAAAGAGTCACTTGCTCAATTTTGGAAAGACAATATAAACTTTTTGACCAATGTAGGAGATATAATGAAAATAATATTTGGTTCTTGTAACTATGAACCAAATCTGAAACATTTATTAGATATGAATCAAACACAATTTTAACATCCACAACATTATGTTTTATAAAGATATTTTTAGATGGCCAAATCTTTTTATGTAAAAAATAAATCACACACACACACAACTTATTGTTGTAGTCAACCTATTGAATTTTTCATGCACTATTATGTTTTTTCCATATTCATTTTAATTTTCATACCAATAACATTTTTCAAGAGTGTGGAATTAAATTTTTACCAAAATCAGCTAGGGAATTTATTGCAAATATCTTTTGCAGAAGACACTATGGATAATTATTTTATAACAAATCATGTTTAAATGGAAATTACATTATTTGTGGTGTATTTTCAAAATTATAAAAATATATCCATGAGGATATTACAATTACAATTAGAAATGAATTATTTAGTTTAATAAAAATTAAATCAGTGACTTATCAATTAAAATATGGCAAAGAATATAAAATGTGTGAGCTTGTACAAAAAACATACCTATTTCTAAATTTTTGGTCAATTTTAGGGAAACAATTATTTATGAGTATGCAAGGAACATACACAGAGATAAATGGTTGGATGAAAATTTAAAAATAATCAAGGATACATTCTGACTTGGTTTGATTGTTTTAGTAGTTGACTTTTCTGAAAATTACACATTCAAACCCCAAATAGAAGTTCAATCATAGTATTACAACTCATCACAAGTTTCCATATTCTTGAATATAGAATTCATGCATGCACCTGATAATATATAATAATGATGTAAAATATTAATGGAGTGCCATTTATATATCATCAATGACTGATCATATTGTTCATAGTATGTGCAATGTTATTTTAAAAATTTCTATGAATACTTGAGTCAAACGAACATTACATCTGATTAGAAAATTGCACATCATAATTCAAAAATGCATTGATATTTTATTGGTTAAGAAGTATTCATGTTACCACTTATGTATAACATACTTGGAGTTTCATCAAGCCTAGACATGGAAAAGGGGAACATGATGGTGCTAGAACAAGTGTAAAAAGAGATATTATAAGGGAGGAGTTGAAATTTAAATAGGGTGTTCATCTCACAAATGTAAAAACCATGGTTGAATGCTATAATGAGAATAGGTGTCATGGTGCTTCACCAAATTCTAGTGTTTATAGACATTTATAGTTAATGGAGGAAGAACACTTGGCAAAGTATGAGGATTTTATGACTCTAAGGGGTTCAAGTGACCTCCACTCATTTTATAGCTCAAATTCAAGTTGTTGGACTATTCATATGAGACACTTGGAAAAGTCCAGAGTGAACAATAAAGACATTAAATTCAAAGTGATAAAATATATAAAGAGGTTGAAGATAGAATATAGAAGATAAATAAGGACAAGAAAATATCAGAGCTGGGTATTTGGTAGAGGGAAGTGTGTGTTTCCATCCAAATTAGGTAAACCTGTTAGAACCTATGCATTAAGATCCTTGATAGATAAATTTAACTTAAATTTATAAGGTAAATATAGATAGACTAAATATACATAGATCATAAGATTATCTCTAAATTTTACCTCTATATAAGTAAAAGGTGTCATCCTAATAGAGATAGATATAGTAGTTGATATGCCAATAACTAGATATGAAAAAATATATAATGGCTACATTAAATCAAATGATACAATTGTCATCTATCATGATGAAGACACCGTCACCTCCTTGGACATAAAAAATGACATATATATTATTCAATTTGTATGTAAATTAATTGTTAGCTAAATTAAATTTACAAATATAACTTAAATTTATGATGACAATTATATAAAATATACCTTCATCTCTGTAGTGGATGATGTCTAATCACAAAAATATGTGTGCCAAAAACTCATCTCTCATAATAATATTATATAATCCCTCTAAACCACTGGTATCATCATCATCAGAAGATCTCATGCATATATCTCCATAAAAACTATAAGGGTGGGGTTAGGTATGCACACTAAGTAGTGTATCTCTACCATTAGTCTATGAGAAACTAATCATATGATGAATGAGTGTATTAGTACATGAACTAAGAGCATGTAGAGTGTAAATATTTATGACCTAATAAACTATAAAGGTGATCTCAAGATCAAGTGGATTTTGTATTTAGATCCTTCTAGGTCGACTAGGTGTTTGTCATGCACTGGGTCAATCTTATGTAGAGCCTTTTCTACAACCCTAAAACTCACAATAATTAAAATAGTTTAGAATCTCATTGAGGAAAAACTCATAATATAGTTTCCTTGAAAAATATAATGTGACCTCATAGTTATTACATGGTGGAGAAATGAGCCCTAAAAAATGGGTGTTATTAAATTATGTTGGTAGTGATGGATTGGAAAATGTTTAGCAGTTACCAGAAATGGTGCATTACTGGTTAGGTCAATGAATGAGGATAAAATTGGGGATTTTGATATTTAATTATTTTGGAGCTCAAGTGTAAATGTTTATCAACATAATAAGCCATATAAATATCTTGATATGAATCCCATCTATCAATTTGACTTAATAATGTCTTTACTGAACTGTCTAGATAGGTGCAATGGTTGTTGGTAGAAGTGGGATCCCTCATTCTCCCAATTAATTCTTAAAATTCAATTTTATTTCCCACAATGTTACCAATTAGACTCTTTTGACTATCTGGGGTATTGTTTGAAATTTTAGGAGGGTTAGGTGGAGGGATAAGAGGAGGAACAAGAGGGTTGTATGGAGGGTTAGGTGGAGGGTTAGGGGGAGGAATAAGAGGGTTCTATGGAGGGTTAGGAAAAATAATAGGGGGGTTAATAGGATAGGATATTAAAAAAAAATAAATTAAAACTAAAAATTAGTGTTAAACAATGAAAATAATTAAAAAATTACTAAAATTTAAGGTTTACAAGTGTATATTTTTAGCACTTACCTCTTTTACATGGAAGCAACATCAATTAATGGCCTTTTGGGATCAATTCTGGCTATGTTTTATCTCTTTCACCTAAAATGTGATCATATAATATGAGGTTAAGAAAGGAAGATCGAATGAATAATGATCATGGATAAAGGCATTTTTTTAGTACATATGTAAGATCAAACATGATAATGTAGAGTGATCATCGACTCATATAAATTATGTGTATAAAGATCAAAGAAGTGGATTCCCCTAATGCCTATATAGCATGAGTAGAGGGAAAGTACAACATCTAAAAATTGAATGTATCATGTATTTGTGTATGCTTTTATCACACTCAATTATAAGTGTGAAACATATGTGTATGTATGATTAATTGAGTAAGTCATCCATTAACATGGAACTAACACATAGATGCCAAGGAGCTAATAGAACAAGTAGGTGTTAAAATGTTTTAGAATTTTTTGAATGTTTTCATTTTTTTGGTACTTTTTTTAGAGGAAATATTATCCTATGATTCCATCCAATGGATGGTCATAGATATATCCCCACTATGAATCTAGTGTAAGACCCAGTTTACAATGCTAAGGAGCATGTATAGTTGTAGTATATATCATTATGGCATCAATTCTATTCTATATATGTAAAATAGGACTCAAAGGTTTTATAATAATATTATGATTAATGGGAGAATGGGTTATTACAACCCATAATTAAGTGCTCATTTATTTCTTTTGTATAGTAATAATATGTACATTTTCATCTACTCTAGATATCTAAACATGGTGTGTAGTAGAAGATGGGGATTCCAAATAATCCATTATATGGCTCTAACATAATGGGATCTTAAGTATTGGTTTCCTATTAAAAGGGATTGCTTGTTGCTTACCCTTTTATGGTTAATTAGACTTAGTAGGCTTGATAGCTAGTTATCTAGGTATACGTTTCTTTTGTTAATAAAATTCTCATATAAAATTCCAAAAAATGTAATTACCCAATTAACAAGAATATATTTAACAAAACCATGTAATATATATGATACTTCTCAAAGAGTGTGTATCTAAGGTCTTCCAAATAACATATCAAAGATTATTATGGAAGGGATAATTGAAAAGGTTGTAACCCCATATGTGGGATAGAGTTGTAAACATAAGTCAATATTGCCAATAACCCTATGGTAGGTCCCTTCAAATGCTATAAATTATTTGGTAAGGGGGTGTAAATAATTATGCATATAGCCCAAGTGTGTAATTAATTTCATGGTAAAAATATTATTGATTTCACCATTATCAATCATAACACTACATATGGGGTGTTTATAAAGATATGATAAAATGAATGGGGAATGATGATTAGATTCATCATCCCTAATTTCATTATCATCAAAGTAAATACAATAATTTTGAACCATAAGAGTAATATTTCATGTGTAAGTATAAATAATCCCATATAGTGGATGCTCATAATGTGAGGGAGGATGATGAGCATTATATGCCATTTGCACTTTTGGTTCTTTATTAGAATGGTATTATAAAGGATTATTAAATATTTTATATTTATGGTGATTTTTATATTGTGAGCTTAATTCCTCTAGAGGATCCTTGAATATAAGTTTTTGGTCATCAATAAGATTTTGTATATTGTGCTTCAAGTTAAATCATCTACTTGTATTTTATCCTGGTCCTTGATGATAATCAAAATAAGCATCCATATCATATATTTTATGTATAGGCTGAATAATATCAACCTAGATGGGATAAGGGAGAGATATAAGCTAACACTCTAGTAACCATGGGAGTAAATAATTTGGGGACTTAGGCAAACAAGATATCTATCTCTTTGGTGAATAAGAAAAGATAAGTCAATTAGGCTATTATGAAACTATGTTAACAACTAACTATGGTAGGTGTTTCCTTTTTAAGGTCAAGAGGTTTAACCTTATAACTTGGTTCATCATGATATTTTATACTAGATGTAGATGCAGGTGGTTGTTTGCTACATACTTGAGCTTATTTAATGGCATAAACTTCATTTCATGATCTTATACAACATGGAGTAAGTCATCCAAAGATTTGAATTTATTAAAAACAATGAACTCATGTAAAAGATCAAGTAAACATTATGTTAATATATTTTTCCACACTTTTTCTACCATAATATTGGTCATTTTGGATAGCATTATCTTATATTTCAAGACATATTCATTGATAGGTTAATTTATTCCTTGTTTAATTTTGGTAATTTGGTTAGAGGAAACCTTTTACAAACTTTTAATGAAAAATGTGCTAAAAATTAAAGTAAGAGAGGTTCTGAATGATTTTACAAGTTATAGAGGTAAATCATATAACCACCTCAGAGAATAGTGCCTGAGGATTCTTGGAAATAATTTGATGAAAATTATATCATTGGAGTCATAGTCAAGGAATTCCATATAAAAGGTTTGAAGATGTTGTTCAAGAACACCCTCACCATCATAAGATATGAAACTATGTGAAAAACTTGTGATTAATAAAGGGTGTAAATATATCTCAAGTGTCAGAGGGTTATAGACCACATCTTGTGA
Organism: Torreya grandis; assembly: GCA_037957365.1. Taxonomy (NCBI): domain Eukaryota; kingdom Viridiplantae; phylum Streptophyta; class Pinopsida; order Cupressales; family Taxaceae; genus Torreya; species Torreya grandis. The sequence goes on from JARHVA010005489.1 coordinate 699,627, forward strand.
ATATATAGCATGAGGGTATTTTTAATCATTGTGTTCAATGTTTGTAACCATATTCTCTATGGTATTTGTAACTTGAAGGAGTGATTGAATTGTGGGCCTAATGGGATTTAGATTATAAATTTTAATAGTCACCATAGGGGATGAAAACATGTTTTGAGTAGTAATTGGCATTAAAACCAATATTTATGTTGAAATATTGGGTAATTACATGATAGAAGTAGCAATTGTAGTTTTAGGGAACAACGGTTTAAACACATAACATATTTTCCCACTAGATGTATAGTTTTGTAATGTGTTCAAAGGGAGGGATGTTTCCACTATGATTTTTTAAGTTTTAACTTAAAGTATAGGTTTTAATATCACATCATGATCTCTAGGGTTTTGTTAAATACCATAAAAAAAGAATGCAATTCCACGTACTTGATCATGATCAATTTTCTCATTTTCTTTTCTTTCATGGTTTTAATTATTAAAATTTTATTCTATGATAACCCTATTAGTATTTTTTCCATTTTCAACATGGGTATCATCATGATCCAAGGTATTATATCTATTATTAGTTTGAGACATATTATATGGTTGGAGGGGAAGCTATATATGTTCAAAAGGCACACCTCCTAGTATAGGGATATGCCTAGGTTTCATGCAAAATAGTAAAAGTAGTAAATTAAAAATTATAATAATTTGAAACATTAGATGGTTTGAAACCTTAGGATTAAAAAACTACATTCAAATGAATCAGGTTCATGAAATTTTTAACCCTAAAATATTGATCTAAGGTGATCTTATCATTAACCCTAGATTTGAATTAAATGGGTATATAAGAATTAAACATTACAAGGGTGAATAATATCTATAATAAATCAATTAGATGTTAAACTTAGATATAAGAATACTCTATATTTATTATGTAGAGATAGTATAAATATGGAAATTAAAACTATGCTAGATATAAAAATTACAAAGAATTTATGTCCTTAGCTTATTCTCATGCTAATATATTTATGGATTTAAAAAAATAATAAATTAGGATTGGAGAATATTTTATAATAGTTTTCAGATTTTAGATTTGACACTTCTAGCTTTGTGGACCCTAATATCAGCCAGGGATGGTTCCATCGATGATACTATCTAGGTTCAACACAAGTTTCCTATATAAAATACATATTAGAACAAGATGCAACCACCTAGATACTTCTCATTTTTGTTTGTAATTTTATCTAGTGCATTTATATCTAGGTCATGGATTGTCACTCTTTGTGAAATGGAAAAATCATAGTTATCCATATTCATAGTGACGTTGTGAAAAAATTGGTTAGTGGTCACATAGTGTTGAGTTGACCCCAAATACTCCTCTATCAGTGGGTATTGCCTACATAGCCAATAATCCATAATAGGGCCTCAAAATAATATATTTATCCCCTATGTGTTGACTTGTGTGTGAATCATGTAATATGTCAAAAGTAATTACAATGATGACCTAACTTGTAACTTCAAAAATTAGGATCTTGGGCTACTCCTTTAGTACTTTAGACCTGTAGATGTGTTGTGCCTATGATTTTATGGAAATAGGGAAGCGTTTTTTAATTAAATTATTTATATATGATTTTAATAAGTTGCCTTGGTCTCTTTGGTATTTTGTTTAAGTGAGGAATGAATGAGGATTGATCTTGTATTTATATCAATACCTTTGGATTAATAACTCATATTAAAATAGTTAGGTCAACCATTAGGATATGTTTAATTTACAAATTGGATGACTTCAGGTCATTGGACACTTGAATCATAATAGGGTAGTAGTGTCAATGTTACTATGTATCTAGGACATTAGTTTTCAGGAAGTAAGAAAATATGTATGGGTTCAATACTTGTAAAGATGAAATACAAGTACATATTAAGCATTTTGGGCAAGATAGAGACATGTGTCAATAACATAAAAATATTTTAAATAATATATATGGGTTAAGGGGAAAAATATAGAGTAGATGCCAGACATGAAAAAGTGGGAAGGGTTTATAATTGAGAGGAATAGCCAAGGTCTAAGTTTTCTAAGTGTATAAGACTGAGGTGCTATATAATCATAAAATATTGTCCATAAAAAGTAAAAAATTAAAAAATAATTTCAATTAATTAATAAATAATCTAAAAATATACTAAATATGATAATTATAATTCATTGATAATATATGTAAATCATGCAAGAATCCTCCTCATCAATTAAACAAGCATGCACACTCACATACACACTAGAAAAATAGAAGTCTAAAAATAGAATTCTAAAAATAGAAAGTATAAAAATAAAAAAATAAAAAAATAAAAATAAAACTCTAAAAATATAGTTTTGAATAAAATAACTAACTATATAAAAAAATATTAAGTTACCATATTGGTATAATAATCAACATTCCCCCTTTTGATGCAAAGAGTAAAAATGTCTATCATCTCCTTAAGTCTTTCATGAAATTTATTTTGGAATTATTTGGTGATATTATTATAAAATTTATCTTATATTCTAAAAAACTTGATGAAATATTGTTTATCATTGACCAAGTCAATAAAAATTTAATTTTTAGTTTAATATGCTTGGTTTTAGCATGTAAAACTGGATTCTTGGACAATTATATTGCTCCATTTGTATATACCGTTATTTTAAATATTTTATATATATATATATATATATATATATATAGTATAATATAATATAATATAATATAATATAATATTTAAAATAAGGATTAACATTATATATTTAAAATGATATTCATCTTAGGTAGAGGATAATAAAAATGCATTTTGTTTCACTAAAGGCCAATAAACTAATGCATTTTGCATTGTGAACCAATAAATTGAAGCTAACTTCAAGTCATCAAGAGACCCTCCCTAATCTAAATTTGTGTATTAAATTAGAAATAATTAAATGTATGATCTAAAATTAATACAATGATTATAATTCCTTGAATATCTTATAACTATCTTCACTACTTAAAAATGTTTTAGTGATAGATTGTTGATAAATCTAAAAATTAGTGAAACCCCATAACTAATACTAAGTTTTGTCATAGTGAGATACAAATAAAATTCCACCATGATCTTAAAATTATTTTAATCAATTAGATAACTTCCATCCTTTCTCATAATCTTTTCTCTAGTTGAAATTGGAATTTCTATAGGCTTACAAGGTTGAATATTGTACTTCTTGAACAAGAATTCTGCATATTTTGCTTCAAAAAAGCATACTTCCTCTTTATTTTGATGGAATTATATTCCAATACATTAATTCATAGTTATAATATCACTTATCTCAAATTATTATTTCATATATTCCTTGAAACTATTCAATATCTCAATACAGCTACCTGTAAATATTAGGTGATCTACACCAATGCTTGATGTCAAGAGTTGATTCATTTTTATTTATTAAAACTCCTTGATCTAAAAATTAGCTATTGTTTCTTGAGTACCAAGTTATTTGAGATTGCTTCATCCCATAAATATCCTTCTTTAACCTATATACCCATAATTATTTACCTTTTTCATCAAAATCTTATGGTTTCTCCATATATATTTATTTTTCAACCAATCCATTTAGGAATGCACCATTAACATCCCTATGATATGTTTACATACTTTTTTAATCAGATATAACACAAATTATTATCATAGCATATTGACATTCCATGAGTTCATATGTTTCCTCATAACTAACCCCATATGTTTGTGAAAATCCTTTTACAACTACTATAAATTTTATCTTGTCAACTGTTCCATCTATCTTGAATTTGGTCTTGTATACCCCCTCTATATAAATGAAATATTTATTAATTGGGTGATTAAATAAGGTCCATGTATACAACTAATTAGGATTGATCTAAAATTTGTCCTACTTACTGAATTCCAAGCTCATAAAAGCTAATCTTACCAAAAACTCATTGCATAGTTATTTATATTGGGACACGACAAATTTGGATCCACTAAACCTAATGAAAGGGATATCTTACTAAAAAACAACAAAAATATATGGTTCCATATCCTCTAAAAAAATGATACTATATAATAACCCTATATAGGCCTAAAATACATAAAATATATCTAATTTGGTGCTCAATAAAGCTTTTGGCACAAAGTGGGATAGTTAATAACAAACAACATATAACAAGAAAATATAACTCTATTCAAATCAATGTAGTATTAAACTAAGAAAATAGTAAAAATATTCAATTTATTACTTTTTTTAATATATATCTACCAAATGAAAGAGTAAAAGTTAGTAATATTTACCTTTCAATAAAAATATTATTCCTCAACCCCTCCATTGGCTAATGGGGATTTGCCATAGGTTATTATGGCTTTGTAAGGATCACAATATATAAATTAGATATAGGGTAAAAGACTCCTACTTCACATCCAAGAATTTCCTAGATGAAAATATTCTTTCCTTCCAAAGTAAAACCCTAAGTAATGACTCTTCAAGTGTATAAATAATAGAGTATGAGATGTAATAATGTGAAATGAATGTTCCTCTCTATTGAATTGAAGTGAAGGTAGTATTTATATCCAAGGATTGAATCTAACCTTTCCAATAATTTATCTAACATGATTAGCCAATTCAATTTTTTTATGTGGGAAAGATAGTTATTAGGTATCAAACTAGGTCATTCGGGTCAACTTAGTTTCATAAATTGTGTTGAATCCCTAACAAGATCAACCTGGATGATGTAGTAACAAAATTGATAAAAGGGATGTTTGCCTAGTTAAGGTTATTTTGTGAGAGATTTGATTAGAGTGTATAAATAGGTTTTAATTACATAGGGATTTGGATAAAAATTACTTTAAATGGGTTTAGGTAATGGTATAATGACGAATAATATTGTGAAGCACCAATGGCTTTCCCACCCCTTTTCTATTTCACCCTTAAACATGTGCACTTAGATAGGTTGAAACTTGATAGGTTATGACAAGGAAGAAAGTATTGATAGATGATAAAGTGTATAAATATTATGTGTATACATATTTCGTACTTGAATCTCATCACATATCACAGAGTTATAACATGGGATGGTACTTTGACAAATAACATATAAATGCAAAATGTTGATCTAAAAAATTGTAGTATAAAGTGGAAAATAAATTAAAGTAAATATTTAAAAAATACACACCTTCATTTACCTTGTTATTTTGAAATAAAAGAAATGTGAGAAGTAGGTGCAATAAGCATCCAATCTACACAACAGCAGCCAGACCTAAAAAATAAGATAGAAATCAAAAAATTATAAAAACATGGCCTATTTATAGAGAAATTCTATATTACTAAGAATCCATAAATTCTTGAAACTTATAAAAAATTCTTTGTAGAAGCTTAATTATGAGGAAAATATGAAATTTTAGTAAATAATTTCAAGATAAAGCATTTATAAATTTTAAATATATAATAGAATTTTAACTATTCATTTTAATATTTACTATTTTAAGAAACTAGTGTTCTATGTGACCTAGAGGAGTGATGATAGATACAATGGCATGGATGTGAGGATCACAAGCAGGAGATCCCATTGCATTTGTTGAGAACTTAGTCTAGGTATGGGGTATACTGAATACAAATTTTTATTGATTTTACTTGTAAATAAAGTAGATTTTAAGAATTATGTGGTTAGGGAAAATCCATGTAGCATAATTTTCCCTAAATGTTTTTTTGGAATAGACTAGAATTTAGGACAAAAAATGGGTAAACCAAAAAAAAGGAAAATTTATATCTAAGGTATTAATGAAGAGATTTTAAAATCATCACAAAAGAGCAATGGCATCATATATGCTAATGTAATTTTAAATTATTAGGTTTATTTTAGTGGTTGAGTGTTTATTATTAGGTTTCTCTAGTTACTTTTATAATTCCTAACTATGTATATGTTTGTCATTCTAGTCTAATATTGTATAGGTGGATAACTATATCTATGATACCTGATTTAGTGATTTAATTAGGTCGATGACTACATATCAAGTGTCCTATGTAGTAGGGTTAAATTTCTAACTTTACATCAAGTGACCAATATATTAGGGTAAGGTGGATGCCTTCGTAAAATGTGGCTAATGTAGTATGATTAGTTGATAGTGAATGATGTAGTTAGATATAAGGTCAATATAGTAAAGAATATAGTACTAGTTGAAATAATTAATTATGTGACTGATATAGTAAAAAATTTAAAAAAATGATAATATAGGTTGATGAAGTTGTTAACTTAGATATAAATGCATGTATTGTTAATTTTATTAACATAGTTGATGATGATTTTATATAGAGAATTGATACATGTTTTGTTATTTGATATTTTGTAGTGATGATGGAGACTTTGGTGATTGGTGGTGTAAGTTGGTTACCACATATTTAGATAGATTGACAGTAGTACATGAAGAATAGTTTACATCAATGGGATTTTATGACATTATGCAAATGTGACACATTCCATTTAATTTTGAGTTACTTATCATATTCTTAGGGATATGGGAGAAGATAAACAATGCCTTTCTGTGGGTGGTGTATGTGGATAACATTGAACTGGGAATCACCCTAGGCAATCTCCATGTTATATTGAGATTTCTTATTGTAAGGACACCCATAATTTGTGATACTCCTATGATATATGATGGATATGAGGCTTAGCATAATGGGAGATTGAATCATAGATGTATTTTGGTGGTTTTGAAGTTAGTTTGTTTGATGTCTATGTGTCAGCCATTATGGATATCTAAAATTCCATTATTGGTCTTATGACATATAATGTGATCTATCATAATTCTGATGGGAAGAAGCAGTTAAATGTGGTTACATTATGATGTTGTATATTAGATCAAGTCATGATGTATGATTTAGGATCAATTATCTATGTACATTTAGTGAATGATTTATGTATTATCTTATCATGGGGTAAGATGACTATGGGACCTATAATTTTGTTGAGTAGCTAGATATAAATGAGGTTTTTGATGTATAAAAATGTAGGGTTTCTACATGTGATAGATTTTATTTTAACTCATGTATTAATCTAGAGATAGGATTAATTACTATGGGTTATGTTTCATGTCCTAGTTTTATATATGATTACCCAAGGAGAGATTATTTGGTAAGATTTTGTGGGTACTATAAATACTTGGCCTTTTTGTGCAATTACTTATCATGGATAAGGTCATGTATGGATTATAGGTCATTATCTATAGTGGTTGGAACCACATCCTAATTATCATTTACTAGGTTGATTTGGGTTACCTCACCCTATAACACTTATAATAGTGCCTATATTTTGGGCATGACATGTAAGGGAACATCAAGGTAGTGGAACTGCATGAGCACTTGTGGATATGCCATTGACATGGCCATGCTAGCCAAGACCTTGGAGATGATAATGTTTTGGTAATAGGTAGAGGAGGTGATAGTTGAGATGGAGGTATAGGTAGTTATGGTTACATCACAATAGGATTTGCCTCTACCAATAATACCACCATCACAATGACATATAAAGAGGTAGGTATAGGTGTAGATGGAGGAATAGCCATGGGTAGATGCATGAGATGATGGATACACCTAAGCATAAAATGTAGTGATTTGTTTTGTTATGTGGAAGATTTATAGTGGTATACATCATGTTCATGTTTTATAACCTATTTTTGTTAAGAAACAGATCCATTCTTCACAATAGGTGCTTAGTGGGTGAGTAGATGGATAGATTGTTCATGAATAATTTATGTTTTCTATGTATTCGATATTTATTATTTTTTGAATAGGTAGATATATATATATATATATATATATATATATATATATATATATATATATATATATATATATATATATATATATATGCTATATAGATTATTTATGTGTGTTTTTTTGAAATCTAATGTATATTTAGTTTATAGTTTTCATATGTGGCTAGATGGGTGTTTATGGTACAAAAAATGCATTATGATATATTGGATGATGTGTTACCACATCATGATACTACACAAGTGATTGATCCTTTTTTACCTTCTACTATTGATCATGCTAGCTAGTTTCAATTGGTTAGTGAGGTAGATTGACATAAATGGAGATAGGGAAATGTATTACAAGTTTCATTACCACCAAGATTTAGTGGTGGGGAGCTATGGGCATGGAAGACACTATCTTAGGAATGAGCTACTCATTTGGCTATATCAAGAATTTTAAAACATGTACAAGGCCAAGTGGCTAATTTATCAAGATAGATTGAGGTCTTGTATATATTGATAGATTATTTTCTAAGTGTACTATTTATAAGGACTAGCCACATAAATCTATGGTTAGTGTAGCCCATCCACCATTAGATAGATAGGGTAGATCAAAGCCATGGATCAAACATTTGAGCCATTTGTATATGGCTTTGTATTTGTTGTTATGACTCATGGATGTTATGTATGTGTGTATTTTATTTATAACACATGTGTTTACTAATTTATATATTTAATGAGAAAATGTGTGATGTATTTTCATTCTTTTATAGAAAATGTTAACATATGCATGGTTAAAAATATGATAAAAAGTGTAAAATGTAAAAATTTCATGTAAAATACACTAAATCATGTTGGGAAGTGTGTAAATCATTAAATAAAGGGGAAAAATGAAATGAAATTAAAAGTAAAACATGTTTAATCATATTGGGATGTTATTAAAACACAAATGACAAAAATGAAAAATAAATTAAAATGTAGAACATAGTAAATCAAGTTGAGAAGCATGTAAAAAACGAAAATAAATGATTTATAATATAAGGTACAAGAAAGTGAGATGAAAAACATAAAATGTAGGGTTTGTTTTAATCATTAATTTGAAAATAGTAAACTTATTTTTCTACTTAAGACATGTTATGAAGCTTAATATTTTTTTTTGTGGAAAACCTTGTCCTATCCAAGGTCTTACACTACAACTCATATAGGTTAAACAAATGAGGTTAATGATAATTAGGTTATATGTTTAAGGAAAATAAAGGAATGTTTTTTAGGAAGGCATGGTAATATCTGAGGTCTTACATTACGTCTCACAAAAGGATAACCAAAGGGGTATGATTATCTAAAAAGAGTATTCATCAAGGAGGAATATTGGGAATATTATAATGAAAAAGGGAGTGAAAATATCATGACAAAGACATTTATAATAATCCTTTGTAGACATGACACATACTAAGTAAATAGGTAGGTTCTAAAAATTTGTTAGAGTATAAAACCATATGTTATTTATTCATAGTAAACACAAAACATTTGGTAAATATATGTTGTACTTAGATCATCTCATAAATTTGATATATTAAATAAAACTAAAATGGGCCTACCTTTCCATGACATGTTGCTCATTCCTTAGGAATTCTTATAGTGTCATCCTTTTATTGTGAGTATTAGGTAATTATGTGTGAAATTAGGTAGTATAATAAATAATTTTAATATATCCTATGTAAGTCTACTAGACTACCGTACCCAAATGGACCTCGGCTGTATCATGAGACCAACTATGGAGTTTTATCTTCGAATAGAAATACTAGATGTGTTCAAGTAAGAATCATGTTTATTAGTGTGATTTTGACTTTAGAATTTTCTTTATTGACTTTATACCAATTCATTTTTATTAAATGTTATGGATTTGAATTTTTTATTGATTTTTCTATTCCTCCTCCATATAGATTTAGAATGACTAAACATGAGTGATGAAAAGTGACAAAACAAATATAAGATCTAGGATTTGGTAAAAGGGTAAAATGTACCTAGATATGTTGTCAGTTTGCTAAATCATTAGGCTTTCCCATAAAAAATTATGTGATCTCAAGACTAACCATATGCATACTTAATATAAAGTAAGAATAAAGGAAAATTAAAGATCATATAGATATGTGCATCAAATGATACAATGAAAAATATATTTGTTAGTTGATCATAGGGTAAAGATAAGATATTAAAGGGTATGGGTTCAAAACCATATCAAAATAATAACTATCTAATTCAAATGAATGATTTATAAAATATAAGGATCAATTATCCTAAACAAAATTAGGGAACATGATAATGAAATTAATCCATGAAACATTTTTATTTGATAAGTGAAACATAAGATCAATGTATACTCATAAATCTAATTCAAACCATATGAAAATGTAATAAATAATGTGATAAAACACCATGATGTGTTCATAAGTACTAATAAATTTTGGGGTAAACATCATCCATAACATCCAATACATCCTTGTCTAACTGTATTCTAAATTTAATCAAAGTATCATCAATATTTGTAGAGATCCATGAAAAGACTTCATAATTGATTATCTCTAAAGATAAAGTTCATATGTTAGAATAATAATGATGCTCATGAGGTAATATTTTAAGTTATATTTGGTGTGAGGGACTTATATTTAATTATGAGTAATATATTCATATCTTTTAGGATATGTAGGTTATGGAGAAGGTTCATTCTTTGTGTATTGAAGACCTCCATGGAAAATCGTGGAAGTTTTATTGTATCACTTGACATATATTTGTATGATGTGTGGTATATTGATGCCAAAGATAATAAATTTACCTATTTAGTTATGTATTCTATAATTATCTTAGGAAGAGGTAAATTATTTATGGTAAACCTTGCATTCTCTAGATGAATCATATCAATGTACTACTTAAACTATTAAAAATGAGTGGAATAATGTGTTCATGTGTCATGGAAATAACAGGTACATCTAGGAATAACATATTGTGAAGGTTGGATTTTTATAGTAGGAGTATAGCCTTAATCTCAATATTTTGATATGAATTGATGATGTGCACAAAAATCCTTGCCCTAGTGACATACAACCCAATATAACTCAAATTATGGATCATCTTCCCATTATATCGGTAGAAGATCAGGACTAATTTTGGTTGCTTCAAGAGATGATATCAAAGTGATTCAATGCAATGTATCTAACATCTCTAGAGTAAGTATGTTGGAGGGATATAATAACCTAGAAAACTAGTAATATCTCATCATACCATAGTCTAAGAGCATACTCCAAAGGGGTTTTACAATGACTAGATGAAAAGTAGTGTGTGTGCTCCATCTTAGACCTATGAACATCAAGTGAAGATTAAATCATGTCAGGTATCATAGAAGGAGAATGAAATACATGAGTATAACTAAAAGAATGCTATAAATAAAAATTAAATCTATGTATCTCTACACTTTTATCTTGAGAAAATCCATCTAAAAATGGATCATCTAAATAATATCCATCATCATAATCAATAGTGTGAATATAAATAATATATGTGTTGATAATTTTATCAGTTAAAGAGGCATGATAGATAGAGTGTTTAGTATTTTATATAGTGACATGAATTACATAAAATTGTTTTTTACAAGATTGAGGTCATAAAGAAGGAGGTAATTGAGTAAATATTTGAGGATATAGATCAAAAGTTTTAATTTTCAAATATTTCTCACTAGGTTCATCATCATCTAAATCTAAGAGATTAGGTGGTATATTGCCTATAATTTGGGGTGAACATTATAACATCTAGTAGAGTTATAATCAAAGTGTTGTGACTCATGAAAATGAATGATAGGAAAGGGTTCAAAGGTATGTATTTAAAAAACCCCTTTCTTAAAATTGTTCAAAATTCCAAGGATTGGTGTCTCAAAGAATCTTGTATATAGCACCATTATAAGTAAATTTAACACATTAACATGTTCATGAGGCTATGGTTCTTATTTAGTGTGTTCAAATTCAATAGAGGAAAATGTTATATGATAGTGCGAAATTAATTATCATGATTTTTATGTGCATTGTGATATGGGAACTATGATAGGAAGCCAAACATAACCTAAAGGAGGCATTTGTATTTTTTTCATAGATTTTACATGTACTTTGAGTATATTTAAGATTACATTAAAAATATCTAAGTGTTTTTATGAAATCAAGGGAATCCATAAAAGTGCCTAAACCTTCATCAATGAAAGCACATTTAAATTAGATATCTCTTATTTGGACACTAATGGAAAATGGAGGATCATCTACACAAAGAAATATTTAATAGGGAATCCTTGAGTGATATGTAATTTGAGTGAAAGATAAGTATATACCATTTCATCAATATGGTAGGCATTTTTTCACACTGCTAACAAAGTTTATCTTTAAACTTTAAGAAAGTGACTTCTTACCCAAAAGTGGGGGACAAGGGATGTTAATTTCAATTAAATATTGAATTAGTCAATATTTTTGATGATCAAAAGTTATCTTAAGTTTTAATAAAGGAATTTTAGATGGGAGATGTGAAAGTTCAATTATAGAATCATATTCATCATATCCAATTAAAATTTTATTGGATAAAGGTGCATAGTGTTGAAGTGAATCTTATGAGGGTGTAGTAAAAGTGCATTTAAATTAATACTAGTAAGGTGTATTTGATTGGTTTTAGTCTATATCAAATGACTTATTATGTTTGACTATGTTAAACTAGATAACATTTTTGAATCATTAGTTGTGTCTTGAGAGGAATACATACCTGTAATAGATGACTTTGGAATTTTTTAGTGAGGTGTCTTAGTTAAGGGAGGGGTATAAGTTATATTGATAGACAGTGAGTTAGTGCCTAACTATATAATTTGATTAGATACATTTGAGTTAGTATATTATGTTGTATAATTAATTTAATTTGGTTTCATATGCCACAATTATGTATGATGAAATGGATAAGAATCTTGAATAGTACTAAAAGTTGGGAAATTGTTGTAGTTTAAATTTGGATAAAGATCAATATAATAAACCAATATTCTCATATTATTCATTTTAACAACATTCCCATCATGATTTTTAGCATTGGCATCGACACAAATTTCCAAAATTTTGGTGGTGGGAGGTTGGGTAATACTAGCTTGATTATTAAGAAGTGAATGTTGTAAATATTTAGGTGAACATTATCTTGATTAAGGGTTTCGTGTTTAATTTTGGTTTCATGAGACTTGGATTTCACTTCATAAGATTTTTGAATTTTACATATGAGTGATTCATGATAAAAAAAGGTCCAAGAAGATATTCCATTGTAAAGGTTATTAGTTGGTGATAAATTTCATGAGAATGGCCCCAACTAGCATGATACCAATAGAATTTATGTGGATCATACTAATTTTTGGTAGGATGAGTAAGATCAATATCTCATAGTGAATTCTAAGTAATATGATTTTGAATATATGACAAGGAAAGTGGTTTATGGATGTCTACATTATTTTCTCTAGAAAATGTCGAACTAGGATGAGGATTGTTGGAAATTGAGGATGAAAAAATAGAGTCTATGGGACCACTAAAAATAATGGATTAAATGTTATGTATAGAATCATAGGTACTTGTAACACCATCATTGGTTTCATTTATATTTTTATCTTTCATAACCATTTGAGTTCTTTTGGGAGGGTATGAAGGCTCAAATTGTCATATAATAAAATCTTGGTGTTTAGCTTCATCAACAACTTATTATAATGATTTTAGAGAAAGAGTCCTCACATGATGTTGTAGTTTCGGGTGGAGAGAGTTATTAAATAAGCAAAATATATTTTCGTTTGACATGTTATGATCAGATTTTTTAGACAATGATTTTCACCATTTAATATATACTTTGACTATTATGGATTTCAATATCTTATAATTGATAATATGAGATAGGTTATTTTTAGGAAGATCATTAGTTTGGAATTATTGAATCAATGCATTGACTAAAAATTCCAAGATAGATAAAGATTTTTTTTGTAGCTTATTATGATAGTATAGAGCACCACTATAAAAGGTTTCAACTAAGAGCTTGGTGGTGGTTAATGTATTGAGTTTAATTGAATCTTTGTAAAAGTTTCTAAAGCTTTCCAAATTAAAGGCTAGATTAGTAGATCCATTGTAAGTGATAGTGGGAAATATTCCACCCATGTCAATGTTTTTAATTTGATATACTAAAGATTAATTTTGTAAATGGTTAATGGCCTTGTTATGAAGTGGAGATTGAGGTAAAATATTACCAATTGCATCTTAAAGGGGAGGCAGGGGGATTAAGATTTTGCATCCCCTATTGAGTAGGTTGATAATGATTTTAGAAATGCATTAATTGGTTTGGAATTTGTATAATTTTATTGGAAATATTAGTTTTAAAAGTAGCCATTTAATTTAAATTTTTTAATAAAAGCTAATTAGTATTAAAGTTATTTTGACTAGTGGAAGTAACATGGAATGCATTAGGGGTAAGAGAGGAATTGATAGTTTAAGATGTAGTAGTTGTATTAATTTATGTATTGATGTGGTGATTTTGAGAAGACACACTAAATTTAATGCTTAACATGGTTTTGGAAATGGTTGACATGTATGATGAGGAAGGCATTGAATATGATGACATGATAGCATATTAAAGTGTGAGAGAGGACAAGGTTGTTCTTGAATTCATAGAATGACTTGCCCCAAATCCTTTAGAAAATATAGGTGAAAATGACATGGATTCTCCAAGGTGAGGTCCCATCATTCAGCTAGAAATGACTATGGGATATTAACCCTCATGTTGAGGGATTTAATTGATTAATATGATCATTTCAACTGTATATTAAATATCCATTTCATCCTCTAATATAGGTAGGAATAGTGGATTGAGATAAGAATAAATGAGAGGATTACCCTAATTATTGGTTTTAGTATTAACATGGATGTTGCTAAGATCAAAATTCTCTACCACATGATAGGGGAGAGGTGTCTTAGATGATTTATGTGGATTAGTAAGACTCATATGTGTATTTGTGTGTGTGTATAATCTAGCCTCACTATGACTTTCATCAGCTCCAATATGATCCTTTTCATCTAATGCATGAAGTGTATTAGTCTTATAATCAGCTTTCTATGTCTTGCTCATAGTCAACCTTGTCACTTCTCAAGCCAAACCATTTCCACCTTCAAGAAGACACTTTTTGGCTATGAGAGGTATATTTTGGATATTGACACATAAAGAGGATGTGGTATAGAGTTTCCTAATCATGTCACTCATAATGTGAGAGAAGAATTATAGTTGGTTAAAAGAGATTGGTTACCTATTGAGAGAGCTAATTGTTAAAGGCTCCCAACTGAAATGCTTAATGTGAGTGATCTAGTTTCTTCCTTAAAGGATAAGCTAGGAGTTTATGAAAGGAAACCTCACCATACCTATTAGTCTTCATATCTAATTCCCTATGTTTTCTACCATCCATAGATGACCCCTACTCATGAGCCAAATCAAGCCTATCAAAGTCATCTTTTTCCCAATCAGTTGGATGAGATAATTGAAAAGAGAAAACTTATGTTTGAAGCTAATCATGATAGGAATATTGAATTAGAAAATATGAATATTCAGTAGTCCATGTTGGAAGAAAAGGAATTGGAGTCAAATCCCCAATTACCCTCTCATAATTTATCCCAATCACCTAAAAAAGAGACTCATAATACTAATGTCTTAACTTGGAACAAGATAGTGGAGCCATGGGGAAAGAAAGAGGAGAAAAGTATTGATAAAGAGTGTGAAGTTTAGAATACCATTGATCCTATATAAACTACTCCTACCATTCCTTAAGAATACTATTCTCATCTTAACATCCTAATATAGATTAAGATAGTGGAGTCATGGGACAAAAAAGAAGATAGAGGCATTACTAAGGAGTGTGAATTTGAGAATGGAATTGGTCCTTTGTAAGTATCTCCTACCCTTCCCCATGAATATTCTTATGTTACATGTCAGCCCTCATGTATAATTAATACTCATGATGATTCATATGATCTTCAAAAAATACTTTTTCAATTGAAATTAGCCAAACAAATTGAAGAGTTGGAGTCAAGGATGAAGTTACTAAGCCAATGTACGATGGAAGATTTAGACCCCAAAGAAGATTTTATACTTAAACACACCCTATGTAACATACTTAAAGATATTTCATAATTTTAATTATATGTGAATTAAGTGAATGTCAAGTGGAAGGAAGAAAATTGAGTTGTTTTAGCCCAAGATTTGTCTCCCCTTCCTCAAGAGCTCCTAAAATAATTCCTAACTTTGTATTCTTAATAAGATTTGAGCCGTATTTTATACTTATATCAACTATTTTATTTTGTCCTCATCCCAAAAACCTTTTCCTTGATGGACATATGGTGTGGGAACCACAAGAAGATCAATTGGTTTAGGAAAATTTAGAATTCTCACTTGAATAAAGTGTAAGTCTTTGGTAGCTTTATTGGGCTAGGTCATCAAATTCCAAGATACCTAGTCTTGACATCACTAAAAAAGAGATTGAGGATATTGACACCCTTGAAAAATAATATTAAATTTTGATATTTGAAGTGAAATTTGAAAACCCTCAAGAGGTCCTAAGTGATGAAGAGAGGTCAGTTCTTGTGTTGAATCTCCTTGTTTGGTTGATGATGAAGCATACACTCCTTGTGTTGAAGAAGAAATATTTGAAGAGGTCCTTTTGGAATCTAAACAAGAATTTGAAGGATTATTTATTATTTTTCCCCTTCATGATGCTAATTAAAGTGAATATGATGAATTTTGACATAGATTTCAAGACATTTTCAAAGAGTTTGAATCTCTCAAGGGGTTTACAACTCCTTTAGAGCTAATTACAAGTGATGGGAAGAAAGACTAAATTGTCCAACATGTCATAGGTAAGAAATAAAAAAATCCACATCAGCCTTTATATGTCAAGACAAATCTCTATTGGCCTCAATCTTTCAAAGAAAAAGAGATTATTCCTTTTTAGACCATGCCTAAAAAGAAAATGAAGGTTGATCATGAGAAATAGAGTGGGTTACAACATGAAGTATGTAAATATGTTCAAGAGGAATATATATACATTGTAAACCTATTTGAAGAATTGAGGGGCCAAGGAATAGTACTGGTCCATCAATTTTTCCATTTAAAGAACAACATGCTTGGCACCCACACCCATCTCATGCAAAAGGAGACTCAAGAATTTTTTTATTTGATCTTAGAAAGGGATATATGAATGATTTTTATTTTTACATAATATATATTTTATATTCCCATAAGTTCTTTGAGCACATGTGTGTGTGTGTTTACTTTCTTTGTTGTGAGTGGCTTTTGCATTGTGTGGTTGAGGTAGTCATTAGTTTTCTTGTCTTGGTCAAGATAAAATTCAATCATTAAAGGCTTCCTTATTTTTATTCAACTTAATAAGAATCCTAATCCCAATGGACTGATAAGGCTACTGATTTAGTTATTATATGAGGCACACTACCCCTATAAGTAACCAATTTGTTGACCAAATTTGACCTTTTAGTCAAATTAGGGCACCTATAGGTAAAAAATTGATTTTATAGGTCTATATGGGGTATAAAATTAGTGTCATGGGGTGTATTATAGTTTAATTAATGTCAATTAATGTTATATTGGCTTTGGTTAATTAGATTTTATGTTTATTTATCATTTTGGGTCATTTTAGGGGTCAAAAAGGTGTATTTAATGCTTTGTATGGTTTCTTGGTAAATGTGAATTTTTAAAAAATATGATGTCATTCCCATGTGTCCACTTAAGTCTTAATAAATTGACATAACTTAACTATTGCATGTTATGTAGAATAAAGGGTAGTTTTCTTGAATGAAAAAAGGAGTTTAGCACTAGTGTGACTTCTTTGGGAAGTGTGCCACATGAAAAAGGGTCAATAAGTGTGTATTTATATTCCCAAAGCTTATTTAAAATTTATTTTGATCTATAAATGTCATTTATTTATCAAAACCATTCTACTCCCTTTTCACCCTTCTTGGTAAACAAAAGTGACCTATAGGTTTTTGCTTGGTACAGATATCTCATGAAGTTTCAAGACAAATGATTTTTGTAGATTGTTTTAAACTTATAGACCTTAATTTTCATATAATAATTTTTAATAATGGTGGATTTTACTTTATTAACCAACCTCATGAATTTGACTGTGTAAAGTTATTAGCTATTTCATGTACCCTATAGGTTTTACCTTGAATTGGTGGACTCCATACAATGTAGTTGGTTATGATAATTCCATATGAGTTTTAATTAATCCCAATATTATTCCATGTTTTTTTCATGTTTCATTATATTTAGATAGGTAGGTTTGTCTTAATTTTCAAGAGGATACACTATGGTAGTTATAGATAGTTTTTCACCATGTCCAAGATTTTCACACTTTTTTATGGCTTAAGGTGGTTGTGTTAGTGTATTTTATATGTTATAAATGTCCTATTAAAACTATATTAACATTTAATATTTATTATCTAAGTAAATTCTCATAGTTTACAAGCTCACATGTCACACAAACAACCATTACATCATGGCTTGCCATGTAGTTCTTAGTTGCAACTAATTTTCATGTTGGAGAAGATGTATTGTATCTTTTTTCAAGATTTTTTTATGTGAATCATGCATTTGAATGATTATTTTGAGTTTATCTACCAATGATTCCCTTAACCCATCTTTGTTTCTCCATTTTAGACACTCACTGACCATGCATACAACCAATGCACATATATAAGAACCATGATGATGTCATCAGAGCGTTAGTGTGGGTTTAAAAATTTTTAGAGATGAAAGGATAATTATAATTTTTTATAGAGACATTGGACCTATATATTATTATGAGAGTGCATATGGTTCAATTCATGACCACTTTCCAAGGAAAATTTGCCTGTATATTAAGAATCACCACCTATAGGTGGCCTAAGCAGAGAGTTTAGAAGTCATCTGGAGAATTTGAAACATATGATGAACCCTATTCATTACCTTTATATAGTAAAAGATAATGTAAAAATAGTTTTTAAATTTAGATTTACATACAAGGAAATAATGTCAGCTCTAAAGAAATGAGATAACTATGTTAGAGATCAAATTCCTAATGGTGCAAAACAAAGAGCCATCACCTTTTGTGGATAACATATAACAGTGTCATATTGACCTTTGATCATTTATAATTCACTAGTATCATATTTGTATCATATATCAATGATTTTTTAAAGTTCAGATGGTAATCAAACAATTTAGATTGGTTGTTATGAGACTCAAAGTTGTCAACATATGCATTGATTCCATATAATGGTATCTATAGGTTTTGAGGGCACAACTAAAATTTGAACTAAAAGATAAAATAAAGATAGTTTCATGTTTTGAATAACCTAGCTAGGTCAAGGAAAATCCAATTAACATATAATTCACCTAAAATAATTAGTTATTCTATGTTTCAAGTCTCCAACACATCTACAAGTGGATTGTTTCAAGGAAAAATCACCTACAACTAGTTGTAAAGTTTCAGTCCATGGTGTGTTTTAAGTAAGGTGACCTAAAATAATATAAAAATGTTTTAAAAAAACTTATTATTTATTACTTCACATGCTTCTTATAGATCACTTGAAATAAGTTTCAAGATTTAAGGCCACCTATAGTTTGTACATTGTGGAAACACACATCTATATCAAGTTATAGCAAACAGTGACCTAAACATGATGTTTTAATAAATTAAAGTGAAATACCAATATGAAACAATTATTTGTTTCTTTAAATAATTTAAAGGTAGTATTATAATCACTATAATCTATACCTCTTGAAAACCTATGAACACCTAGAGCCATTGTAGGTGGTTATTACAAACATTGAGCAAGGTTTCTATTCCCAAAGTGATGATCTAAGTTAATAAAGTTTAAAATGGGATGAAAAAGTGCTAAGTGATAATAGAGGAATTAATTAAATGGTTATGAAATTATAAAAATATAAATTTAATGTAGGATCACCTACAAGAACCCCAAATAAATAGGGTATAATCAAGGTTAAGAAACCTAGTCTTGTAAATACAAGAGAATGGAGGGTGTTTGAGAGTTTAAGGTGTTGAATGGATATTAGATAAAATATATTTGTATTATAAAAACATACATATAATTCTTTAAATAGATATATAGAAAAAGAGGGGCTCAAAAAGCTGCAAAACATAGTTAAATTCATAGAAGCCTATGCATAGTCTACCTCTTAATAGTCTACCTTAGAAATCTAAGGAGTTTGAAGGTCAAATGGATATACCATGGGTTGAAATATTTTTTTATATAACCTTTATAAATTTATGTATAATATAATAGTTTTTTTTTATTATACAAATAGGGAAAATACCCCCTATTTTGTCTCAGATAGGGGGTACTCCTCATGCAATACTAGCAAGTTTTGGTGAGTGGGGTGTAAAGGATGATATAAAAGATATGAGGAAATTTTTTTAAAGTGTGATAGGTTTTAAATGAGATAAAAAAACATTATTAACATATCATTGAATTATGCAACCAAGTAAGAGGGTCTGGGTTGTTAAGTTTTCAAACAGGCCTAAAGTCAAGGTTCTGGCCTATGGCTCAAATAATAGGTCATCCTCATTTATAACTATTAGACAAATTTATATACTATTTAAACATGTTTATGATATTATTAAATTTATTTTAAACCTATTATGAGGAAATTAAATACATCAAAAGTCATTATGAGCTCAAGAGTTCAAGTAAGCCTACTAGGGAAAGATTAGGCCTAATGCCCAAAAAGGGGGTCATTCATAATTTAAGACATATAAATAATTTTGAACCTATTGGAACAAATTAAATAGGTCTTTAAAGGTGTTATAAATATTTTAACCTTCAATAAAATCCCTAAGAAAGCCATTTTTGGCTGAAAACCCACTTGTACCTATAGGAAAGTGAAGGAGAAACTTGATAGGAGAAGTTTGAATACTCACACATTTATTAATGATTTTAATGGGAAAAAATGAATTTAAATGATATTATTAAGGTTATTTAATTAAATATTTGTGTAATTTTTTTTCAAGTTAGATGTTTATTTTTTATGAACAAACTTAAGAGGTCAGACCAGTCTAAAACCCTCTAAAACCCTTCCTAGTGACCTAATTAGAGAAATGGAGATGGAAATGGATTATAATGGAAAAAATTTATCATGAAATCTATTGTAAATTTCATATTACTCACTCAATCTCCCTCACATGCCAATTAGCTATACCAACCTATATGGATGGGGTGAAAATTAGGCTACTTTGGGCCATTTTTTTTATTGTACAAGATATAAGAAGAGTTTGAAAATTAAATCAAGTTTATGAGGAATATATAGACTTTTTATAACTTAATAAGGTCATTTAATTACTTTAATAATCTTATAATTGTCCAAACTAGGTGATTTATCTCATCCATTAAAAACATGCCTAGTAGACAAGCTAGGGATAAGTGTGAAAACTTTAAGTGAATTGCTTTATAATGTTACCATGATTATTATAATGACATGGAGGGAATTAAAAAAAATTATTCACTACCTTTTATGGGTTTTCATTTAAAACTTATGCCTTTTTGAAATCCATGTGTGCAAGGTGCATGGAAGAGCAATTTGTTTAGATAATAGATTACGATTGCTCCTTTCCAGGTGATTCTATATAACAAAGACAAAAAATTAGTGGAGAGTAATTAATGATTTCCTTAAAATTAATTCCAATCATCATACCTAGTCCTAATTAGTTATAAGGTGTAAAAATAGGGCTAATCATGCAAATAATTTTTCTGAGCTAAAATGAGGAGTTTCTTACCACTTTTCATTATGTTTATGACTTGGATTGATACTTATATCTCCTAAACTTAAATGGTTCATCCAAAATCACTTATTAGGCATTAATAATTTATTTTCTCATCTTGACAAGTGTCTTTGTGACCCATATAAATCTCTCTCTCTCTCTCTCTCTCTCTCTCTCTCTCTCTCTCTCTCTCTCTCTCTCTCTCTCTCTCTCTCTCTCTCTCTCTCTCTCTCTCTCTCTCTCTCAAGTTCTATAAGAACTAACCATTTTGGCCATTGTATTCTATGATCCACATGAGTATGGTGAATCCCTGATAAAATTTATACCTTTTTATCAATAATAATACTGATTCTTACATCCTCCATGAATATTATTAGTGTATTCATTTGGAATGTTTGATTTAGCATAATTCAAGACTATGGATTTCTTGGTATTTGATTTCATTCTATCATCTATTTGAAGTTGGAAAGCTTCTTATTATAGGGCATGTGAAGTTTTATAGGAAATTTCTAATATTTAGTGAGTTATAGTATTCATTATTTCCCTCATATGCCTCTTGTATAGTCCTCCTTACATTGCACATTCATTCATAACCTCACAATGTAACATTGATGTGAGAAGATGATGATTTGAGAATTTAATGTTTAGTTTGTCCTTTGATTTCAAGTGTAATATGTACATGGTTTAATTTCATCATGTTATTTTATGTATCACCTTTCTTAGATTAGTTTTCTTTCAATTATCTTTCTTTCTTTTCACCCCCTAAGTTAAGTGTAGTTTTAATTAAAAGTGGTAAATCAAGGGAGCTAGCCCTATCTAGAGACTCACCTCATTACTTAGGCTATACACAAGCCTAGATGTGATTCCATATTTCCACTTGGATGAGAATATATCTATCATCTCCTCAAAGGGTGCAAATCCAAGTCACAACATAAAGATTATTCTTTCACGTTTGTTTACAAATAAAATAATAAGATCATAAGGGTGTGTGAGTAAATATATCCTCAAGTTTATCAATTCATTAATGTAACTCAAATTCCAAGAATATCTAAAATTTTAAATAGAATGATTAGAAAAATAGGGTATTATTGGTAATTTGAATATTTTACCAAAATCGAAATTGTAGCAATGAGGGCATGTCCTCTATTTTTACCATGCCATATTCTAGAAACGATTATAGAAAAGGAGGTGGACCATCATTTATACAAAAATATATATAATTAATTAGCCTTAAACATTATACATATTAGTATAATACCCCCATGAGCATCAGGCATTTCCAATTTATAATGAGGTCACATCTTAATCAATATAGGAAACTCAGATCCCATTATAATTTAAAGGTGGTTTAATTTAGGGAATGGGACCATAAAGGAATAATAAAAATATATATCCAATCTATTAAGTATAATAATTGGGTAACCATCACTTATGGTCACTAATAATATGAGCATGACATTATTTTTTTTTGAATTCATCAGATGACTCAAATGTGTGAATGAAGATGAAAGACAATCAAATGTCCATGTAGTTATATAGGCCATTAACTATGACTCAAAAATTACCAAGGAATAATAAAATGTGATGGTAAAGTATTCATAATAGGCTAGGATTCATGAATGACATTCAACATAGCCTTAGGACTCAATGGGATAAAACCAACCTCCATCCACTCTAGGAGAAGAAATTAATCTACAAGAGGAAGAGTCCAATATTCAAAGGGAGAAAAAAATCTAAATGAAAAATTAAATAATTGCAGGTCTTCATAGTCTACATATAGATTCCACACATCTAGTTATTACCAACATTTTACGAATGGCTACTATAGTGGAGAAGACTACATCTCCTCAAGACAAGCAGATGAACACATTCTATATGACACCTCTTACACCACTTAAAAAACCTTAATAGGTGGGTCTCCTAGAGTTTATACATTATTCCATATCATCTCTTCCATCCACTCATACATACCCTTAACCAACTCTATCTTCATATATTATTCTTTTTATTTATGTTATTCCACTCTTTATTCCTTCACCACCCCAGTGGTAGTACTACCTAATCTTGTGGATCCATCAAATTTTTCATCATCTCCTTCACCTACAATTCCCACCATATTAATTTAGCAAAGGATTCCAAATTTATTCCAATCTCCTCCAAATCTCATCAACTAGAGTGAAGAACATCACTAGGTCTTATTTCCCTAGTAGAATCCCCTAATAAGTAATAAGTAGAGGAAGAAGAACATGGATATGTATTATTCCTAGTAGACTATGAGATTGATAAGGAGGAATGAAATTAATAAGTAATTATGGGACAAAATCAAAATTTAAATGAGATGGGAGCCATAGTTAAATCAAATGGGGAAGCATAATTAGAAAATGCAAAAGCAGTCAACCTAGCAAGTTTACAAAATGAATAAACTCTAGCTAAAACATCAATTTAGTATATTCTCACTAAGGAAGAACAAAAAAAATCAATAAGAGAGTCACTTGTTTTTATTATTATATTACTATTATAGATAATTCAACTATAGATTTACCTCTAGATATTCCAATGCCTCCAATTTCTAGTTCAAGTGATTCTTTTATTTTTTCAATGTCCACACTAATAAAAGCTCTACATAAGGGAGTCTATTTTGAGAATTTATTTTTAATTTCCATTTTTTGATGCTAAAGGTTGACAATCTCCCCCTACATATTTATCTCAATTGGAGATATAGATTCCATAACCCATACCTATATAGTTGGCCACAATGGTAGTTTTAAAAAACCCAACATTGACTAAGTAGTTAAAGTCACTATATTGAGGGAGGCCTCACCATTCCAAATAATTTTTTATCCTTGTCTAAAATTCCTAATTCACATAAGTGATTCATTATCACCTCCAGTAATAAATCCCAATTTTATTATCACTCCACCCTCTACCTCCAAAGACTCAAGTCCACCAAAAGAAGAAGGATAACTTGTTGTTCCCAAATGGGTTAAAGAGATGAAAGGTTGAAGAGACGAAATAAAAAAATTCAGTTTCACATAATTACTGATAGTATCCACCTGATTTGATAATAGAGTGGAAACATACAAAGGGTGAGAAAGATAAATATGGTGAATATAAATACAAATGAATAAATGGAGTTTGAGAAAAGGGAAAACCTATTTCCCTTGCCCAAAAATGAAAAAAAGAAGCTAACTAAACCAAAAAAATACACATATGGTTTATATTATTTTGTTTATTTGGTTGGAGTAAAATGAAATCAATGAACTACATTAAGGAGGAGGTACATTAGAAGTTATTTCATAGACATACTATACATTCCCCTCAGGGAATTATGGATAGTGTACAGAGTGAATCCACTAAGATGTACAATATTATGAATAACATTAGAGTTTATAGAGGATAGAGCCAATATGATAGAAAATGGGTGATAAAACTCTAACATTAAATTAAATAATATGACACAAGGATGACCTTTTTGGTTTAGTGTTCAAGGAATAGTGCATTCAATCACATGAACCTAATGTGTAGCCAAGGTGATGCATGGGCCCTTAGTTATTTAATTATGAAAAGGGATATTTCCCTTAAATAGAATACATAGATGAAGTCTTTGATGGGACATTTTAGAAGAAATGAAAATGAGGAATTAGAAACTTTGAAATATATGAGGGTCACTGATGTCATAACCTCTACTAGAGAATTGGTCAAGAGGCCCAATTTTGAGACCTCCTTAAAGTAACTAAAAAAATATTTAAGGAGGAAGTTACATGAATAATATATAAAACCAATAATGAGGTCATTTATCTAATCAATTTTACTAAAGACAAAGTGACAGATGATAAATCACATGGAGATAAGTTAAAGTGATCAAAGGAAAAATACAAAAGGTTATGTCTAAATCGATCAAAATATTCAAGTCTTCCTTTCTTAATTTTGATATTATTAATAAATAGTTTGTTGAAATACATGCATTATTTGAGAAAATCATATCTGCAAAGGGATAATCTTGAGTAGAACCAAGAGTGTAAACATCTACAAGTGTTGTCACGTAATCTCAAGGTCCCCATTTTTTTAGATATGTAGTCATACATACTTTAATGGGGTCAATATTTATACCCCAAGGGCCTACAACATCTATTCATGTTTCTAAAAGTGTCACTCAGTCATATTCATCTTATTATAATGCCACATCAACACCACTCTAAATATAAATATTTATTTATATGTTTTAGTTAAGTTTGAAAATTTTTTGTTCTTAATTTATTTAGCATATATATATATATACATATATTGTATTTTAGATGAAGAATTCTATTCTACATAAATATTTATTTACATGTATGATCTGCATGATATTGACACATAATCCTATTTATTTTTTTTGTAATTTGGACTTCACTTTGAGAATAAGTCCTTCCCTTCCACATGCCTATATATTTGTATCCTGCCTATCCCAAAGGGAGGATGGATATAAATATTAATAGGAAATTATACAAATTTTTTTATAATTAATCTTGATGTGGAATTTTGATTCTTCTCCAGACTTATGAATCTTGTAAGAAGTTATCCCATTTTATTATATTAGTATCTTGTTTGTATATGAGTTATATGTTTAATATAGTTATTTGTATTATATTATTGATAATTTGAATTTATTTTGTGTATTAATCATAATCTCCCCTTGCAAATGTGTAAACATCATATTAAAAACATAATGACCTTTGATAGTATATACTTAAGTTTACAATATTATTATTTCCTTGGACTCTTAACATTGTTTGCTTATTGGTGTGTTTAAAGTAGCTTATAAAAAGCATTGGTTCTTTATTTCTTATCTAACCACTAGTTTAAGAGATGGATTAGAAAGGTTTCATCTCATTTGGTCCACATACAATATTTTCTACCTTACCTTTCCCTCTTTTTGATTTTCATTTCGTCACACCCACATTAGATTAGTTTTATCATATATCCACCCATCTCAAGTAGATATAGATTCATCCATAGCCAAATGATCCATGGTAAAAAATTAATATATTCTCTGTTATTCCACCAATAGGTTATTTACAAATCCTAATACTTCACAAATCATGCCTTAATGTGAAATACTTTCACTCGTCTTAAAATGTTGAGGCTACATCATAATTTTCCCTATTATTCATAAAAACTACATCAATATGAATTTATCTATAACTCTAAGAAGGGATTGAACTGATAAAATTGTGGTTTAATAAACCTCTATTTATTTATTAGACTTGAAATTGATTCCCTCTAATTATATTTCTTTTAATTTATATTGGTTACTTGATCTAATCAATAAGAACTTATATGTTGCTAAAAGGAAGGCTTGAACCTCTACCTCTATTTATTTTTAAAAAAACATTTGAGTTATAGTAGATATACTAAGAAGATAAACAAGGTCTACCTCAGATACTAACTTACTATACCAACCTTTGGAAATACATATAAAACTTAGGTCTGGTAAAGGTGTCAATAGGGGACCTCATGCTCAATCATATTCTCCAAGAAGATGACCATATTTTCCTCTACATATAATTGTTCAAACCTGGCTAATTGATTATGATATCAAGATCAATGGAGGTGTGCATGATCTACCTAGAAGCTATGAGAAGTATCTTCCTTCATTTCCTCCCTTAGGAGGTAAGACTAATAAAGAGCATATAAAAGATTTTAAAACTACTTTATCAATACTAAATTTAACCTATGAATATGTGGCATGTATAATCCTTTCCTTTACATTATAATATGCTACCTATGAATGGTTTCTTAATATTCGAAAACATTTTTAGCATAGTTTGTCCAAGACACGAGTGAAAGTGTTGTTTATCAATACTTTGAAAGCATGAGAAGACAACTGAATAAGACAATTCAAGCCTTTAATATTAGGTTACAAAATATGTAAAGTTGACTCAAAACTAGCTATAAACCTACTAAAGCACTGGCCCTTGACATTTATCAGAACTTCCAACACCCAATTACTATTTTCTTACTCTGTAGAGTTATTGGTGTTGATATGCTGCCTTTGGCTTATGATGAATATAAAAATGTTCATAAATAATTGAATCCTCATTTATAATAATTGGCCCCACTTAATATTTGTCATGTCTTTTAAGCCCTCATCCAAATTCCATACATAAATCAGAATATTGTGGCCCAAAACTAGAACCATATGTACACCCATTTTCCTTTAACTCATGTTCCACTTAACCAAAACCTTAATTTATTGAAAACATTTACACCTACATCTAACTATAAAAGCTATATTTAGTCTTTTATACCCACTAATACCACTAATACACAAGGTAATACTTCTAGTTCCATAAAAATATAATTTGGAGCTATTTAATGGATGGTTGATAAATTAAGTGATGAATTCATGAACATGCATAACGTAATGGGGAACAGTAGTGTATATATTACCAAATAGAGATTCATATTTTAGAGGTACAATAGGACTTTCGACACACCTATAAAAAATATAGAGAAGCATCCAGCTAAGAGGATGTCAAAGATAAACATCAAACAATTAACTCTTCTTAATTGGTGTCAAGTTTTTAAGAGAGCATAACATGATGAGTTATACTACATAGAGTTTAGAACTACCTTCAAGAAATTTTAGAAATTAAAAAGACAAATAAGAAGGTTTTGTAAGTATAATAGAACCATCTT
Organism: Torreya grandis; assembly: GCA_037957365.1. Classification (NCBI taxonomy): domain Eukaryota; kingdom Viridiplantae; phylum Streptophyta; class Pinopsida; order Cupressales; family Taxaceae; genus Torreya; species Torreya grandis. The sequence continues at coordinate 727,903 of JARHVA010005489.1, forward strand.
CCTCTACTAATCTTGGACATCCCATTACAACAATAGTTTATGATAAATATGATTTCACATTCATAGTCAAGCATGAGAATGAGTTATAGGATAATAATAATAATATCTATGATTTATAGTAGTTATATATGAATAAATAAAATTTAAGGAATAAGAAACCTAATACCACTTCCATTCCTCCAAGAAAAAATAAAACCACTCCTCCAAGTCTAAAGGCCAACAATAATTCACCCCCTCTAAGAAAGGATGATCAGTTGTAGAGTGCATAACCATAGATCAAATGAGGGTAAAATATTTATGAGAACATGAATAATATCAAGGCTAATATTAGTATTCATGATTTGGCCTATATCATTGAGTAGATAATTTATATTTAAAAACTTAACTAGAATGTCATCTGATAATAAATAAAATTAAGTGCATAAAAATGTGGTAGTTTAGAAGTACAAGCCGAAGGTACCACCTTTTCTAATAACCATCAAAAAATTTAGAATGCACATGCATAGTTGTTTGGTTGACTCTAGTGTCTTAGCTAATGTGATGGTTAAGACCATGTGTAGTAAACTAGGGTTGACCCTAGATAAGTCAATAAGAGTGATACTATAATTAGACAAGTATTATGTCTCATGTGTTGAAGAAATGAAAAAAGAGCATATCTAACATGTATTTGATTCAAATGTAGAATAATATATAGATATTTTAATCATTGACATTTTATAATCATATGGTTTTTTAATTATTTGTAATTTATCAAAGACACTAACTAGGTACATGCCCACAAATTTCTCACACGTGGCTACCTTCGAAAGTAGTAGCCAACCAAATCTGACTAAATAGAGAACTGAAGATGAAGTACCTAACCACCAATGACAATTCCAAGAATGAGAAGGTTTACTTTGCATATTTTCATGAAAGAGTGTACATGTTCATCATAAATAAATAACCTTATGAAAAATAATTTTAAGGTCCTTCATAGTTACGGACTCTCCATTTCAATGGATTAATATAAAAACAAGTTTTGGGTGTTGGCATGGAATTGATTGATCCATGTGAGAATAAATATCTAGCTGAGAATAGACTATAATTTACATACAATAATAATATATTTGATTATGAATATATGATCCTCATCTTATAGTTCACATTGAAGCATAAAATCAAGAATTTATAAATCTTTAGTGATTCAAAGTAGGTTATTAACCAGATTAGAAATAATTACTAATACAAGCTAACCTTCTTGAATAACTAAAAAATATGATCATTGGACCTAATTGAATCCTTTGAGGCATTCAAATCAAGGCCATTCTGAGGGATCAAAACTAGATATCATATTCATTAGCATTTTTAGCTACCAATCTAGCACCTCTCCAACAATATAAAATGCATAAATTATACACGGATCTAGTTCCTTATCATTCTATTTGAGATAATGTAGAAAAATTATATATTTTTTAGGAATATAAATGTATTGTATAATTTGGGAGTAGTTATGGAAATTTAAAATCTCAACTAATATATGTGAAAGATGTTGAGATCATGAATATTGAATATCTATGAGAAGATGGTGTCCTACAATTGAAGGAGAAAAAAATTCATCTAGAGATGGTATCGCTAATGTGAGCCTTAGATGTAGATATATAAGATTAAAAGCATAAGTAGCTTAAATAAAATAAATCTAATTTCATCAAGGATAATTTAGGAATTAACTAACATCCTTAGTATGTGAACATTGGTTTGAGTTGCACTAAAAGTGAGAAATAAATGATGAAGAGTCTATTGAGAGAATACAAATATGTGATCACATGGACATATGAATATTTTAAAGTCTTAAAAATTAGGGTCATCACACATACCTATAGAAACTGATGGTTATATAATTACACATAATACTAGTCTTCTTTTATGTATATACCTCTTTTATATGAATTATATATCTTGTGATGTGGCCTCTTAGGGACCTCTTCAGTTCCATCTTATTTCACTTGATTTACCTACCCCTTGGGCCTATGTGTCATGTTTATTTATCATTATTTAGTTTATACAAGATGCCCCTACCTTTTGTGCTTTTAAAAAAAAAATTTATCCCCTAGACACTTGT
>JARHVA010005489.1:735000-742500 GCA_037957365.1 Torreya grandis
ATTATTCACATGATACCACCAATCTAAGTAAATTTGTATGAATATGTGCTAAATTAAGTGAAAAATGGTAATATATAATTGAACTTGTGCAAACCTTGACTTTACTTACTATACTTTTTTATCCAATCTAGAATTTCCTAAAATTAAGCCTTTTGGATAGTAGTGCCATATATTGGATAGTAATATTGGTGGCTCTAGTGTCCCACTTTGGGTGTTAATGTCAAACTGTACTAATTTTTATGCAATTGAAACTAGTCTTCATTTGACTATTTCCCACATTGATTTCATAAAACTAATTTCTATTTTACATCTTATGTGTTGAAAACTATACTATTAGTGCATTTGGATAGCATAATCCCTATCAAAAACCTCTATGAATTCTACCTCTTTTTATTTGAGTTGTTAAACCTATGCAACAACTATCCTCAAAATAAAAGAGTAGTTTAATATGTGTGTTAGTTGGAGCATAAATGATATCTATGTAATAAACTAATATAATGTGCATACATCGCATGAAAATGTAAGATAACCTCAGCATAAGCTTATAATGTAAAATTTATGTTAGATCTAACATTCACAAGGATGTCAAGATAGATTTTCCAATGTAAATTATGAATGAATAATAAATCTAAGAAATAAATTGAGTAATTACCTATGGGAATGGGGCATGATGTCCATCATAGCACCAAGGGAGGAAGAGGAGATGCATGAGGTCCCTTATGGCATATTAAATTGGATTTTGTAATAATAAAGAGACAAATTTCATGGCCATGATGCATACACTAAATCATACATACAAAACACATGAGGCACACAAAGTAGGCCAAGGGGCCATAATACAAGAGACATGGTAACTTGCCACTAAATTTGAGAAAGCAAGACATATAACGAGATGTTGAAATGTCCACATATGAAAATAGAAATCAAGTTATCTTAGAGACACATGTAAGGACATTTTCAAATGTCTACATACATAATAAATAAGTAACACACAATGACATGGGCACATGTCCATAACATACATACATTAAAAGGAATTTGACTAGAGACGCATAACAATGGCATATTAAAATACCCTTAAATATGTTTAAAAGCATAAAGACACAATTAATTCTAAACTAGGAAATCTACAAATGAAAATATTCATGAACATGTGGTAAAAATTTATATAAGAAAAAAGATGTATATAAGTTGAATCTAAAATAGTAGTAGTCAGAAAAAAATCTAAGTAGTGTAGGATGATCAGTATCAAGATATAACAATGCTGCATTTGTGATGTAGAGTTTAGAAACATGTAACCTATAACTCTTAATTGTGTATAAGATGCCCCTAAATGGGTGAATGTACCAAATGAGGAATTCATGTATATGTGTATTTTCCACCAATCGGTAGATAGTAGCAAATATGGATTTGTATAGTAGACTTGGTCCTATAAGTATATTGGAGACATTTGAAAAGAATAACTGAAGCATGTATGTGTGATAAAAATTGGCTATACTAAGATATCTAACATATGTAGTGACTAAAAAATCTAAGAAATGTAAACATTAAAATGCATACAATCTGTATTTTGTATTGTGTAAGTATTTGAATGTTATTATGTTTTTAATATATTATATTGTTTTTGTTTTTTTTTTATATAAGCTATGTAAAAGCAACATGAAAATGACACTATGTACAAGGACCAAGAATGAATGAAACTATTTAAAAGTAGGGAGGAACATACTAACTGATGAGTCTCATGGGAGACTCACTTTCAATTTGGCCTATACCAAAAACAAGAATGGTAACATCTCATGTAGTGTGATTGATATGTTGTACTTGAATTGAGTTACAGTATAAATCTGATTATTGTTTATTGTTGATATAATAATAATAATAATAATAATAATAATAATAATAATAATAATAATAATAATAATAATAATAATAATAATAACCTTGATTTTTCCACTCATTATAATGAATTTGACTTTGACCCAATGGAATGTTAGTGCTGACTTCAATTTTATTTATATCAGCATAATGAATTGCCTCATATTGTGGAGTTGACATTTCTAAATATTTCTTTGCAATATTTTCTTTTACTTTGACCTTTGAAATTATGCCTATTGTAGGCATATGGTGCTTTGGAGGCTATTTTTATAGAAAGACTCTTTAAAAAATGCTTGTTGGCTTATCATGATTTTGACTTTGTAACTTAAGTTACTTCTCTTTTGTAACATTTCATATATATCTAGATATTTTACCTTGATAAACTATATCTATGAATGATTTACCTTAGTATGTTCCATAAATCTCAAACCTTTCTGAAAAACATTATCAACTACTGGAATAGGGGTAATGATGCATTAGGCATGTTTGCCTAACCCTTGTTCTTGATAATCAAACTAATGTAGATAATATTAACCAAACCCATACTATTATGAAATTAGGAGCTCATTTTGGAGAGGTATATTTATATCCTTTACTTGATTTATCTATGTTTGTTGTACTATTTCTTGCTCTGATTTTTCTTTGTTTTCCTTTTATTTTACTAAGTTATGCTTTGGTAGCCACTTTTAAATTATTTATAAATTTCATCATTTTTAATATGCTCAAATATCATTCTGGATTGCTTAATTGATTTATTTTGTTTAGTTTCCTCATTAAAAATGATGTGTTGTATATGCATTTTCCATGACAAACATGAAACTATGTGATGACCATGCATCAAGGACTTTCTTAGTGGTGAGCCTTTGTTAATTAATGATATTTTTTAAATTTGGGATTTGGAAATTTTTTGGGGGAGATGACAATGTGGGATCACCTAAATATTAGTGTATAATTTAAATGTAAGGGTCATCTCACCTAATTTTTAAAATAATTTTCCTCCCATATATCTATGTCATTGACACCAAAAAATCTAATCTACTAGAATTTGCCATTATATATAACATATTAAACACTCTATAACCATTAGGTGGGTGATTGTAACAATGTGTCAGATGATATTAATCAAGTGTTGGATGATATTAAATATGTGTTGCATGACTACAAAAAGTTATTAGATGACTAAAACTAGGCATCATTTGTCTATATTGTCTATTTAATGTCTTATATCGAGAGTGTTAAGGCATCAAATAATCCCAAAACCTAAATATTAATGCATATTTGGATTACTCTTGAAAAGTTATGTAATTTTTAAAAATAAATCATCGTAATTTGATTATGTATGCAAATGTTACAACCTTAGGAAGCTGGGGATTTAGTGTTACACTTGCAGACAAATGATTGCATGATGCAATCAAGTGACTTTATCATGTCATCACCCAACTATATCATTTAGCCATATATCTAAAAGTTCAATGTTGACTCTATAGCTTTCTAATGTTATAAATTTTGCATATAGAATTAGATTGCAATGATTTATTTGTTGAAATTACATAACTTTTTGAAAGGAATCTAAATGTGCAATAATATTTATGCTTAGGGATTTTATTTTTAAATATGATTCTCCATGTTCCATCACTTGAATCACCTACATAGTTAACCACATAGATCCATGTATGACTATATGATGTATTAGGAGAATTTAGTATTTGCATCATGCAATCACCTGACTACATGTAGTTGATTGAATGTATTATCTAGTTAGGTGATTAAATTATGTACTCTAATAGATACTTGTTTTAGTCACCCAAATACATGGTGCAATTAGAGGACTGCATGATGCAACCTCATAATTTGGCATGTTTCACCTCATAATTAACCTATACTATTATACAACTTTCAATAATATTTTCCATGATTGTGAATCTGATTCACCTAGTGACCTCTAAGATTTTTTTAATATAATCCACAAATTTTTCCCAGTCATGCATTCTATGGCATGCATAATAGTATCTAGATTTCCATAATAAATGTAGATGAGGTAGGTTGATCAACTTATCTATGATAATTAACCTTAAAATCTCACTTTAAATTCTATTTAATGTTTGAATTCTTTTTGAATGACTAATTATAGATACACTTTGTTGTGATTTTTTGTTTTGTTATGTAACATTGATTACCATAAATTGACTAGGTGAAGATGCATACACATTATTGACACTAGTGTGACCTAGAGGATTTTATTATTTTATCAAATTTTCTAATAATGTAATATTTTCATGTAATAGCTAAATTTGATTTTGTAATTATGAAATGAGCTTGCTCATACTAGTAATTTGATCACATGGAGTCTCATGAGTGCAAACCCTAGTTATTTATGCTTGAACATATAAGTACACACCTTGTATATAACATATGGGAAGGCAAGGGTTTGAAGGATGGATAGGCTAAGTATAGACATTTGAAATAATACTATATAATTTCTCACCTCTTATAGGAGTGATAACATGGACCTAGTTTGAGGTAAAATATCTATCACCCTCTTGGAGATGAGTAGGAGGAAATGAATCAAATTTATTCATTAAAATTGGAAATGAAAGTTGAAATAAGGTTTCTAGGGTATAATATATAAATCATGTCTAAAAACCCTAACATAGCCAATGAAAATAGGCAAAATAAGGATACAAACCTTAGTAGAATCTATGGGTAGGGTTTGAGCAGTACTCAAATTAGTTTAGGTTCACCAAATGAATTAAAATTTTAGGGTTAAGAGTTTATGCACTATGTCTTTAAGGGGGAAGATTACAATAAATTAGGGTAAAAATATGTAACAAATACAACCAATAATTTTTAAAGGAATTGACGTAGTTTTAACTTTTTAAAAATATTAATAAATGATGTAAATAAATAATTAGCTAGAAACTGATTGAGATAGAAAATCTAGAAGGTGCAGACTAGGACAATAACTGATCTAAGTGTTACAAAAAAAATATAAGTGTCAAAACCATTCCTACATATTATAACACAAATATTACATTAGTGTCAATGGTAATAGTGTCCTCATTTTGGTGTTAGTGTCCTATGTGTAAAACTATTTTGAGCTTCTAGGTGCACTTATGTTTGAGTCTACTAAGCCTATTCCTATGTGCACAAGTTATGATTCCCTAATAGTGACATGTTTTGATATATTTTACATACAAACCCTACACCTCCTATTTTTAGGGCATTTGATTATTACTAGTAGTAAAATGTGATGTTAGTGAGGTAGGAAGGACATCCTCAACAAGCTATTGTGATGAGAGTTGCCTACATGCCAATACTCTGAGAAATCAAGCCTAATGTAGTTCTCCCCACCTAAGTGTTGGTGCAAGTGGAAGTGAAGCTAGTAAAAATTCTAGTTTAAATTTTTTGAGTGCTTGAGACTATAAATATCAGTAATCTTAGATTAAGAAGGATGTAAATGACTATATGTAGAAGTAGGGTAGGATAGGGATTGATAACCTTGATTGTGAGTTTGTTCTAATTCAATTTATGTTATTTACATATCATTTATATCTAGTTAATAATGGGTTAAATTTCATTTATAGATACTATTCTAGTGCATGTTCATGTCTTAAAAGAGGTCTAGGATGACCCTAGCTAGTTTTTGATTGGAAAATATATCCATTGGTGGCCAAAGGTAGGAAAATAAAATAACACCCAAACTAGGACATTAACACCATTGATGATATTATCCAAATTATGGTTCTAGTGTCTAAGTGGTAAAACCTAAGGCACTAGGGGCTAGGATGAGAAAGTCAAGGTTTGAGACTACTTTAGGGATGATTAGGGATGTATGTGGCCTATATGAAGGCTAATTAAGTGTCTAAATAGGCCTTAAGATAGGTATATGTCAAATTTATGGATGGAAGGTCTACAATAACACTCTAAGCACTCAAGTGTCACTTTTAGATGATTACACTTACCTCTTTAACCATGGGTACTCCAACAAATATTGTAAACCCATGTGATGATTCTCCTATAAAAAGTGATACAAATCCTACCATCACTAGCTTTCATGTCAATGGTATTTTACAACCTATAAAACAAACTTAAACATATCCTCATGATATGCTATCTATGAAGACCACCATGGGTTATTTGCAATATCAAGTCAAGCTTCTTCAATTACAATTTTCTTGTCATGAGGCTCTTTTTGAGGAAAATACATTATTACGATAACCTATTACTTGACATGTGTTTAAATACATTTATCGACCAAAATTTATGACTCCTAATTTCTATTTATTTAAAGGTCAAGGGGATATTGTTATTCATTTTTAGAAATATATAGACTCCTTTGGACATTGGACCCAAAATGGAAGTTTTCTATTAAAAGCACTCCATCACACTTTAATAAAAGGGGATATTGATTAGTTTTATAGCCTTATAAATGGTTATTTATCAAATTTAAAGAATATTGAGTATGTGTTCCTATAAAATTTTCACTGATTTTCCTTACCTAAATTACCATTGGAAAACTTTCAAACATTGACCAAAAATGAGAATGAATCTCTAAAAGACTAAGTTATTTTATGTAAGGATGTTGTATATTCCTTAAAATTTACACCTTGGATTTGAAAATATAATTTATATTTAATAGGGGTATTTTATCTCTACTTAGAGAGAGATCATTGCACAATCCCTTTTCTTCATTTGATATTTTATATTGGGATGTACATAAATATTCATGTGTTGTAGCTGATACACAAAATCAGTTAACTATTTTTCCATAACCAACCAAACATGCTAAAAATCATGTTTCAAGGTCACATAAACAAGATACAAGGGATTATGAACCACTTCAAAAGTGTTTTTCTGAACCACCAATATCTAACAAAGCACCAACAATTAAAGTATTGAATAAAAGAAAAAAACATGTTTTTTTATTACCTCCCATAATTAGGTAAACTAACACCATGAGAAACCAAATTATTCATTTTTATTGGAACCAAGATAGACCAAATTATATATTATGAACATTTTTGTATAAATGATTGATCATATTACCTCATAATTCACTTTACCCACCTCATATATTTGAAAAGGTAAAAGGATACCACTTTGGTACTTATCATGGTCTTAATTGAAATTAAGATAATGAATGTTTTTCTCTTGAGAAAAATATTATATAGTTTTAAAATTAAGGAATTATAGAATTTAAAAAAGAGGCATCTATAACTCATTCACATATTTATTCTAGAGGCATGTTTAATAGGGTCAATCCATCCCATGCTAATCCTTCTAAGGAAAACATGGTCCATCTACCCTCATAAAAGGCACTCACTAGAAGAAGTCCTCTTAGTGTGATCTATACCAAAATTGATTTCTCCCACACTAAACCTTCTAAGTAAAATTTTTTTTATCATGTTTTGGATAAAGGCATGTGTGGATGGGATTTACCTACACCTCAGATTTGGGTTCATAAACATGTACCAATAGATTCACCAGTTATGCCTATAGTTATAGTATAGTTTATTATAGAACAAAATCCTAAAGTCATTTTAACACATGATCATTATAATATAGCATTCTTATTTCCTACATGGTTACATTGCATATGATGAGTACTTTCTAAATTCACATTAT
>JARHVA010005489.1:752500-817500 GCA_037957365.1 Torreya grandis
TTGATGCCTACTAACAACAAAAATAATTAAATTTTATCTTTTGTAATATAGACTTTGTAAGGAAATTTATTTCTAGATTTGTAGAGATTTTCAAACCATTAAATACTGTGATAAAAAAATATACCAAGATAGAGTGGATAACAGAGGCTAGGATATATTTTTTGGACATATAGATTTCCATTTCTAAATCTCTATTTATTATCAACCCAAAATTAAATAAAGACTTTTACCTTTATTCATTTTATTTATATCACACTATAAAAATATACTCACATAAAAGGTAGATGATAATAAGCATCAGATTGCCTTCATGAGAACCAATTTAAATAATGAATATTTTAAATACTCAATTATATATGAACAAACATATGTATTTATAAAAGATATGAAAACTTTTATGCATTGTATTTTGAGGAATAAGATGTATGCCATTATCTTAGACTTAGTTGTCAAGCTCAACACAGCTAGAATGAATTAGGAGAAATAAGAGGTATGTGAATGGACATGTTATAAGAGTTTGATATTTAAATTATAATGGTCAAGATGGTTAGAGTATTTTGGAATAATCTTGATCATGAATAAGACTAATCCATGTATTTTCATTGAATAATTCAATGAGACTCAGATAGTTAGTGGTGAATGGCATGCTTAGATCATCCATTATTTTCTCATAAACACATGACCGCTAGGATAAAAAGAGATCAAAGATGAGCCATTAGGCTCAAATCAGCTCATTATATGATAAATAATGGAGTATTATACCAAAATAACTATAAAGGCATATAATTGAGGTGTGTCACAAAATAAAAAGTTATTGATGTCCTAAACAATCTACATCATAATATAGGTAGTGTATATTATTTCAGTAACATAACATCTCATAAGATTTTCAGAATGGGATATTACTATCATAAACTATTAAAACACCCCCAAAACCATGTCAGAACCTACCATGAGCATTAAGCATTTGGTAAAAATACAAGTGAATGTTTCCATGTCTATGTATTCGATCATGGAAGGATGACCTTTTTCACAAGGGGTTCATGACTTCATTGTCGTGATCAACCCAAAATATTTAGCATGACATAAATTTATCCTAATAGCTATTTAATATTACATTTTATGGACAAATGTTTTGTCCACAAATAATTACAAAGCATTGGATGTCATTAAATTTATGAAAGAGAATGTAGTGGCCAAGTTTGGTACTCTAATATCCTTAGTTTGTGACAATGTTTCATCCTTCCAATCAAGTTAATTTACAAAATGGGATTATAACAACCAAATTACCATCAAGGTCTCTTAAAAATACTAAATTCAAGGGAATGGAGTGGCTAAATATATAAATAAGAACATGGAGGATGACATTAAGAAATCAACACAAGATAAACCAAGAGAATAACATCTGCTATTGAAGTATATGCTATGAGAAGATAAAACTAGGAACTAGAAATCCCTCAAACCTTCACCTTTTATGCTAGTGTATGGGAAACAACCAATCATCCCATTATTCTTAAAATCATAATATACCAATTTATTTAATAGTACATGGGATAAGATGAGATAATACATTCTATACTACTTGATATAGTTTTTATGGAAGATACAAGAGTGAACACACTACATAGATTTAACAAACACCAAAACAAAGTCAAAAGGTGGTTTGATAAGAGATCCAAAATCAAATATTTTAAGATTTTAGACCTATTTCTATTATGGGATAAGGCACAATAAGAGAAATGAAAACATGATAATTTCACTCCTTTTTAGACTGGGCCATATTAAATATCTGAGATACTAGGTAACAATGCCTTGTACTTGAAAGAAATCTTAGGTAATGACCTAAAATTTCTAGTCAATGGACCATTTTTGGAAACCAATTGGTAATTCTTTTGAGTGATAATAAGTGGAAATGTAGATGTAGGACTCAAGTAGGTTTCCTTATTTCTGGAATATATTTCTTTCTTTCCTAGATTAATGTTTCCTAATTTCTACATTTACTTTTAGTGGATTAGTTGTTATGATTAATATAATAGTTTTATAAAAGTGTATAATAGACCCACTAATATTTATGTTGGATTTAAAAAAATATTTTCTAGAAAATAAAGGGGATGATATCAAAGGAAACACAATCAACATTCATAAGGATTTATTTTGATAGTAATTGAGCTTTTAGGATTTAGGTATGTGTTATGATTGAATTAGATTATGCTTAGACTAAATGATTTTTTTGGATATTTGGGATTTAATCTTATATACTAATGTAAATTTTATAAAAACTTTTAATTTTCAAAGATCATCTAAAATATGACATACCAAAACTAATAATAAATTAGTTGATCTATACATAGAAAACGTGAAATTCCCAATCTTCCCTTACTATTTTGTTATAAAAATTTAATTCAAAATGAAACATATAGTATTTATCCTTGAATTTGTAAAAATTCTCACAATAGAGGGAAAATAAAGTTCACAAAATCACACATAGATAAAAGGAATGTAAAGGGTTAGTACATTACATTATGAAGAAGGATTGTGTTTCTAGGTAATGGTTTACTTATTTTTCAATTTTTGGAGCTAAAATTATGTTATAATGCATTACTAAGATTCTAGGTTCTTAAATACTCAAGATTATTCCCCCATTGAGTTACAATTTTGTGTTCCCTAACACACACACCATACTATTATTTGAATACCATTATTCAAGGCCATATGAACCTTAAATATCAATGAATTGATTCCAATGTACATAATTATAAGTTTTAATTCAAAATTATAAAGTTACATAGTTATATAATTATGATAATCAAATCTTGAACATTTATTTTGGTTTATCTCAAAACTTGGGTTTTCATATTTGACATTATGATTTGTTTCAATAAATAATACTAATATGTCTTATCCTATTGTTCATATGTTACTTGTATTTAGTAAAACTATATTTAATATCATGATAGGTGGAAATTCCACATTATATATATCCTTTTACTGTTTACATATAATTCTATGTGTTTCAAAGTTTGCAAGCTCCAAGACCTTGATAGATGGTGTTATTATGTTACACAGAACTAATAATTTAGCAAAGTTGTGTAATTTATTAATAGTCATTTTACTTCAAGACATCCACATGACATAACCATGTTTGTGAAGGATATATTTCAATTTAAATAAAAATATATGTCATCAAAGTATCCAAGTCTTGAGAACACTACATGTGACATAATAACGTTACCCAAAACCAAAGAATTTCAAATAAAGATTAATCATCTAATGGGTCCAAATTGCCAAAGTTATTAGATCATGATAGGTGGTATAATTTTTATAACATATAAACCTATAAGTATTAAAAAAAATTTAATGGCCATGAGGCCCCATAATATAATGATCTTAAGGTTTCAAGATCCAAGAGGTTGATAGTTAGCATAATTGCATTACATCAGGACCATAGAAGTCCAAAACTAAGTCAATAACTTAATTGTTCCAAGGATATGAGGTTATGCAATGATGAAATTGTGTCATGTGGTAATATAAAATTAACCTAATCCTTCCTAAATACATACATATTTAAACTTTTTAAACAATTGAGGGCCCAAGCCTCCAAGTTCCCACAATCTTGAGACTGCTTCATGTTACTTAATTCTGTTAACTCTCAACCATGGAGTATGTAAATCAATATTATAAATATAAATACGTAGGTAAGTGTGAAGCATATAAGTATCATGATATAATATATTGATAGCTAAATAATGAATAAACAAGTTCTATAGCAATGTAAAATTTGATAAGTGAGAAACTGACATATGTCTTAAATTAAGTGACTGGACATACAAGTTAAAGAAATGTTTCCATATAGAAAACAAAAAGCCACCAAAGGTGATTGGTACATTAAAACATAAAATGATAATAAAATCAAATTTCATTATTCTCATCAAAGTCACATAAATTAATCATTTATGAAACATAATTTGGGTAATAAATGCAAAATCTAAACAAAAGAATATTACTTCACTATTAATCTATGAGTGAGCATTGAAATTTCAATCTCTCCAAAAAACAAAACCCTAATTTTTATATATTTTTTTAAAGAGAGTTAATAAATATTTACAAAATAATTTCATAGTTTGAACCATTAAAATGGCTTCTCCAAAATCACCATGAGTCCATAATCCTTTTGTCCACTACATTGTTGGACATACTAAGTATACTGACATAGTATTAAAAAAGAGTTCCATGCATTTTAAGTTTCCATATTAATCATCCCTCTAAAATAAAGTTAATTCTATCATACCATACTCTTCTCAAGACTTATTATCTTAATAAGAGAAGCAATACATTAATGATTTGATGTTACTAATCAAGACCATGGGACTTCAACAAGTGATAATAAAACCAAAGGTACTTATTTGTGTTGATTTGTGTGGTTATATATATTTCTAATGGAAATTTTTATAGAGACTATTTATGCCTTCTGAAATCAAAGAATGTAATTTCATATATTTTTAGAAGGGAATTTGATAGATACCTCAAGATCTGAAAACCTGAGGTAGCCTATAACCAAGTCTCAACCAATGTATAGCTTGAGCACAACAATATAAAAAGTAAAATAAAATAATGGATAGTGAAGGGGTATAGATTAAATCTAAATGGGGACATTTCTTCTAATAGCATCATTAAATTCAAACCTAGTATCATAATATCAATGGCCTTTCTGAATAGATTATATGGATTTACTAGAATAGCCTAAATATAGGTGAAATGGGTCCCATTGATGAGAATTATCTTCACTTTACATAAAATTATGTACCTAAGAAGGCGATTAGTGTCATACTAAAGGACCAAATGTATAAACATGAACAAAATCCAAGAAATATAAATTTTATATGATGTCATATCTATTGGATGCAGTCCTTGAGATGGTCTATAGAGCCCATGGGTAATTGTGGTATCCATCAATGAAAAATGTTGATAACTTAATCTATGAATATTATTGTTTCATGTTTGTCTATAGATATAAGAATGAGATCCTAAATATTTGTGAGGAAATTTATCCTTAAGTTTATCAATTCATTCATGACACTTAGATACTTAGAATATCTATGAATTTGAATAGAAGATTTGGAGAAATAATGGATTATTGGTATTATCAATATTGTACCATAATCTAGATTGAAAGAACAAGGGTACATTCTCTATTTTTACCATGCCATGTTCTGGATAACCTTGCAAAGTAGGAGGTATACCATTAGTTATACTATAGTATAGATGAATAACTTGGCTTCAAACATTAGGACTATTACTATAAGACCCTCATGAGCATTAGGTAGTTCCAATTTGTATTGAGGTCATATTCTAACCAAGCTAGGAAAATTAGATACCATTATAATTTAAAGGTGGATAAATTCTCTAATATCTTGAGGATAATAAGGGGTTAACCATCACTTATGATAACCAAGAACATGAGCATGATCTTATTTTTATAATTGGATCAGATGACTTAGAGGTGTGGACTAGGATGAAGGACAATCAAATTTCTATGATAGTTGCATAAACCATTCAGTATGAGCCATACATTACCAAGGAACAATAAAACAAGATGGTAAATCAAGAAAAATAGCCCTAGAATCATTAGTGTCATTCAACATAGCCTTATAACTCAATCGGATAAGACCAACCTCCCTCCCCTACAAGATAATAAATTAATTTAAATGAGGGAGAGTACAATAGTCAAAAGGAATAAAATAAACAAATCAGAAAGTAAATTTTTAGAGGTCTCCCTATTCCCCATTTAGATTCCATAGTTCTAGTTTTTTATCACCATTTTTGGCATAAATGGTATAATGGAGAAGACTACATCTCATCAATACAAGTAGAAGATTATATTATCAATGAAACTTCTTCCTCCACTTACAACACCCACACAGGTGAATCTCCTATTATTTTTTCAATATTCCTTTTCATCTCTCCCATCCATTCCTCAATACCTTCCACTAGGTCTTTCTCTATCTATTATTCCTTCCACCATTATTATTCCATTCTTTCACCACCCCCTATGACTATAGTCCCTACTGCTATGGATAGATAATTTATTTCATCATCCCATTCAACTAACATTCCCCCCATAGTCACTTACAAAATTAAGTAAAAACTTATTATATCCTCTTCCAAATCTTATTAACTATATGAAAGACTTTTGTCATGTCTTTCTACACTAAAATAATCCCCTATTGAGGAGGAAGTAGAGGAAGATGAAGATGGGCATGTAATCCTAGTATAATATGCTACTAACGAGAAGGGAGGAAATGAAGAAGTAATGAAAGGAAAAGAACTAATGTAAAATGAGTAGGGAACCATAGATTAATTAGATGAGGATGTATAATTAGAAAAATCCAAACCATTTAGCCTATGAAGTTTGATACAGGAATAAATTCCAATTGGAATATTAAGCTAGTTGATCCTCACTAATTAAGAATGAAAATACATCAGTAAGGTAGTATCGTCTATTTTTTATTATGTTTCTATTTTATATACTTAAATTATAAATTTTCTTTGATCTATTCTAAATCATCCACTTTTTAGTTCAGGGGATTATTTTATTATTTAAACATCCACACCAATAAAAAATTAAATGGGGTCCATTTTGAGAATGTAGATTCAATTTATATTTTCTATCCTAAAGGTCCACCATTTCCCCTACATATTTATCTTATTTGGAGATAAAAAATCCATATTACATAGACATACAGTTAGTCATAGTGATAATTGTAAAAACCCCATGCTTGACTAAGTATGTAGATGAAGTCACCCCATAGATGGAGTATTCACCAATGAAAAGAATTTTTATCCTCACGTAGAATTCTAAATTCAAATAGGTGATTCATTAACACATATATTGATAATGTTATCAACAAAATTTGAACCCTTTATGAGGGTGTTCATGCTTCCTCACTTAATTCATATACATGAACTCTTCAAATGTTATGGGTGACCTTATATATGAAGAGAATATATAGATAGGGAAATTTACCTTGATGAATCACTTGTAACTACTACTAAACCTAATAGATTTCAAGGATAAGCTACAAATAAAACTATAAAATAAAATGGAGGTGATACACTAAATGTTATGAGAACTACCACTAATTTTCATGTGCACTAAGACCTATAAGATTTCAATAAGCATACATTTCTCCTAAGAAGAATTTATCATATCAAAATTTTACAAAGAGATAGTGTAATATGAGAATAGAAGGGAATATATTTTTCACTTATAATCTACATGGAATCCTTGATGACACTCTTCACAACTTTAAATAGTGAAATGAACTATAGTAAGGTAACAAGAGTATGACAACAAAATAAGTTGAGTTATCTCTACACTTGCCTAGATTAACCATTCAAATATTTACAGTACATAGAAACATATAATGTGGTAAAGTAATAAATTATCAATGAATATTCATATAAAAGAGTAGGGATACACCATACTCACAGGGGAAGGATCCTTTTAGAATTAAAATGAAAACATACATATAAAAGAGAATGAGAAGCAAGGATAAGATATGCATAAGAGAAGCCTGTGAGAAGTGTTACTATATGAAAGAGCAAGTTAAAAATAATAAGGCCTAAAATTAGGTATTTTATGAATATTATCCTACATTTTTCAGTTTTTGTTTACTCTCTTATTCATCAAGGTGGCACAGGAGATCATCGTTGTCCCCTATGACTCATCTTCTCTTCCTTGAAACTACCCATTAAGAGTGATTATGAAGTGAAAAATCATCATCTTTTGGTATAAATAGATATTTTTTCTTGGAAAACTATTTAACATACACATCCCTTCATATTTTCACCACCATTATATAATTTCATTCATAATTCTCATACTTTGCTCCTTTCAAGGCCTATTCCTTGTATCCCTATTTTCACCCAAAAATCCTTATTTTGAGTGATCTAAAACACTTCCAGTCAAAATAAATATATATTTGATTATAATTTATCCCCTTTAAGCTTCAACCAAATTTTTATGACACATATCTCAAGTTAGGCCCACTTTATCAACACCCATCTTTCCCAGTTAGGCCTAAAACAAGCCTATAGTAATATATAACATACAAGATTGTATAATAATACTCCAAAACATCTAAAATCATGTAGGGTACATCAAATTACATTATTATTAAACTTTTTTAATATATTAAAAGTGTTTCTTGATTTATGCAAGTTACAGGATTTATATCCCGAGGTTGCAAAAACACATGTCTTAGTAGGATGAGACTAAATAAAAATGGATTAGGAGAGTTACAAGATACTTAAAACAAATCAAATAACTATGTGAGGCTTGAAACAAATTTTTTAAAATCCTCAAATAATTTTCTTTTCATTAAAATACTTTTTACCTCTTAAACATTCCAATTTTTTAAAACATTTGTGTGCATTGAGGACTATGTCATGGTTATAGGTGTTCTTTGTTATTTTCCATCACTCTATGATCATATAAAATTATTAAATATTAATTAATTCCTATAAAAAATTATATATACATTTAATTCTCTAATTATAATGAAACTCATTCCATGTCGTCTTGGATTCTTCGAAATAGGGTTAGAAAAGGGGTTTATAACAAGGCTATAAATCTTCATTGGTTTGGATGTTTACTAGAGTTTAAGAAAAGGTTTATTTTATTAATTATTATCCCTATCCCATAATAAATATATTTTTTAAAATAACATAATAAAATTATCACATTCATCTGATCTTCAAACCATTATATTTCATGCAAAGTATGTTTTTCTTGCTTGAGAATGTGGACCTATGGGTCTATAGACTTGTAGCTCTACATTCCTCTCAATATAATCCATTGATGATATTTGATTTGATAAAATAATCATTTTATTTTTCTCTTATAACCTTTAAATTATTTTTTAAGATAAAATCCTCTTGAAAACATCTCAAATGGTCTAAAGCCACCTAGTTCTACTTGTAAGCACTAAATTATTTTTCCCTAGGTTTGTAGCTTACAAATGCATTTCAAGAGTGATAACTAGTATTGTGTATATTTTTATATATTATATAAGGGTCTCAAATATCCACCTTGAAACACTTGAATTAACATTTCACATATACCACTTATAAAATCTCCACCTTGAAACACTCCAATGAAAATGTCACCTGCACTACTTCTTAGAACCTCAATAGAGTTACTCATAAGACCTTATTTATTGTATTGGAGGATATAGGTGCACATTGGAATTTATATGAATTATATTATTTATTTTTATTTTTATATGAGATTTGGATGAAGTGATTCACAAATCTATTCAGCTATAATCATTTTGAAAAATGATTTCAAGGCTTTCAAATAAGAATTTTGGCCTGTACACTGATGAAGTCATACTTAGGATACATCATCATGAGGTTATTTTGGTATTTATATTTTACACACTTGGATATGATGTAAAATTTAATTTCATATGACTTCCCATCCCTCTTTAAATTTGAAACACCTCTAACACTCTCTTTTGGCTCCACATAACCTATTAGTAGGGTATTTGTGTAGGCTTGTAGTGTACATTTTAAGCATGAAGAATATATTTTTAGAGTAAAAAATATACCTCATAGGGTTTTTATGTGCATATGATAAAAAATAAGAACCATTTATATTTCATGGGTATCCCTTTAGATCAGGAGACACACAACTTTTGTTATAACCTCATTTTCTTACATTAGCAAACTATACATAGTGACCTTGTATGCATATTAACACAATCTTTTTGCCTTTATAACTATGATGGTTCCTTTATAAGGTATGAATATAGTTTAACAAGAAATAATATATTTGGGGATGTTTTTTAGAATCCACTTGAGACAAGAAATAAGTAAAAACACCAAAACCTTGACTTCCATTTTCACAAATCAATAAACACAACCCATTTCTTGCCACTACAGTGCTCACAGTGGCCAAATAGGTGTTGGAGATGATTTTTTAATAATAATAGGAACATTAAATATTTAAAAAATTCCTTCATTCTAATCAATGGGCTCTAAAATGCAATGAAATTTCCTAAAATTGAGTTAGTGGTGTTTTAGGAGGGTTTTAGAGTACTTTTGTTTTTAATGATGGTTCATAAAGCATGGATTATATAACCTAAAAATAATGAATTTAATATTTAATTAATAAATACACCTAAATATTACTAATATTTTTTAACCCAAATCACCCTCTCCTCCATGAACCATTGTTAAAAATATTGCCTTCTTCTGCTTGCAAGGAGCTTGATCAAGGAATGGATAGGTTTTCTATAATTTTAGACTTCAATATCCCTAACTATAATATATTTAGACCTGAGGAGGATGCATGAATGCATGTATTTAATTTTAGACCATCTTCAACATGTAAAACCTATAACAATACCTCATTAGACCACTCTCTAGCAATGAAATTAGCCATATTTTTCTTGAAACTCTATTAGAGATTAAAAACAAGAGTTCATGGATTATATTCAAGGCTCTACATAGATATAAATATTACAAGAGAGTATTTAAGCTATTTACTAAGCATCTCTTATGCCATTACTTCCTTAAATGCTATAAAATGAGAAATAAAACACTTGTCATGGTTTAAAATTTTACAAGAGTGAGTTGACACTATTGGGATAGTTGTACAGACCAAAGAAGTACAAAGATGATGTTTTACATGTGTACATAACTTAAAAACACCCTGTAAATCTTTATCACCCTTAAACCAACTTGAACATGACATGAAAAATTTAGACTAGGATAAGACCAAAATGAGAAATTACCTTAACCTTTCCAAAATGTAAAATCTACTAAACACAAGAAAGAAACCATGTTGAATGCATTTTCATTAAAATATTAGATGATTCAATCTACTTAAAACTATACCACTCTAAAAACACTATAATCTACCAAGAATATCATAATTCCTGTTACCATAAGACCACATAATTATGACAAAACTTCTCCAATGGCTATCAACAAAGTTAAAATCATAATTATAAAATTTTTGAATTTTCCTCACTCATGGTGGCTAATTTTGGATAAAAAATAACTCCCACTATGATTATCACTCCAATCTCTATTTATGAAGACCCAAGTCAACTAAAATAAAGGTAAGTTATTGTTATAGAATGGGTTAAAGAGATACAAGTCCTAAGGGATGAGAGATAATATTTGGTTATCAAAGAATTACCTACAGTCTCCACTTGATTTGATAAATAGAGTGACACCATATATCGGGTGAAGAAGAGGAAGGTAGTGAATATAAATACAAGGGAATAAATTGGGTTTGAGAAAATGGAAAACCTATTTCCCTTAGATAAAAAACCTAAAAAGAATACAACTGACCCAATAGAAAGCATAGAGGTTTTTTGTGTATTTTTTGATTCATCTAGAGAATAAAAGAAAGAAATGTACTAGAGAAAGGATGAGACACAACATAAATTAATATAGAGATAGATTATACGTTGCCCTAAAAATTGTATAGACAATATACAAATTATAGCCAATAGGATGTATACTATTTGGAATAACATTCAAGTTTCTAGTGAAGAGAGCCAATCTAAAAGAACATAGGTGATTAAAATCTAACACTAAATTAAATAATATGAGAAAAGGTTTACCTTTTGGTTTAGTGTTTAATCATAAACACATTCAATCACATAAACCTAATGTCCAACATTCTAAATTGGCCCTTAGTTGTGTAATTATAAAAAGGGATAGTTCCCTTCACTAGCATGCATAGATGAAGGCTTTCATGGGAAATTTAATAATACCTGAGAAATGAGGTCTTATTAATTTTTTAATATATGAGGGTCATTAACATGATGACCTATATTGGATAATTTATCAACATGTCCAATATTGAGACAATCCTTAAAGCACCTGAAATAGATTTGAGGAAGATGGAGTAATATACAAAACTAATAATGAAATCATGTAACTGATAAATTTTTTTAAATATATAGTGACAAAGGTTAAATCCCTTAGATCTAAGTTCAATATCTCAAAGGTAAAACATACAAGGTTTATGGATGAAGACATAAAAATATTCAAGACTACTTTGATCTATTTTGATATTATTAATAAAGAGATTGATACATCACATGCATTATTTAAAAAAAAATAGAGCTATAGAGGGAACAACTAGAGTAGTTTCAAGAAACCAAGTTATTGGAAGTTTATCCATATAATCCTAGGGTTTCCAAAATTGTAGATATGTATTCATGCATATTCTAACAAGGCCAATTTTGATTCCCCAAGGGACTATAACATCTATTTCTATTTATACATCTATCACTTAATCGTATTCATCTTCTAGTGTTGCCACATAAAAACCATTATAATTGTATTTTTTCATCTTTAATTTAGGTTTGAAATTTTGGTTCCTAATTTGTTTGACATATATAATATATATATATATATATAGTATTTTAGATGAAGAATTATATTCTGGGTAAATATTTTTTTACATGCATGATTTGCATGTTATTGGCAAACAATCTTATTTTCTAAGATGTAATTTAGAATTCACTTGGAGGATGAGGCCTTCCCCTCCCCAAGAATATATATATATCCTCCCTATCCAAAAAGGAGAATATTTTTGGCTATAAAGATTAATAAGAAATTTTATGAATTATTGTATAATTGATGTTGATGTGCAAATCTAATTCTTTTCCAGACCTATGAATTCTATAAGAAGTTATGTCACACTGGTATCTTAATCTCTTCGTTATACATGATTTATCTTTAAATAATCTTATTAATATGATAATACTTCTAATTTGAATGCCTTTTATGTATTAATCATAATCTCCCCTTTTATATTTGCAAACATAATCGTACAAACATAGAAACCTTTGACTATATATGCTTAAGTTTACTCTTTTCTTGTTTCCTTTGAATCTTGATTATGTTTTATTTTTGTGTGCTTACAATATCTTATATAAAACATTGGTTCTTGATTACTTGTCCAACCCTTAGTTCAATATTTGGCTTAGAAAGGTTTCATATTTTATGGTCTATAGGCCTTCTTTTATGGATTGCATTTCCTATTTTTGAGTTTTTTTGGTCATACCCACCTTAGGTTAGATCCATAATCTATCCACCCATATCAAGTATATTTAGATTCATCCATAGTCAAACCATACATGTTAAACAATTATTTTTCTCACTACTATTCCACCAACATGTTTATAAAACCTAATACTCCACAAATCATGCCTTGAATTTAATTTCTTTCACTAATCCTAAAACATAAGAGGCTACTTCATAAGGTTTAATATTGTTATAAAAAATGGTTTTTGAGATGAGATTTTTATTAATAAAAATCATAAAAGAACCTAGACCATGTACTTTGATGGGAAAGTTTCTTATTCATGTGTTAGGGACAATATTGTATTTGTCACTCCATAATGTTATAATATCATTATAAAATTGGTTTGTTCGTTGATCTTGTTGTAGGAGATTTTATGGCTTATTGCATATAAAAAGGGAGTAATGTTGCTTTTGAGTTTTATTCCTTAGAAGAAATATGAAAATCAGTTTATTTTTTATATTAGTGGCTTATAAAACTTGAATAAACATATAGAGAGTTGATGAATTTGCTTCATAAACATCTATAGTAGAATATTGTAAGTGGAAACTCATTAGTAATATTGGTTTGAACTATATTATAGGTTTTTAATTGTTAAAAATTAGGTAATATGCCTATACAAGAAATAAAAGTGATACTATTGAGATAAATCATGGAAAAATTCACTCCTAAAACTCCTAAAATAATCCCAATTATACATTTAGTGCATGTGTAAGCCAAAATGTGTATCTACAACCTTCAAGGACAAAAGAGAATGTTACATGATTGAACATAATTGAGTTTTTGAGAGATATTATAGGTGAAAATGCATTTTATTACTTCAATGTGGATATATTAAAATCTTATAGATAATGTATCAATGGTGAACTCCAAAGATCATCCTTGAGGTGAACTTTTAAGACACAGACGTAGGAACATCAATCTAGTATTTGCAAACAAAACTAGGTGTGTGGATACATTTAGGATGTTTCAATAAATAATTTGGTATTAAAAAATTATTTGAAATGTAAATAGTAAATTTAAATGGTTGGAAGAACTAGGAAATATGCCATCAATGGCTTAAATTAGGGTTAATGTAGACCTATAAGTCTACAAACCTGTAACTCCACATTTTCAATAAAGAGAAGCATACCTTGCATTAAATATGATGGTTTGAGTAAAAAATAAAGTGTTAAATCCATTAAAATATTTTAATAAGGTCTATGTTAGTTATAAAAATGATAATCATTTAAAATAAAATCTTTTCTTGGACCTTAACAAGCATCAAGCCCAAATATCACTCAGAGGTCTAATAAAAATATACAAATTTGCTTCCAAGGATTGATGTGAGTATAAAATATTTGTATTGAGTTTAGGATTTTAATTTCAATGAATAATTAAGATTTTATTTATACATGAGAGGACTTTTAAGGTTATTGATATGTATTTAATTTTATTAAAAGGACAAAGGAAACCTACAACCTATGACATTGTCCTCTCTCATGCATAGAGTTCTACTTATTTGCTTGATGGGAGATCATTAGGATTGATAATGCACAATAAATTATTTGAAAAGGTGAAATTATTTTGAATAAAAACATAATCAAGGTCTTTGTTTGGTTTTAATTTACTTATAACTCTCCCCATGCCTTTTTATTTACTCTCAGCGTACTAAGGTTTGTCTTTCCAACATTGGGCTAGAAACTTGCATTTGGCATAACTTGAGTTCCAACAACTTGAAATGCATGAAACTTTGACACATATATTTTTTTATTTTCCCTTAAATATTGTTTTTGTTTTTATTATTATTGTACATTATTTTACTCTCTTTAATACTATAGGCTTGCTTTAGGCCTAATTTTGCCTAATTAAATGATAGGTGTTAAGTTAATAGGTTTGGATTGGGAGTTGAACTGTGAAATTTTTGGAAAATATAAATTAAAATAAAGGGTAATAAAATATGATTTTAGTTTTCTTGGAAGTGTTTCATTTTATTCAAACCAAAGAGCTTTGTTTGAAAATAGGGTTACAAGGAATAGGCCTCAAAGAGAGTAAATGTGAGAATTATGAATAAAATTTCATAATAAAGTTGGAAATATGATCTATTATAGGTATTAAACAAGTTTTTAATATAAATAAAAGTATCTATACCATAATAATATGGCTTGTCACTTCCTAATCACTCTTAAGGGGAAGTTTTAGGAGCTCAAGGATGAATCATCAAGCAAAACAAAACTCCTACGTCACCCTGAGAAGATCATCATAAAATGAAGTGCAAACATGTTGAAAGAAGATTTAATTTTTTTATTTTTTAGGATTTCTTATTTGTAACTTGCTTCATCATGATATGAAAATTTTCATGAGATTATCTAATGTTCATATTTTCTCTCCTCATTTTCTTCTATATGTATACCTTATTTTGGAATTGAAAGGGATCTTCCACTTGAGTATGGTGAGACCCTAATCCTTTTTTAAGCCATTAAATAATAGACAAGTTGGTTTCACCTTATATTATGACTATATTCTAGTGGTTGTGTATGAATTATTGATCATGTCTATTCTTCATTCAATTTTCCAAGACATTTTATCTCATTCTCTCACCTATATGTAGTTTAAACTCACTCTTCGAGTTCATATGGAATGTTTAATTATTATTTTGAAGGTTAAGTGGGTCAATCTTCCATTAGTGTCTTTATACATATTTAAAATCAACCTTCTTAGCCAAACCATCATCTACCACCTTCATATTCAAATAATGATGTAAGAGGAGTAGATTAGGAGTAGTGTATGAATAGGTCATCTCTATCCTCATTGTGCATCTGAAAATGTGTGGTAATGGTAAACAAATTTGGTTCATCACCTCCAAAGTTAGGTTATTTTCATTTATCTCTTACACTTTTCCCAACAAGTAATAGACTTAGTTTATAGTTTCAAGGTGGAGAATTAAGGGATCTATTTCTATCTACAGATTCACATAATTGATTTGACCACCCATAGCCTAGAGGATATTCCATGTTATCACCTAAGTTACGAGGCTTAAAAAACCTCCTCAAGGGTAAAATTTAGTGTGATAAAAACAACTAAATACATACATATGTGATATATTAAAATAAAAAATTCCACAACTCGGTAACATATTTTACTTGCATATACATACTATATTTTAGTAATGGATTGTATTTGCTTCTATTTCTATGCATTATGACTACACTAAAAATAATTTCTCTCTCAAATTTATTTTTATTCTACTCTTTTAGATTGCAAATTATTTCCAACATCTCTAGAACCAATTTTTTTAGGAGGCAAATTATGTTTTTCCTCATTATCAAACATCAAACTAATACCACTATGAAGCTTTTGAGGCCATCAATTTAACCCAAAATGGAAGAGTTGACATTGAATAGTCTAAAATTTTTAGTAATATACACATTATATAAACAATAAAATTGTTACATTATATTTAAAAAGTAGGAACATAAGAATATTCAAATGAATTAGCATTCACCATTTAAAAAAACTCATTTACCATGTATAACAAACCTTTTCATGATTTATGTTAGAAAAATTCTAAATTCCTAGACATCAAATAAGTTGTCTAATGCACTTAGAATTAGATGTGACTAAAAAATATAATAACAATAAGTAACATAATATATATTTAATTTTGGAAAGATTTAAGAAAATCACTGTAAAATATTCAAATGTTGTAGCATAGTTCCCACCCAAGATACAAAATGTTAACTAATTAAAGATGTGTGATAATAAACATACATCTTACTATTCGTAACAAAAATGAGTCTACAAAAAGAGTTAGATATGCCTTTCACTTTTTAGTAAATATATTTTCAACTAAATAAAATATTCCCATCAAGGTTTATACATATAATATCAAATATATATGATGCTAATGTCTAATTATTACATTATTTAGATCAAGAACAAGAATAGAAAGTTATTTTTCAATGTTATTGATCTATCCAAAAGCTCAATATCATAAACCTATAGATTACACAAAGGTGATTTCATGAATCTTATGGAAACATTAATAGCTTCTGATAAATAAATTTAATTAAGGATTGAAAATTTTGTATTGGATTCCATAAAACTCAAAATTCTTTAATTATCATTATCATCTCCTTCATCACCACAAATCTCAAATGTATCCTCCTCATCTTTGGAATAATAACATTTGTTTGTTTGATGTCAATAACAATTGGTGCATAATAAAACTCCCTATAACTCAAATTCAATATTAATAGTTTCAATCAGAAAGCTCACCACAAATACAATTTTTTATTTGAAAAATATCATTTTCTATGGGTTAAACCCTCATTTTATCCACAATGAACATTCACTTTCTCGGTTTTGAAATTTCATATTCAAACTTATGTTTGTGGGAGGATTAATTTTAATATTATTTAATGAGAAAAACATAAAAACCTCTAAAACACTTTACTATTGTGACAACTTTAGTGTCAATATGTCCATATGGATCGTTATTTAGATTTTCCCTCTTATTGGCATTAATTCATGTCTTATTCCTATCACTCTTCTTCATGAAATAATGTCTCTCATTTATTATTATATATTTATTTTATCTATAATGTATGTTCATGGAGGTCTTCCCTCCCGTTATTATATTCTTTTTATATTGTATTATTCTCTAGACAAAAATGTTAATCTCACTAATTATATCCTAAGTGAATTTGGGAAGCCCACCTCTTCTATCCTTATTTATTTTGTGGCCCCTATTCCCTTGTACATGTTTCCCTAGTGAATCGACCCATGTTTTTCACTTGTTTCTTGTTTCTCAATAGGGTTTTGGCCAAAAATAGATCCCTAATTAATACCATAGAATTATTTATATACAAAACACTTACGGGGATTTTCATAAAAATGAAAAATGGGAATTCTCTTAGACTTCAAGTCTAGGTGCATCTTAGATTACTAGATTTATACTTAATTAATTGCACTAAATAATCACTATATTATTGTACTAGAAGAAATAAATAGGAAAATGTCATGTATATTTCATTTCATGGTAGGGAAGATGTCATAATAGCTACTTTTATCAATCCTCCGTTCACATTATATAAAAAATACATGGGGTTATACTTGATCATGTATGATACATAGTTGCAACACATTTATGGTTTTTATTATCTAAATAATTGTGTTTCTCTCATTTTTTTAAATTTTTTAGAGATTTAAGTCATTATTATGGAAAAGATAAAATTATATATATTTTGGTCATGAAATGAAATAAACCTAGGTACAAATAGAAATAACATCAAATATCACATATTTTCATAATATTCATAGTCCTAAAACATGTCAAATATGGAATTGGTGGAAAAAATAAGAACATTGATCAAAATCAGATAGCCCCATTATTTCCTAGTAAAGTAATGGGTTTCATAGTTCAAGCATCTTTTTTTGCATGGTTTTAAATGTCCATATTTCACACATATTGATCTATAAGACTATAAAATTTATATTTAATTTAAGAAATTAAAAATTCACATAATGTTTGATTGTTCCATAAATTTTAATCGTCACATCATCCTTTAATTTTTATAAAAAAATTAAATTATGATTGTTTATTATTTTCAACCACTAGGGAAGATCTAAAAATATTGTTATATATTGCTAGATGATAGATCTCCTTAGTATGTTTTGTGATTTTAAATTTTATTAAATATTTCATGTTAAAACCCCCCAAAAATTAAGTACCTACTTGATTAGTTATTACATACTAATGAAATTAGAAATCACTAAAAATTCAATGATCTTATCCTATTAGTTATATTCATAACTCAATACTTGAATAACAAAAGAAAGAAAACTTACATGTGATTTTCTATATTCTTCATGCATATCATTTTAATTTTCATAAGGAAATAAATATACACATAAATAATTAAATATGTAGAGGAAATATTAAAAAAATAAAGTACAAAACTTGATAACATATTTTAGGTGCTCATACACACCATAATTTTTTAGTGTATTGTAATCAATTAAATTTCTATAAATTATGACTAAAATAAGGCTCGTTCCACCCCTTATTTTTTTCCATTACTTGTAGAATGTTGATTATGTCCAACCTCTTTATCACTAATGTTTTTAGGAGATAAAATATGTCTTCCCTCATTATCTATTATCAAACCAATAAGACTATGACACTTTTTTAGGACATTGATTCCACCCAACATGCAAGAGCTATCCTTAACTAGTCTAACATTTTAGTAATATACATATTATATAAAAAACAAAAATTTTATATTATATTAATAAATAATTTAGGAACATAATAATATGTAGTTAATAAAATTAAACATTCATGCCTTGGATGTCCACTTGAGGTCACTTTACCCTTAGTATAGCACTTGACCCACCTTAGGCACCCTTTTGATCTACTTTTAGTCACACCATAGTCACAAATATCACTAAGGCATATAAAACACAACATGAGACCTAAAATGACATAATTGCTTAGTCATTTAGGTCCCTTCACCCTCTAAAATTTAATTTTCCATCTCCCTAAGAGGATTAGGGTTGACAGAAGCCTATTATTAAGTCACCATCTCAACTCATTTTTATTAGAATACTATATAAACACCAAATTCACAATCTTACACCCTAGGTGGACATTATCACATGGAATCACTCAAAAGTACCACTTTACATTGAATTAAATATCTTAATTATTCCAATATTATATTGACTCAGCCCATACATTCAATAATCCATCCCTAACATAGGTATTTAGATCTCAAGTAGAATCGAAGGCATCCTCTCATGAATTCACACATAGGAATAAGAGGTTTAATTAGCCATTATATTTTGATGATTATTTTTTTAACAAAGTAGGGTTTTACATTCCATAATCCCCTAAAAATTTAAATAATTTGGTGAACTTTACGTGAAAACCCACCTTTAACATAACATTTTTAGATTATGTGTCTAATGATTGGCTCCTGACTAAGTTATTACCTTACATTTTAATTGACTATGCATTATAATGGTTATATGATTTTCCAATTCAATCCATCACAAAATTTAATACACTAGTAGATATGTTTTTAGTACACTTTTTAATCAATATCAGTGACAAGGTTTCATTGGCTCATGTTACATAACTCAATAAAAAATATAATGAGACAATAGATTCATATGTCTTGTGATATAAAACTATATTAGAAAATATAACTAGCCCCATGATAGATAAATAACTCCAAGACATATGAAATTAGAGTTTATTAATAGCATTACATGAAGCCATTCTATTTAAAAAGTTTCCATCATTCATAGATTTATGTCATATAGTTAAATAATGGTAAGTTAAGCTTCTCTCCATGGGAAAATTAAAGTACACAACTAGATCATATTTAATTAATAAGATTTAATAATAATTCCCCATATAAGGTGAGGAAAACTAAAAACAAGAATGATCAAAATACAATGGTTAATGCAGCCTCAAAGGAAACTCCTTGCATGGTTTTATTGGATCCTCTAAGGATACCTTTCACAAATCTTCCCAAATCACCAACACAAGTTCTCTAGTAACTCTTGTGCAATGTCATATCTCTCTCCCCCATCAAATATGTTGATATGAACATGCCTCTTCAAAAGAGTTATGATGCAAATGCATTTTATGAATATCGTAGGGCACCATGCCATACTAAAAATAGATTCATCAATTTTTGACATAAGATATAATACTTGATATATTCTAATATCATTGATGTCAAAACTCGTTTAGAGTCACCTAGAGTAAAACCAATGGAAGTAAAAGAATTGAAAATATTTCTATATCTATTCCCAAAGCATATGTATAATGAGATAATAGGTTCTTTTGGTGTTATTTATACTTATTAGGCACATTAACCACTAGCATCCTATCATAAACAAACAATGGAAACACACCCTCTAAATAATATCATTGGTGTGTATCATACTATAGTGCCAACTAGGTCTCTCATCACTTTATCAGATTATGATATCATCAATGATGACTTAGATTTATATTCATCCTTTATATAAGCCTACATAGATAAACATCCTATTTACAATGTCATTTTTGATAGTGGGTCAAGCATTAACATGTGTACAATCACCCTTCTACATCATTTAAGTTATTTAGATAAGGACATTTCTCAGATAGATATAATTAGTTATAATTTTAGTGGACATGTTCATAGCTCCATTAATGAGATATTAATTACATTATACGGTGCTCTTACACATGTCAAACCCAATTCTTAGTGGTACCTAGTTATATCGCATTTGATATGTTATTATGTAGGCCTTGAATACATTAAATTCAAGACATACCATCCATTACACATAGATGTCTAAAATATATATAGGTTGATTAAGTGGTTATATTTGAGGGCCTTCCATATGATTTATTTTACCCATTCCATAGCTAGTTCCACAACATACTCTAGTTACATCTTTCTATACATCTTCTGTTAACATAACTCTTATAACAATTGAGCCACTAGTGCAGCTGAGGTATAGTCCTATAACATTACCATGTACATAGAGTCTCTGATAAAGAATTATATTAGAGATTTCCATGAATTATATACATGTTGTGGATTATATAGAGCTTCTCCCTACCCTATTATCATGCATATTAATGTTACAACATAGAACACCCACTTTGGATATAACATTTTCCATATGGGTCCTTAAGAATTCCATATTTCATAAGCCTATTTAGTCAACTCTATAAATGCATATCCCATTCCATAGATAATTTTAGTTATATATTACACACTATATCTGATTCATATATCTCCTCACATAGCACAAGTGGTCACTTTTCCTTTATTTGATACATGACACCTTGAATGTGAGTCTCTTATGAGACTAATCAATTAGTATGTTACTCATAGTTTACCTATACATAGTTTCTTTGAACTTCATCCTTATATATACTTTAATTTTCATGTCTCTTGTACATATATTATACTCAAATAACATAAAAATAATATAACATTTCCAAAAATACAAAATTTTACTTGTATGCATTCCCATGTTTACTTTACTTCTATTTTCTAGATACTACAAATGCTATCCATTATAGTCTAGTATTTTTATCATAGATACATGCCTCACTTATTGTCTTCAAGATTTTACAAATCATTATAGGACTTAATTATTCTAGATAGATTTATATTTGCTACTATCTACCCATTTGGGCTACATACATATATACATAGACTCAATATTGATACATTATCCAACTGGGGGTATCATATTACATAATTTTTGGTTTTCCAAGTTATATATTTCTATTATATCACATATTTAGCATTAATTATATCTCAATATCGATCATCCTCTACTAAGATTTTTTGATCACTACAACTACTATAGAGTTAGTTTATTTACATCTTCACTCTTATATTATTTTTTACCACAAGTTCATGCACACTTTAACTTTTATCTTTACTAGTTTATATTTGATTATGTCTCTTTTCTTCTATGTCTTTTCAAGGTCATTTAAATATGCCATTGCCATATGTCTCTATGACAATTTTTTTATTATGTGTATGCTTTGGACATGTGCCCATTGAAATGCCCAAAATTTCACTCTAAATAAAACCCATAAAAACACAAAATATATATTTATTTACTTTTTACTAGATCTGTAAGAGTAACACCCCAACTATTTGTGCAACCACACTCAAGGTATGTCATATGCAATGTATTCACTCACTTTCTATTTCATTAAATCAGCTATCAAATGGTGATTGATAAATTACACCATAAGGTGAAAGTTATTTTTATAATTTATTCTACATTAAATTATATAAAGGATACCCAAAGGGGTCCTATAGAAACAATCTCCATCAATTTATACGCTAAAATATATTTAACATTCCAAAAGGGTTATAATGCTAAAATATGCTCTACTAAGCAATTTCTAAATAAACTAGGTTTAGAAAAAGGGTTGATAAAAATAGAAAATGACTTAATTTTGGATTTTTAAAATTCCTTATATAATTTTAAAGATATATAAAAAAACCCTATTTACGTCTAGTGTTCCATAGGTTGTCCTCAACTAGTTTTAGTAGGTCAATTTTAAACTAACATCATGAGCTAGATAGAATTATAGCAATGAAAAAATATTACCATCCTCCTAGAGATGAGTCCATAGAACAAAATTCAATAAAGTTATAAGGATACTAAATGAGGTGCTAAACTTATGTATGATATAAATAGAGCTTACAAATATTAGACTTAGAGAAATTCTAGTTTAGGTATAAATTTGAGATTTATTTTGAATAGATTTTAGATGATTTAAAAAAGTTAATTTATCATTAAAAAATAGTAAATTCATTTTCATAATTTTAATAAATAATCCAATTTACTAATTATCTAATTTTCATTTAATAAAGTCGCACAATTCGCTTATATCTTAAAGGGAGATTAGATTCACAATAGTTAATTTTTAAGCCATAGAGGTTGACAACCTAAAATTTTAGATCATTTTACTTCCTTTTAATACTCATTTGGTTCCATTCTCTGTAAGGACCTCATAATCCTATAGTTTAATTATAAATAATTGAATTTTAAGTCACACACTAGGTTTGCTCTTAATTTGTCTAAATTGTTAGTGGTAAAATATGAAAATAAAATTTATAAATATGCACAAATATTATAGAATGTAGTATTCCATAAATTTACATTTCAATGTACTTATGATTTTAAAACCCAAAATTTAATATAAAATAATAAGTCATGTCAATTACTTATTTACTATGCCAATATACAAATCCCAAACCCTGTCATATCATGCTAAGGCTTTTAAAGTAGGTATATATATTGTACCACTTGTTTAAGTTCTCACATTGATAGGTTATTCTAATAAAATTAATTTCTTTAAAGTGAATTTTTTGGTAAGATTACACTTAAACATAGAAAATTAATTTTCTCCAATAACTTATCTTATTCTATGAAATTTTTACTACTTGAAAGGTTAATTATCTAAATCTTAATTATCAACCTCCAAACATAAGGTGTGATCATGACCAATATTAAATGAGATAAATAACCTACACAAATATTAACCAATAAATATATTTATTTCAACAAGTATTAACTATAATACAAATTATTATCAAAGAGGTCATTACATTTTTATCTACCTTTGATATTATACTAATAATAAATCTTCATATTCTAACATATTTTTTAATATTTTAAACTCAATATATGGATCATTTATTTGATCTTATCTTCCACTATACCTACACAATCAACAAGTGCTTCAACGCTAAGCTAGAAATTGATTTTAATTAAAACTTCCAAGTGATATTGAAATAAGATAAGCATAATTTATAGTATGATTACATCAATTAAATAAAATTTAATTTCAAAATAAGATTCAATTGAAATAAATTACAACCAAAGATTCTATGTAGATTTAAAGATTTATCATCCCTATAGGCATGAATTTGAGAACCATTTAAATAATTTATTATGGATATTCTAGATTGTAACTTAAATTGATCGCTACTCTAGATGATATTATCACATACTCTTAAAGCTTATATCTCTTCATGACACCTCTATACTCATTGTGACTTAGGAACAATGAGGAATGTCTCAGGTTTATATCTATTTAATGGTGTAAAAAAAGAATTATCTCTTGATTTATATGAGATGGAATCCTTTGTAAGAACCAAGGCATTATATATATATATATATATATATATATATATATATATATATATATATATATATATATATGTATGTATGTAAAGAGAGTTTATAGTTGGAACTCTTTTATTATAGTGTCCTAGTGAATGACCACTACCATGTCCCATTTACATAATGTAAAAATTAATTTCTATTTTGGCCGCTATACCTCAAATGTATGCTAATCATATTAAAACTCTTTAACATTAAATTGAAACTAAACATAGATAGATGGGGTAGTTGAGATTTCCTAGATAGCTGTGTAAACAAAAAGTGGAAATATATGTAACAACTTGTGTTGTTTACCCAAATACCAAAAAAAAGTGTGGCTGCATGGAATCGATAGTGCATAGAACATCAACTAGTAGTATGATGATTTGGCCTAATACTAACTACAGTCTACAAAGTGCCACTCTTATTCTAATATGCCTAAGGGACTACTCCTAGATCCATCTCATCCCCCTTTGCTAAAATTTTTGGTATTAACTTGCTTTATATATATATATATATATATATATATATATATATATATAATCTAAAAAATATATAAGTATTAGAATGGATTGATAATATTTAAAATCTATAGGTATTAAAATGGATCTACACGTATCTTGATATAGCCATCGTGAAAATAAGGGGAAAATAAATACACCAACACCCCCTTAACCTTCATGCATCTAAAGGCCATTATGCCCCACCTTCTAGAAAACACTAGATCTCAAATTAATTTAAAATAACTCCATTATAGTGACTAAAATTTCCATTTTGAAACTTATTATAAAAAATGCTAAGCATTAGCACAACCAATTAAGAACATAATGGTTTTAAAGGCCATACCAAGCCTACTATGAATTAATAAATAAACTAATTGTATTAATCATGGATAAAATCATGATGAAGATAGAAAAAAGTGTCCAAAAGTCTATGAACTGAGAAGAGGTGAATGCAATTTAGTAATGTCACAAAATTTATATATCCAATTCCTCAGTTAAATAAGAGGGTATTGAGAAAAAAATATGATGTCTTAGCAGAGAATTTCATCCACATAGTGTTAGAAACATATATGGATTTATTCTCATCACATCCAACATTAAATAACAATAAAATTTAAACATTATTGTTCACCCACTAGTTGACATGAATCTAGTTGATTGGGTTCTCTAAGGCTTAGTCTAGAAAATTACTATGGAGTTTATCCACATAAATAAGGCCAAAGGCACTAAAATATTAGCCATAAATTTCATTCATATATTGGTAGAGCAAGACAACTGTAATTACACCATATTTTGTTCGTAACTTGAATATCAACTAGAATTTGTAAAGCACATCACTTGTCTGATTATTCCATTCATCCTCCCTATCACTTATTCACCTTCCTTCTAGTTCTTCTAACTGTTCCTCCACCTATTACCTTGAATAATGGCTAAATTATTGGAAAAATGTAGATTAGGTCTTATCCTTTTTGCTTACCACCCAATATGATGGCATAATTTAAAGGCAAGGTGAGTAAATATTTTAAACATATATATATATATATATATATATGTATATATATATATATATGTATATATATATATGTATATATATATATATATATATATATATATATATAATTAAAGTGTCTCAAGTGGGCTACATACTAGGTTAATGGTAGGGTTTTTTATTTTTATTAAATTCCAAGGGGACATCTAACTTCCACCCTGTCATCCTACCATCTTCTCCCTTAACACCTTTCTTAACTTACAATAGAAGAAAAACCATTACTTAATGGAAGAGATCCTCCAATATTAATTGAGGATCTTATATATTTGTTTAATAACAAAATATAATGAGTTATAAATTAGATAATAAATAGTATGGTCGTAAAAAAATGAAAATCAATTTCATAATCACATTTATTGAAGTGGTTTCAATTTAGGCCACCATTGAAATTTGTCTAATCCATTTATTATTATTTAAAAGTTATCAAATTTCATATATGGATAGATTAATATCATAATTTGTTAAAAAACCATCCCTGAGTATAAATTTTCATAAATTGGAAATTTCAATTTCTTCTAGTTATCTGAGTCCACAAGGAATCTTATAATGTTACGACATGTGATGAATAACTTTATTCTAACTCTACAATCAGTTGTTTCTCATACAATAATGCATTTTATTTAATTTCATAATATAATACAAAGTTTTAAGGGGATTAATATAAAACATACTAACAATAAGTAAAGACATAAAAATATAATCAAGATTGACACTAACAACAAGTAATAGTCTATCAACAAGTGTAACAAGAAGTACCTTTTATTTTTGGGAGTATATAATACAATTTTGATTCTATGTTATATAAATAATAATCAATCAATCTCAATCTCCTAATCCATCAAAAATTAAAATTATATCTATATTTGAAAGCTTAAGTCGATCTTGGCTTTAACCTTCATAAATGATTTTGTCTTCTAGAGTGATTCTACCATACACCCACAAGGAAGATAATTTTTTATTAACTTGGGGGAAAATAAATTTCCCTTCCACCCAAGATACTTTTCAAAAAACCAATAAGCCTTAAACACATACATTCATCAAGCAAGTCATCCTAAAAACCTATGCAGGGACACAACACAACACATTAGAGTCAAATTCACATTATACCAATGACAAGGCATTACTGATTTAGGGTAGGGTACTACATTCACCCCCACCTTGAAAATGGCATCATCCTCGATGCTCTCATAATAAACATGTAGTGGAATCCTCCACATTCCACAATTTTATAATCCACCACTAAGTAACTCCATATGGATCTAATTCAATCTTAGTTTATTTATATATATTTAGAATTTGAACATGTCCTTTTATGTTTCTTCATTCTCAAACTTAGTTACATGTGCCCATGTCCCTTGTATTATGTCCCCTTTGCCTACTTTACATGCCTCATGTGTTTGTATGTATGATTTCATGTATTTGTCATGGACATGACAATTGTCTCTTAATTATTACTTTCACATCTAGTTTGTGATGGCATGAGGGATATCATGTATCTCCTCTTACTCCTTGGGTGCTTTGATGGACATTATGACCCATCCCCTGGGTAGTTTACTTAGATTATACTCATATTTATTATTCGTATACATCATTACATTGTTATATCTATCTTGACAACCATGTGAATATTGCATCATACATTACCAACTTATGCTCATAATATCTTACATTTGGATGTATTGTATACACATTATATTGGTTTATCATATAGATATCACATGTTTTTAGTCTAACACACATGATGCATAGCTTTTATTTTGAGCATAATTATTGTATAAATTTAGTAAATACCCTAAAAAAATGGAATTCATAGGGGTTTATCATAGAGATAGAGCCATCCTAATACACTAAGAACATAGTTTTTAGCATGTAGACATCTATTATAGATCTAAAATTTAGGAAAACATAGTGAAAAATAGTCACATATAGACCAATTTTAGTTTTTCATAAAAACCAACATAGTCAATAGTGAAACATAGAAGACATTACCTCATATATTACTATACAAGTGACTGAATTACTATCCAATAGCCTCAAAAACAAAAAAATTGTAGAATTTAAATAAATGTAAAATAGTTATAGTTTAGGTTTGCAGAGTTTTAGTCATAGATTATTAGACAAATAATGTATATACTCAGTTTTCATAAAGATTACATAAGTTTTGCTAAGGGTGAGGGCATCATACATGACATGGTCACTCCCATTTTAGTTTTAGATACACACACAGTTTATTATGACTCATTACATAATCCATATGCATAGATATTATATTTGGGGGAATGTGTGTGGCACATTGTTCCCATATGTTCAGTTTGACACCAATACTCTCAAATATAATGGTAGCTCCTTGTTATTACTCTAGACACTATTTTCACCAATTTTTCATAATATTGATACCTTTTCCAATATAAAATATTTTTTAATGATAAAATTTAAATGTAAAACCTTTTATATGTATTAGAATATCTTACAATAAATATAACTATATTCTATTTGTAAGTTGTTAAGAGTTGTTACGAGAATCTCTATGTTGGTTAGAAATGAGCCGAATGAGATATGAAGAACTATTCACAATGTCATAAATATTAGTTACAACCATAATAATTAATTACTATATGTATTTTTAAATAATGCAATATAAGGGTTGACAAGTATATGAATAAAAATAATAGTGATTGTTATTTTGATTCTAGAACTTTTACACAGAATATTGATATAATTAGGCATTGATCTATGGAGGTTTCCTTGTTATAATACCTAGTACTATATCCTCTATTATGAATTCTAAGCATTTTTACTCTTTTATTGTATAATTGTAGAGCTCTTTATGTTATTATGAAATTTTCTTTTATTATTCTTCTCTTATGTGTATTTTTTTCTATATGTATAAGTAGTTTACATCATCCGTTGATCTATTAAACAAGTTTATTTAACTGAAATAAACCTTAGATTGTTTCAAATTTTTGATTAAACCAATATATAATATTTTTATGTAACTTTTCACAATTTATCCTCCTTATTAGCATATTCTAGTGAAAACCTAGGAACCTCTACTAACAATAGTGCGACGAGCATGAAATTCACTATTTGATGATATGATAAGTTGGTTGCCTATTCAAAAAGATATGGAATGATGGATAAATAAAAAAATATCTGATTTTGTGTAGAAGTGAGCTTATATAATATGGTACCATAAATAATAGATTGTGTAGGAACATATTTATGGTGATTTTAATGAGATTTTCTTGTGCAAATTACCTAGATTGTTAGGTAATTGATTGCCTCATCTAGAATGTCATTAATTCAGATCTTGTGTGATTTTTTACATTACTTGGTCTAGGAGAAGATCAAATAGGTTTAGGCCTTAGACCTTAGTTAGACCTATGTGATAAATCATTGGTTATATTTGACCACTGATGGGTATATTATAGACTTTTTAGTACAAGGCTATGTATCATTTGATGCGGAAAAGGATTTTTTTATGAGATGGATACGAGTAAAATTATTGAAATGAATTCCTATGCAAAATAAGTTTTTCATTTCAA
Source organism: Torreya grandis (assembly GCA_037957365.1). Classification (NCBI taxonomy): domain Eukaryota; kingdom Viridiplantae; phylum Streptophyta; class Pinopsida; order Cupressales; family Taxaceae; genus Torreya; species Torreya grandis. The sequence goes on from JARHVA010005489.1 coordinate 782,396, forward strand.
AAATGAAATCATATCTATTCCTTTTTATATGGATTAGTCACTTCAAGCATATGGGGATGTGTGCAAGATAAGGGAGAGTGAATTTAGTATGAAAAGATATAGATTAAACCTAAGTCTATCATCAATAATCCAGAGGAAAAGAAGAGTTGTGATAATAAAGGAGATGGAATAAATTCAGTGCATTTCATGAAACTATGAATACAAGGAGTAGTAGTAGCATTGATGATTTGGATGAAGGGATATGATAAGGAGAATGTTATAGTGAAGATAAATAGAGTGAGAATACTAAGCCATGTAGAGATAGAGTGTGAGGAAGTGATAAGGATTTAGCATGCATAAAAGAAGAAAGTATTATTATAGAGGTAGAAAAAATGGGTAAAAGTTCATAGTTTCCAGATTGGTTATCCTAAAAACAAAATCAAGGATTTGTTTATAGTTGCAGACATAGTATAAGTTTAAGTTTTGAAAGATACATCTTTAGAGGTAAATATCATTTCCTAAGGAAGCATGCATCTTCTAAACCCATTTTTTTTCAAAATTAGAGTAATTATAATAAATATTTAGATGACAACACTTGGAAAATACCAATTATGTAATAAGTTCATAGAAAAACCCTAAAAGAGCAAAAGGCTACATATCGTGAAGTTGCATAGAGTTTATTATACAGATAGAAGAAGAACCTAATAACATTACTTTATAAAGAGACATAGCCTTTAATTATTTCACAAGCTAAAGATTTCATTACACAAATTAAAATATTAGAAGAATAAAATGGAGATAAAAGATATATATTTTAAACTACATTTAGAGAACTAGATGAAACATCACAACCACCACCAGATCAGGAGCCACCTCAAAGTGCCTAAAAGTCTATGAAACTAAAACCATCCTTGACACCAGTTTCAAAAAAATCAGCTATGAAACCTATATGAAAATCCACTATGGCATCTCAATTGGGTGATTTTATACACCTATCTCCCTATGATGGGTCTAAAAACATTGAAAAATACTTACTTACCTGTGACATGAAATTAAAGGGAAAAAAAAATTATCAATGACAATACAAAGAAGTATGAGTTCATTGGTACTTTGAGTGCACATGAAATGCAGTTAATCTTTAGGAAAAATATAGCCATATCATCCCTATCATATTTTAATACCTAGATCATCATAGAGTTTAAGGTTAATAATAGTTGAATCTAAATAATATATGATTTGAAGAAGATCTGACAAGGACCATGGGATACCATTGGTGACTATGAGAATATATTCTCTAATGTCATGAACAAAGTAGATTTTTTTTTGGAGGTTAAAGTTAAATATTCCTAGTTTGTAGAGGGTTTAAGAATAAGGATCATATTTTACATAACCAAAACCTAGTTCAAGGATAAAGTAGATGCAAGAACCATTACTATTCAGGTGGAGTAGAATAAAGAGTATACAAATACATCCACACCATTGTCTAAGGTATAAATTACCTTAATATCTTGACTAAATTGAATAAGTTTCAGGAAAGGGTTGAGAAACACAGGTCAAAAATATGGTGCATAGAGTGAAGACAAAAGGGAATCATAGAAATGAATGCCTTAGGGTTAGGATAGAGTTATGCAAGATATGCAAAGAAATAGGGCATGCAACCTCACTTTGTCACATTTTATAAAATTACATCAAATCCCTAAATAACATGTACTATAAATTTTTTAAGTGACCTACACATGATTATAATGATTATCGGGCACTTCAAGAACTAAAGGAGGGTATAATTAAGAACATGTTCATGGTTGCTGCATATAAAGTAGTAGTTTCACCATAAGATTATCTTAACCTAGGGAAAATAATAATAGGTTAGAAGCCATTGATGATGTCTTGTGTCCCTAACACATAGTAGTAACCACAAAAAATTGTAGGTACCCTAACTTTTATTTAGAACTATAACATCACCTTGTAGAACTTCCCATAATAGACTATGACCTACCCATACCAAGCTCCAATGAATCTTATGATTACTAAAGTGAATTGGTAAAGATGGTCCCTAAGTCTATAAAAACCATAAGAATCCATATTTAATTAATATATATAGTATCAAATATGGAATGCATAACAAAACACTATAAATTTTAGGAAGCAATAACACCAAGGTGGACAGGGATTTCAAGTGAATAAAGGAAGATACATATGAGGATATTGAGGTGGTGTGCATGGATGTTGAGGAAACAATGGGCCTATGCCACCCTTTATTTATAATATATATAGAGAACTAAACCATGTGTAGATAAATTACCCTAAAAATCCCTAGAGGTAACATTAATGCACATACTATAGGTTGACAAAAAAACACAGTAAAAAATACTATCTAGTCCTAGGAAGACAATATAGGGAGAGACCTATTATAAATTTTAACATGATTCATGAATATTTTAGGGAGGATTCCACATTATAGGTAGTAATTAAAAATTAATATGTATAATAGGGGTTACTTATATTGGAAATCCCCAAAGACTCGAGTATTGGAAAGGCACAACTAGATAGATATCCTGAGCCTATTATTGAAAAAGTCATGATGTGGTAAGTTGTATAGATTTTTAAGATATCTAGTAATAAGGAATGAATGAAGGGGATGATACAACTCTTGATACATTGATATATGGTCAGATAGTACATATACTAATATAGGATAGGGTTTTCAGTACATTGATGAATTTAATAGAAATCTTTAGTATGTTTTGCAATGAAGATATCTCCCAAAACATCATGAATTTGGTCCATAACCTACTATAATATGCATAGAAAGGCTATCATCAAATAGATACATTGGTGTCATTTATAAAGACCAAGAAACCTTAGGATATAGATGTAAGGATGGACATAGAGATAATAGTCTATGAAATAACTAACACTATATTCATCTTTGGAAGCACTATAAATATCATCCCCAAAACCACTTGTGAAGCCACGAGAAGACCTATATTGAGCGATAGTCCTATCACACTCAGCCTTATAGGCTATAGAAGGGTTGAACCTATTGGTCCCCTGGAGGATGTAGAAATAAAAGTCATATAATTTACTTTATGAGGTAATTTCGAAGTGATTAATATGAAAATAGATGAGACTCACTACCCTATGTTGATAGGTAAGAAGTGGTCCTGGGATGGGTGTATGACTATCACCACAATCATGAATAAGCTAGAGTCTTATTGGGATGACAAGATCATTATCATTCCTATGAATGATATTGAGTCGGGGCCTTATATCATCCCAAAAGAGCTAGACTCACCCTATGGTGGTGTCAATTCTGGTGGATGAAGGTCATAATTGAAGATAAGTAGAAGGCTCCATGAGTAATAGAGTATAATTTCCTCTACAAAAACACTATTCCATAGACTCAAATTATTAGTGCATAATGGCTCTTGGGAAATATTGGGATTAATACCCTAGAGATCCTTCAAAATATTAATAAGGATGTGTGATCAATGATGGTAAGAAATCTAACACAATGTTGTATAAATTTTATATATCAAACAAATCATACTAAGTAGGACTACATAAAACCAAATCTAAAGGGTGTTATTCTATGAGATAGAGCTTCTTCAGTAATTGGAGACTCAGACACCCATGTACTCAACTAGGTGAAAGGAGATCATGAGTTGTAACCTTTGTGAATGGTATTTGTGATTCAGTGATAAATACCCCAATATTTTTCTATAGAAGATATTGGTAAGTTCATCTTATGATTTGAATAGTATTTATTAGATGTGAAAAAGAGGGTTATCAACCTCGACTATGAGATTACGGGAATTGCTAAAAACTAGTGGTTCATTGATAAAAATGAGTATTTAACATGAAAATAAGCATGTGTACTACTAGTAACTTGATTCTAGTTGCCAAATACTATCAAAAAATAATGACCTATCTATTAAGAGGGTGAATACACAAAATCACATGTAAAAGTATATTGAGGATTGGATGATAGAGGGTATCACTCCTAAAAAATACCCATATAACTTCATTTATACTGTAGGTGGTTTCCTTATAGCATGATACATCCATCAAGAATGAATAAGGGAAACAAAGCATTGGGCACATATCCAATATGATTTCATTCAAATGTTCATCTTTGAGAGTGATAAACCTTAGGAATAATTTTTTTTACAAAAGACAAAAATATTTATGTGGTATGGAAGAGTCAAAGACTTACTAGTGAAACTAGAACTAGGTTCACACTAAGTCACAAAATAAAACTTGACACACATCCTTTTGCTTCAATAAGTTGGCTAAGGTGGGGCCCAAACATGGATTAAGCATTACCATAAGATATATAATGAGGATGAGTTGTCCTCTAGGATAGACAATGAGGACTACATGGTTATAGGGGATCTCTTTAAACTAGATAGAGAGTTAGAGTCTCTACAAGAACTAGTCATAGAGGAAATAGAGGAAGAAAAGCCATGACACATATAGTTCTTAGAATTTTAAGGAGAATTAATACTTTATGATTTCATTACTAAATAATAATGCATGATGTATCAATATCCATTAAAATAACACATCATTAATATTGTCATATAAGATGGACCCAAAATGGCACATGTGGGATACTATTGGATGTAAGTATATATCTCAATGGTTTTATAGTTGCTTAGAGACTATCAAGATGTATTTCCTATAACCTTCACATAAGTAAAAGACATTGAGACTTCTTTGGGGTAAATTCACATAGATCTAAAGGAGTGCAAATGGTTAATCAATAATAGACCATATATGTTGAAACCTAACATGAAAATGAAATTGAAAGATGAAATATATTGCATGCAAGAAGTAGGCATTACCTTTATGGTTAGAAAAGATGACTGGGTTATCCCCATGCTTGTATAGATAAATAAGACTAAGGAGATATGAATATATGAATATTACAACATCTTCAAAGATTCTTTTGTCAATGACCCATTTCTAATTCCCTTCATAGATGGTGTTTTAGAGTTTTTCCTATGTCATGAAGTGTTCTCATTCATAAATGGATTTAGTTGTTACCATTAGATACCCATTATAGGAGAAGACAAGACCAAAACCACATTAATAATAGAATGGGGTTAATTATTTTAAATGGTCATACCATTTGCACTAAAAAATGCATCTTTAGTGTTCCCCAAGGTTGTGTTGATTACATTTAAGGATTTCATCCATGACTTCCTAGAAGTATACTTAGATGATTAGGTAGTGTTATCTTTATTTAAGGAAATTTTATCTAAACTTAGATTAATTTTAAATATATGTATAAAACTATTAATAGTGATAAATTTGAATAAATGATTATTTTTCACACCCTTTAGTGTTTTATTAGGTGATGTACTGTGTAGTAAAGGAATCTTGGTAGCACAGGCTAAGATCATAGTCATTGTGTGTATACCACCACCCAAGACTTCAAAAAATGTTCAATATTTTAAGGGAAAAAATGTTACTAACATAAATTTATCAATGGTTATTCCAATATATCATCCCATTTGGAGAAGATTCTATGAGAAGGAGTCTAGCTTATCTAGACAGAGGATTGCAATAATGCATTTGTTTATTTAAAGCAAAGACTAGTGACTATTTCAATCCTAGTTTTTATAGATTGGAGTAAATATTTTTACATGAATGTGTATTATTTAGGGATATTAGTTGGAGTAGTACTCACATAATTAGGATAAGGAGGATTGTATTATCCAAACCACTTTTCAATCAAAAAGTAGTCAACCATAGGAAAGAATTATATGACAACTGAGTAGGAAACCTTGGTGATAGTGTTCACACTAAAAAAATTTAGGTGCTACTTGGTGGCCACAAAATTCAAATTATTCACTGATCATCAAGCTCAAAAATACTTGGTGAGCAAACCAATTTTGGGAGGATGAATATCATACTAGTTGATGCTTTTATAAGAATTTCAATTCTAAATTAATGTCAAACCAGGTCGAGAGAATATCAACCCTAACCATCTTAGCTAGCTCAATAATGGTGGGGAACCTAAGAAATTCCAAGATGAGTCACTTGATGAAAAAATATTTATGGTGACTATGATTCTAGAGAAACTACAATAGATCACATAATTTTTTGAACGAGGGACATTCCCTAAACACTATATAGAGAGAGATAATAAATATTTGATCACCAGAGCTCTTTGATATAGTATTGTTAATATATTTTTGTACTACTTAGGTAAATATAAATTTCTATGTAGAGTAGATATAAATCACACACAAGGAGTTATAGGAGGTCACTTTATAGGAGATACAACTATGAATAAAATATTACAAAGTGGAATTTGTTGATCTTAATTATTTTAAGATACAAAAAGAGTGTCATAGAATTATTATGTATGCCAAAAGATGGGTAAGCCATAGTAGTAAGATGAGATGACTTGACATACCATGTTAGCACAACATCCATTTGAATATTGGGTTATTGACTTTTTAAGACAATTAAATCCTCTAAGTAAATGCAATAATATAAGGTACATAATCTTAATGATAGATTACTTTACAAAATGAGTAGAATTTTTTATGAGTCTAAGTTATTGTGTGAAGGACACAACCAAGTTATTATAGGAGAAAATCATCACCCTGTTCAACTTCCTTATTATATTGGTAAGCTATAGAGGAAATCACTCTCTGAATATGACCATTAAGACCCTCATAGATAAGTTCATGATATTACATCATAAAATGACAACTTATCATATATAGGTGAATGGACAAGATGAATATGAAAATAAGGGGATAGGTAATATTTTTATTAAGATATTGAATGTGAAGTGATATTACTCAAAGGATAGCCTTAAAAAATTCATGTGGGCTTATCATATGCATTATAATTATGCAATAGGTTTCATACCATTCTAGTTGTTTTATGGGTTGAAAGTAGTGATGCCTATGGAATATGTGCTTCCTAGTCTATGACTCATATATGTGTTATGAATAGGTAATCAACATTAAATGACTAATAGGTTGTTGGAATTGAATCACATAGATGAAGCGAGATGTAGAGTAGTATAGAAATAATATATAAATAAGCATATTTAGAAGGCATCGCATGATAAAAGTCTATGAATATAGTAATTCTAGGTTAATAAACTTGTTTGTTTATATGATATTAGGTTTAAATTTTTCCCTATAAAGTTTAATATCATGTGGAAATGCCCCTACATAATCCATAAAATTTCATAGCCTGGAATAGTGGTCTTGAAATATTTGTAGGGAAATGTCTTACCAGGTTGGGTAAATGGCTTTAGGTTAAACTCTTACTACAATTAATATAATACAACATGGATTAAAGGTTATATATCACACCAATTAGATGGTAGTCATGATTGAAAGCATTGATTTTAGAATAGTTGGGGTTTTATGTTTTTTAGCATGTGTGTGGAAAATATAAGTATGTGTGTATAAAGGTAAGGGATAAGAGGGATCTAATTTTAAGTAGAATGTTTCATTATTAAGGATGCATTGAAGGAATCAAACATGGTGGCCATATGTGTATAATACATGGACATCAATTAAGTTAGAGAAGGACACGAGTTTCCAAATATTAAATGGATAATGGACTTTAATGGTCAATCATTGTAATTAATGATTATGGGGAGAGTAGATTGATAAATATATATGAAATTTGATGGGTTAATGTCAGAAATATAATGATAGTATACAATTTAAGCCTAGTTAAAGTGATAGGTCAAAAAGCATCAATCATGACTAACAGTGAATGTTAAGTAAACTAAAATAATACCATATCATCCAAGATGGATCCACCTCATTCAAAGCTCATGTGTGAAGGATTGAGTGACAACATAACTAATTAAGATGGAAAAGTGTATAAGGAAGTGCAACAAGTTATAAATCTAGCATTAGGGTGGCCAATTTCATATCCACTTCTACGTATAAGAAAGTTCTTGAAAAATTTCAAGGAAATTGTTACTCTTAGATGAGTATATATTTTACACATCTAAATTTATTTTTTTAGAATCAAAGCAAACGATGCAAAATGGATAGATTTAAGGAAATTATAACTCATCAAAGGATTTATAGAAGAAAAAAAAAGAAATGGGAATTAGCATTATGTTATGAAAAATGTGATTTAAAAATCTAGATACCTATGAGTTTCTTTGAAAATTTTAGTTGTAGATGTTTATGTCAAACACAGTTGAAGGGGTACACATACTCCATAACATAGATGTGGAGTAGTTGATTTGATTACTTGATTTTAGGCAACTAAGAGATGTAATGGGGGTATTTTTGAGTTGATACAATGAGGGAAAAATTTATCTTTCCCAAGAAATAACCACTAACATTAGTATGACTATGATAGAAAGGGTGATATGAATGCTTGTGAGAGGGAAATATATATCCCATTACAAATCAAGAATGCCACTAATCCTTCTAGAGATATGGGAAAAGTACTCCTAAATATCACAATGTTTTCTATTGGAGTTCAATGATGATATCTTAGAGTAGATTTTGGTAGAATTCATTTCACAAAGATTTGGGCAGAGAATCAATGATGCTAAACATGATATAAAAGGGGTCATTTATATTTCCCATCAAATGATCAATCTGAATGAGTAATTAAACTGGCCTAAATTCTTGGATAGTGAACTCACTCTATATATTGATAAAGTGTTAATGACAATGAATCAAACTTTCTAGTACCAATTTTTTGTATTGTTGAAAGTATCTACATAATAATCAATGGTGAAGTTCATCTTGACATCAACTACTGACTAGATGTGTAGTTCAAGAACCTCATTGGACCCAAAAGAGTACCTATTTTTGGAATCAAGTCAAGTTCACAAAATGGTATAATGATTTTGTGGAGATAATTGTATCCAACCAGTGTATATTACCCAACATCATGTAGTATTTAGGCCAACATGTAATCATCATGAAGTTTCCAAAGGGCATTGCCATCAAAAATCATGAACTACCTAATGTACTATATCTACCACTCTCATATTTTATCATCATGCAAATGGCATATATTGAGGTAGGTAAACAAAAATAAATTGAAACAATGAGATAAACCCCATTTTAGATGGTACCATCACCTGTTCTAGACCCTACACCTATAATTTCACAACATTCAACCATAGATGGACCAATTAGAAATACCAAAAAGTGCAAGGTACCTAAGGGAAGAATATGTCTATCTTCTCCAAAGCATAAGAATCATAGCTAGATCACCTAGTTATATTATCCAAGCATACCCAAAATCATTGGCTTCTATAATTTTCCTCTCATGGGCACCAATAAATAGTAGGTCTACAAAATAATAATGGTCAATATGGTCAAAGAAGTGTATGAAAAGGAAGAATAAAAATAATACTTTTTTTGGAAAGCAGTGAGAACCATCTAGGTGTAAAATAGAGTTCCATAAAATATATAGATTGATTTTCCCACCTACCTTGATTCCATCATTGTAGATACAATAATTTAAGAGACCAAATTATAGTGCAATTGGAAAACATTGGAGATAACAAGATCCACTATAAGTCCATGAAAGTTAGTATCTATAGAAGATAACACCCCAAAACAACTTATATGACATATACATACTTCATATAGCCATCAACAATCTAGGTTAAACATCATACTTATTCCTACATAGGCCTTTCGAGAGTTTGTAATGGGAGAGCAACAAGGTAGGAAGCTGACACCCCAAAACTTACAAGATCCATAGTTCATAAGGGTTAGGTTTCTTAGGCAGAGGTGCAAACTACTATCATTAGTTCCTCACCATCTCACTCTAAGGAGGCCAATATAAACATAAAGGAAGTATCACCTGAAGATCATACTATGGAATAATAGAAATTTACATGTGAGGAAGCGAAAAGAGAAGTTGAGTGTCATATGCATGAAGATGAAAAGTGCAAGGCTAAGGCAGAGGCTAAATGGAAGGTAGAGGAGGAGAGCAGGAATATGAGGAAGCCAACACCATGCCAAGGAATTAGAGGATCACAAGAAAACCAAGGATGCTGAGGCACAAATATAATAATAAAAGGAAGAAAAAAAGATGAAAAAGTATCAAGAAGTTGTAGATGTAAAATAAGCCAAAAAATAACAATAAACAATACAATAACAATGCAAGGATGATGAATTAGGAGTAAAGTGTAGATAGAATGAATCATCATAAGAATAAAAGAATAAAAATATTATGAAAGAAAAATCACATAAGTAGTCTAAGGTACAAAAATGGAAACATAAGGCATAGATATAAGATGCTACCAAAAATCACAACAAGACATTGAAAAGTAAGTGAAACAAGAGGCTACCAAGAAGGCACAAGAATATGCTTTAAAGTAGGCACATGAGGAAGATTTGAAGAATAGTATCAAAGAAGCCCAAGAAGCTACTAGAAAATCACAATATGAACCAACTCAGTAGAGATCCATTATAATGTAGACCTCTCAAGGGATGCTCCAAATATAGGTGGGAGGCATTATGGTTACCTCAAAGGATGACAATGCTCCATCCATCATGTATAAAATTTTATTATGGGATGGGATAGAAACCTCTACATGAAAAACCCTTTTTATTTGCCAATAGACCCATTGACGATGGAACGTATGAGTATAATAGATGCATGACTCACCCTAACTCCTACCACAACAAAAACATCTTTGGATGTTTCCTAGCTACCATTATCTAAGTAGATTGAAGGTGACACTCTATTATAGGAATTTATTTCATAGAAAGTAGTGGCATTAGAGTGGAAATTAAATGATCTTGAGGATATATATTTTGAATTCAAGTAATTGATGTACATTATTAGGAAGACCATCAAGGATTCCTATCTCAACCTATACATATAGTTGATTACAGATCCCTCACTCCCAGATAATGACCAACTTGATCTTATATTCAATAAGCTCACTAAAAATTGGTAGAACTTCAATGAGGTAAGCATCATCAAGAATGGGAAACCCATCAAATCTAAAATTGAGGTCCTTTTTGAGTTATTTTCTGAGTATCACACCACCATAGATACTACTCGGGCTCAAGCTATGTAACTTCAACTTTAGTTTCTTGATTGGAAGAAGTAGTTGGATAATGTTTGGACCATAACACAACCCAAATTTTCCATAGCTAATTTTACAAAAGATATAATCATAGAACCTAATGTAGCTCTTATTTCCATGAATGCTATATTGTAAACCTCACCTGGTATGAGGGATACAATCATAAAGAGTATGAAATCTTGGGGGAACTAGATGATGTGTAACTCCTTCACTAGTGTGTCAGAGCAAAGGCAAATTGATAAAATAACACAACTCCATAATTAAATCATAACCAAATAAAACATGGTGAAAATTTATCTATTTAGGATGGCTAACACAAATATTCTCCAATTTTTGGGTACTCAATCTCCACTATGTGATCTTCTACATAGGAATCAAGAAGCTCTCATGAAATGGAAGTCTATAAGTATGACTTCGTCCTCATCAACACAAGCACTGCACCACTGGTAGATGAACCGAAGATCATTCCACCAAGCTAGTTATGATTGATCATCTAATAAAAAAAGAGTACCACTGCTTAATCCATATAGATTACTCTATCTCCTTTTCATGCCAATTGATGCTTACATAGGTTTTCAAATTAGGAAATTTTGATAAATTTTATTTATATTTAGAAGCTTATATAGTATGAATTATACCTATGAGGTTGAAAAACTATCAAGGGCATCCACTTATTCAAGCTAGTCTATTGAAAACCTGTAAGGGAAGTAGACTAGTATGTTACTCAAAAAACTAAAAGGGCAACTAAGTAGTGTGTCATGGGTGAAAATCAGTTAACTAACACCTTGAGTGAACTCTGTAAATCCTATGCACTTCTATAATTTGTAACTTTTCTTATTTTTTAGATGGATTACCTCTACAATGCTATTTTAGGATGAGATAACCTTTTATGTATAGGAAAGTGTTAGCGGTGAAACTTAAATATAAATTTTTTTATATGTATAAGAATGTCCTATGGGAGATATATCTATAGTAATAATATTTTAGAAAAATTGTATCAAGTTTTGAATCTCAACACATTTTGGATCCACATCTATGATCCTCCATCAAGTAAATAATGTATGTAAGAACATTACAACAACACCCTTTAAAATCTAGAGGAAAATAGCCATTACAAAAAAATTAATAAAGATTAACCAATTAGCCATTATAAAAAATTGTTAAAAATGAAAAAAAATTGCTAAAAATTAACCAGCTAATCATTATCCAAAAATTGCTGAAAATGAAAATAAAAAAATAAAATAACAAATGGATAAGTTACCTAATTCATAATGGTAATTAATTAATATAATTTAAAGCTATAATAATGTTATAACATTATAAATTAATGTTATAATAATTTTATAACATTGTAAATCAGTTATAAATAAATAAATTTTAAAAATAAACAAATTTTATTATTAATAAATTATCATTTATTTAAAATTTATTTTAATTATTAGTCAATAATTAAAGATCTTTCTAAATTATGACAAGACAAAGAAGATAAATGGAATGTGACTGTCATCCTTAATCATAATGAATGATGCTAAAATGCTTTATCACCTATCCAATAGTGGTTGTTATAAAAAGCTTGATCATAACCCGGTGTGTAACATTATTAAAAATGTTACTAAGGTAATTAAGCATTCTTTATTTAATGATCTAATTAAAAAGAAGTTAATCCATAATAAAGAAGTAACCCCTAGGATATATGGTGATCCAAAAATTCATAAAGGAGTATAATTAAGACCCACTATAGACACAAATGACTCCTTGACGTATAATCTTACATCTATCTTGGATAATAAACATAAACCATTTGTAGGGAAAACCTCCTCTTTTATTTGGGACTTTAGTGCCTTTGTTGATTTTATCAATGATAAAAAGCTATAAAACAATGAGTTACTAGTAATTTTTGATGTTTTGTCACTCTATACTAAGGTACCTATTTTTGAAGTGATCAAAGTACTTTGTAATATTACTAACATACAAATGGATAATCTAGTCTCGTTATGTTTGAAATCTACTTTCTTAACCTTTGAAGGTATCATTTATGAACAATGTCAAGGCATGAAAATGGGATTTCCTCTTTCTCCTATAGTCGCCAATGTATTTATAGAAAAATTTGAAGACTTGACACTTCAATCTTTCCCTTTGAAACCCAAATGGTGGAAAAGATATGTTGATGACACTAGCCTATGTTGGCAACATGGGCTAGATAAATTGGAAGAGTTATATTTTCATCTCAACAATCAGTTTTAGAGAATAAAATTCACTAAATAAATTGAGAGAGATCAAAAACGTCCTGTTTTAGATGTCCTCTTACTCAGGAAGAATGATAGTTATTTAACTAGGAAGGTCTACAAAAAAGGTACACATATCGAATTTTACCTTCATGCCTCCTCTCATCACCATCCTACCAAAAAAGTAAGAGTTATTAAGACTTTAATTAATAGGCATTTCAAAATTTGTGATGAAGAGAGCATCGATCATGAAATTTTGCACCTTAATCAGGTTTTTAAGTTAAATGGATACTCTAGTAAACAAATAGCTAAAGTTGTCAAGCAGGTTAAGGCTAATATTAACAATCCAAGAATCAAATTCACATAGGGTCCCATAGCTTATCTTCCTTATGTTGAAGGCATTTATAATAAACTAGATAAATTTCTCAATCACCATAATATTCACTCCACATTCTTACTTGTTAATAAGTTATGCATGATGTTGGGATATGTTAAAGACAAACTAGACCCATACCTTAGAAGTGCAGTCTATAAGGTGGATTATTCCTGTGGTTTACCTTACATAGGGTACATGGGAAGATTAGTTAAAACTATAATTAAATAACATTCTATAGATATTCATATGAAATGGAAACAAAAACCATCCCTTATTGATCATTCTTTTAAGTCAAAACATGTTATCAATATTGAAGAAGTAAAAATTTTGGTAGTAGAAGATAATTTCCATAAGCATAAGTTAAGAGAAGAAATAGAAATATTAAAACATCCTAAAAATTTAAACAAGGATCATGGGTTAGGGATAAGTCACTCTTGGAAGATGGTAGTTTATAATAGTTAGTTTTTTTGCTGAGGTGTAGGAGTGTGGTGTTTTGAGTTCCCCTCATTGTTTTTTATTTTAAAATTTTAATGAATTTTCTTGTATTTTCATTCTTAGGTTTTATTTTTAGGTTAATAGGTTATAATTTTTATTTAAAATTTTGTTAAACCATTTTGAAACTTTTCTTACTAATTATAACCAATAATTAATTATAAATTATAAATTTAATTAATTTAATTTTTCTAAAATATTTTTTAATTCTAGTTAACTAATTTTATAATTAGAATTGAATTATTTAATAAATAATCTAATTTATAATTTTATTATTCAAATATCAAAAATTTAAATTGTCTTGTCATACTTTAGAAACACCTTTAATTATTGACTAATAATTATAATCAATTTTAAATAATTGATAATTTCTTAATAATAAAATTTATTTTTTTTTAACTTTTTTTTCTCTTATACCTAATTTATAATGTTATAACATTATTATAACTTTAATTTATAATGTTATAACATTATTATAGCTTTAAATTATATTAATTAATCTCCTTTATGAATTAGGTAACTTCTTTATTTGTTATTTTATTTTTTGATTTTCATTTTCAGTAATTTTGGATAATAATCTGCTAGTTAATTTTTAGCAATCGTTTATATTTTTGTTTTTATTTTCATTATTAAAAAATTTAGATAATGACTACTTGGTTAATTTTTATCAATTTTGATGTAATAGTTGTTTTCCTTCAGCTTTTAAAGGGTGTTATTATGTTGTTCCTACATACATTATTTACATGATGAGGATCAAAGAAGTGGATCCAAAACCTGTTGACATTCAAAACTTGACATAGTTTTTTCATAAGATTATTACTATTGTATGGAATATGTAAATATCATATCTTTGAATATAACTATAATCTATGTTCATGTTATTAGGCATTGTTATGAGAATCTCTATGTTGCTTGGACTCAAATGATTGCAATATGGAGAACTATTCTTAGCATGGTAAATTTGGAATTTAAAACCATAAGAACTAATGCCTATTTTTATTTGTAAAGAATGTAATATAAGGATTGATGAGTATGTGATTAAAAAAAATAGTGATTATTATTTTGATCCTATAACTTTCATGTAGAATATTGACATAAATGGGCCTTGATCTATGGAGGTTTCCTTGTTGTAATCCCTAATACTAGATCCTCTATTATGAATTCTAATATTGTGTACTATTTATGATATAATCATAGAGTTATCTATGTTATTATAAATGTTTCCCTTATTTTTATTCTCTAATGTGTATTTTTTTCTATATCTATAAGTAGCTTATATCATACATTGAGCTATTAAACAAGTGTATTTATCTATGATAAAAATTTCAATGTTTCAAAGTCTTAATGAAACCATACTATAGTATTTTGATGTAACTTCACACAATCTATCCCCATAATTAGGATTTTATATTGAAAACTTAAGAACCACTGCTAATAGATGTTCTCATTATTAAGTAGTCCCTGAGCTACATTCTCAAGTACTTAATTATTCCCTAAGCTATTTTACATTTTAGAGTTTCCAAGTGGCCACAAAGCCATCATACATAGTTTTAGTTACATCACATAGCTTCAATTACATTTCATAGTTTTAGTCTCAGATGCAACCACTACACATGGTTAGGAAATGATGGATTCATATCCTACTTGATTTCTTGAACCAACTAAATAGAAGAGTTAAACATCCCATTAGTCCAATCCAATTTATTCAAATTTCATGATATATTGAATGTGGGTGATAAATTATGGATTCAAGGCCAAATTTAGTTATTGATCCACCCACACATGAGGATTTATAAATCCATAATCTCATTCTGAGTTATTGACCATTTGATTACCAGCCACATACACACATAGGATGTCACCATGTTTTAGCATTGGTTCACATACCTGACAAGGTATGTTCATTCCTTTCATCCTTATCTCATCTCATTTCTCCTTTTTTACTTTTAATTTGAAGTTTATTAATTAATGGTTTATTCCTTCATGTTTTATTTAAAATATACACAATGGATCACACTTCAATGAATCAAATCCAAAATCATGGGCTTTACCTCTTATGTAAGTATACATATTTTTATTTTCCTTTATCCTATTCATTTCGCTTTATTAAATTTATATTATAAAGGGGGATGGAATGTAATCATATAAAATGTCATTTTAGTGAAATGAGTGTCACTTGAGACTACCTTGTCCTTACTTAGCCATAGACTTATCTTAGGGCCTCTTTTGAGAATTTTCTAGATTTTGTGTGCATCTAGCCTTTTACTAAATACACAAAAATCAAAACTAATCCATTTATTAGGCACTCAATCCCATTTTTAACCAACTTATACCACTTGGACATTAGTGAAGGCCTTTGGACACTAGTACATTACACTACTGACCTATAGATTTCACTAGTGTCCATTATCTCCTTACTCCCCTAGTGAATATCTTTTGGTTCCTCAAATAACTTATAGCATTTACATTAACCTATTTAATTTATTTATAAGAATGATAATGATATATATATACATAAATTCCATTCACTTATTCACTAGATGGAAATCAGATGTGAATATGCATAAATAAACTCAAAATAAGTTGTGAAAATCAAGATTATTGATCCCTATTCTACCCTAATCCTAAAGAGATCCACCTAAATTAGCCTAGAGCTCAGATTATTCATATTTCTAGTCTCAGAAAACACTCAAAACACTCAAACTAACACTAATACTAGCATTCACTTACACTTGCACTAGTAATTAGGTTGGGAGAAATATATCATGGTTGATCCCCTTTTGAGGTATTGGTATGTAGGCAATGCCCAACACATGGGGTGTTGAAATCATGTACATCCTACCCTGATAATGCCACCATTTTATAATTTTGATCATGTAGTCATATAAAATCCAAAATTTGGTAACTTAAATGTGTCAAATGACACCCAATCCATAGGTCCATATTTCTTGCTCTCATGACCCTCAAAGGCATGTTTTCATTGATTATGAGTCATTCATAGCCTCCTAGTTTTAAACCTTTGTATACCTAGATTACCCTTTCCATGACTAATCCATCCCATAGGTCTCATTAGCAATAGACAAGAATGCCCAAACTTGGAATATTATGTTGAAACCTAGTTACCCTATTTGTGGCACTGTAGTCTAAGTACATTTTGGCTTCTAATGGCCATATTATTTATAATCCTTATCCTAACATGAGTGTTGTGATCATGTCCACCCTACCTTGATAATGCCACCATTTTATAATTTTGATCATGTAGTCTTATAAAATGCAAAATTTGGTAACTTGAATGTGTCTAATGACACCCAATCCATAGGTCCATCCTGCTTGCTCTCGTGACCCTCATAGGCATGTTTTCAATGATTTTGAGTCATTCATAGCCTCCTAGACTAAACCTTTGAAAACCCAAATTTCACTTTCCATGATTAATCCATCCCCCTAGGTCTTGTCAACCATGGACAATAATGTCCAAACTTGGACTACTATGTTCAAACCCAGTTACCCTATTTATGGCACTATTGTCTAAGTGCATTTTGGCTTCTAATGGCCATATTATTTAGAATCATTATCCTGATTCATGTCAGCCTAACATGAATTAATTTAACCCATGATCATCAAATTCCCTATAAAATTCCATTCGAAGTCCATTTAGAAGGGTTGATACTCATTTACAAGAAAGAAGTAATAATACAAGCAAGACTACTCAAGAACTTTTCCCTATTCTCTGTATAAAGCCATCCAATAGTATTTAAATCTTTTTTAAACCTTTACACCAATCCTTAGTCATTCCATGTACACATAGTTTTGTATTTTCTTGTATTTTCATCACACTATTGCACTGACCACTTCAATGGGAGAACTACATATAACTTGATCCCTCCTCAGAGTATTGGTATGTAGGCAACGTGCACACACACGGGGTATGTAGTTCATCTAGAATATCTTTAACACACTAACCTCTCCTCTCATTTCTCTAAATTTTACATTCAAATTCAAGCACAAAGAGGACTTAGGGTATTGAATACTAAATAAAGTATACAACAAGATCTGTAGACTTTTAGGATTTGATATTTGATAGGTAAGGTCACATAGAATTGGTACAAAAAACTTAAAAATATTATATCCCCAGGACAATAACACTAAGATACAGATATAATGCCAAAATCCAAGGTGTCCCACTATTGGTGCTCCTATCCAATCATGAAATGAACTCTAGATTCCAATTATAGTCAAATTTCACAAATTAGTAGCTTAATTATTATAAATTATTTACTAATTTTATCTACTCAAATCATTTATTATTTCAGAATTAAAAATATAATTTCCCAAAAATAATAAATCATTTCATGAACTGACTTATGTTGAATTTTGCATAAAAACCCTATAAATTGTAAGGTAAATTTCTAGTTGATTTTTCCCATTAATTTTTGATTTTTTTCTTGAATATTAAAATAAAAATTTCCTCTCAAATTTTAAAATTTTGTAATAAATTTTAAAATAAATTTATTTCAAACCCTAGTTACATCAACTAGCTCCCAATAATTTTCTAGTAATTTTCTAATCATTTTCTAAATTTTTAACTGCATATTTAAAAAAAAAATCACTTTCAAAGTTCAAAAATCTATAGTAATTTTCATAAAAAAATATTTTTCTCAAACCCTAGTTGCATCTACTAGGTCCCATTAAATTAAACACTTTCCAATAAAATTTTGAGTTTTTACTTGAATACTTAACTCATAAATTCAATTTCAATGTCAAAGATTCATAAGTATTTTGTAAAAATATTTTTGAAAAATCCTTAGTTACATATACTAGCTTTTATTTTGCTTCTTAAGGTATCACCTTACGTGTTTGCACACTTCATATCCTTGTTATATAATTTCTAGTTAACCATTTTTAGGATTTTACATTTCCTATATTCATTATTTTCATTTTCTAGTACTTGGCCTATAACAAATTATTGCAAAAAATTCAAACACTTCTCAAATTATTTTCCTACTTTAACAATGGCCCAATACACAAGATTTGATGAAACTGATAAGAGAGAACTTCAAGAAATCTTAACCAAACACCTTGACATGCAAAATGACATGCTTAAAATATTACAAGAGGAAAAACAAAGAATAAATGATGTTTAATCTTCTCAAATTACAAGAAACTAGTTAAAAATGACACTAAATGGGTAACTATGTCTCAACAACCCCTTATAGCAGCCCAACCTACCTATATGCCACATGTTATAGCTAGTAAATCCATATCTTCTAATATGGAAGCCCTTATGCAAGAGATAAGATCTCTTCAATCAAAAGTGATACATCTTGAGCATGGTGCCACTAGACCTATGTAGTCTTTGGATTATTTTTCTCTTATGCATACACCATTGGCATATCACATTGCTTTGACACCCTTGCCATAAGGTTTTTTTCAACCTAAGATTACTCTTTATGATGGCAAAGGTGATCCAGAGACATATTTGAGATATTTTCATGTAGAATGATTGGATTATGTGCCAAATGATTGGTTACTACCTAAGTTATTCCCATGAGCCTAAAGGATTATGATTTACAATAGTTTTACAGTATACTAAATTAGTCATTTAATGCATTCAATATTTTATCCAACATGTTCCTAGCACATTTAAGTATCAACATTGGTGATAAGGTCTCTTATACATAAATTACATAATAGAAATAAAAATCAAATGAACATCTCATAGACTATGTGATTTGATATAGAACCATCTTGGCTAAGATGACTAGCCCCATCGCAAATCAAGAGTTACAAGATATATTCAAATAGATCCCTCTACCAACATTACATGAATCTATTATGTTTAAAATATTTCTTTCTTCACTGAATTATGTCATAAACTAAAGGAAAAAGAAGTAAAACTAATTTTAATGGGCAAACTCAAATATACAAGCATCCAAAACACAAAAAATAAGAGTAATAGAAAAGTCCCATACAAGGTCAAATTCAATCATAACAAGAATTAGAATCAACCAATAGTCAATGTGGCTTTAGAGCCCCCTCAACATGTGGTTTTATTAGCAGCTCCTCAGTGTACATTTACCAATCTACTAGTTTCTCCAGCTAAAGTTTTAAAATAGTTATTAGAATGTAGCATCATCACTCTCCCTCTTATTCAAGAAATTTACCCAATAAATCCTCTTCCATTGTGATATTATCAACATGTATTTTTTGATTTTCATAGGGCACCAAGCCACACTACAAATAAATACATCAATTTGAGACATAAGATACAGGACTTGATAGATGACAACCTACTTGATCTTAGAACTTTATTTGAGCCTCCACAAGCTAATCCAACATAGGATAAAGCTTTGAAAATATTCTCAGATCCATTTCCATAACATTCTAAACAAGAGAAAGAAGACACATCAGGTGTTCGCCACACATACCATACACATCCTCCACTAGTTACATAATAGGCACCTTCAATTGAGTCATATCCTTAGAGAGGTATGATAGTTGTGTATGAGCCTTGGATTCCAACTAAACCTTTGATATCCCTTTTAGATCAGGAGATTATTGAGAATATTTTATATTATAATTCACTCTTTATCAGAGCATAAATTCATAATCAACCCATTCATAGTGTTCTCATTGATAATGGTTCCAGTGTTAACATGTGTACTATCACATTATTGTAACATTTGGTCTATTCAGAGTAGGATATCACTCTGATGGATATAGTTATCAACAAATGCAATGGGAACATATAGAGATCATTAGGTTATATTGTAATTCATTTATAGACTAGTCCAACACATGTGATCATACATTTCACCATACTTCCTAGTGTAGAAGTATTTGATATGTTACTTGGTCACCCATGGAGCCAAAAAAGTTATACAATAACATCTATAGTTCATATATGCATGAAATTCATTAATTATAATTAGGTTATTATATTTTTTGGAGTTCCATATGAGCTACCACTCCCCACTTAAGATCCATATACTTTGCAATCACCAGTTCTAGCTTCTCCACCACTTTCATTTCCCCACCAGTTATAGTTCTTCCTCTAGTATAGATTCAAACAAAGTTGAGGAACCCATCACTAGTATAGAGAGTTCATACACCTCCATATATTTATAATTATAGATAGCTTCCATCTATAGTATTCACACCCAGAGCAGTAAGATTGAGATCTCATTCTTATAAACATAAAACACACTTTCAGATAACTCCTTCTCCTACTTCTAGATGGGTCCCTAAGAGTCCCTTAGTTGCATCCACTTCTTAGATTTATATTGGAGTCCCACATTTAGTTTCAAATTTAGATATATCAAAATAGTTATAATGTACATAGCTTTTAGAATCACAGTCTCAGCCTTTCCATCATGCTTCATGATCATGCATGATACCTCTGTTCGATACATGACACCATGATAGGGAGTCTAATCTGAAACTCATTGATTGGTATCATTTCTTCTAAATATTTTATATAAATAGCTTATTTCAAAAATAGAAAAACAAAACAAAATAAAAAAATCTGAAACATTCAAATAATTCCAAAACACAAAAACCTTTCGATTGTATGCATCATTCATGCTTTACATTGTTACTATTGTGCTAGACTTACATTTATTATTCTATGATATTCCCTGTCAATTTATCTAAATTTCCATGTTTCACTTGATCTTCTCTAAGTGTGTGCAGTGACATCTAGATCCTCTATTGCTTCACTCTATCCATTGAGGGGCATCCTACATCTACATTCAAGACACACATCGATATAGATACCCACTGGGGGCATCTTCTAGATGACTAGACTATCTAGGTTATGGCATTCCTACACCACACACACTAGTTATTATGTTCACATACATTACTTGCTATGTTTATATATATTACCATATTGACATTCACTAGTATCTTCCACTTATGTATTTCCTAGCATATACCTAGTCTTTTACTAATATGCCTAGCATACTTTAACTTCTTAATTTGATTAGTTATATGCATATTCAGTTATAGTATATACATTCTTTCCTTTCTTGCTTATTATATCTTGATGTGTTTGCATTTTATTAGTTATTTTTCCATGCCTTGTATGTGTTTTAGGATATTTTCCAATGTCCTTTGCTTATATTCATGTTTGTGCCATGGGAAATTTACCAATGTCCTTTATTTTTAATCTTCCATGTGCCTATGTCCCTTGTACTAAATTTATCTGTTTAATTTATATATGTATGTGGCATTTGAACATGCTTTGTATGATTGATTTCTATTTTGAGTGACATGTGTCCATGTCCCTTGATTTATTTCCCCCTTGGCCACTCTTGTATACTTCTCTCTTTGTATGCTTATTTATTGATACCTTTCCTATTTGTAATGCCATGATCCATATCATGCATTTCCTTGCTTTTTTTGATGCCATGATGGACATCATGCTTCATCCCTCCTTGCTAACAATTAACAACTAACACTTTTGATTCTATTTTAGTATATTGCACATGTTATTACATTGTTATTTCTATCTAAACATACCCCTATTAATCTCACAATCTATTAATACAAACCTTGTTATATCTTGAGGTATATTGTCAATTATCATTGCTATATCATATATCTATGCATCATAACACACTTACAGGGCTATTTTTTAAGTGTAATCATCACATCATCTTCATTCCTACCCTAAAAATATGGGGTAACAAATAGGTTTTTTTTCATAGAGATTAGAGATCCTAAAGGTCTAAAAAGTAATTTTTATAATGCTCAAAATAGAATCCAAACATAGACCAGGTATAACAAACCAGGCATACAATACATAATCTAGAAGAGTTACCATATTTGGCCTCAAAAAATAGTGCCAAAGTTGGAATATAGATCCAAGCGTTAGGGTGTCTTATTTTTAGTGATCTTATCTAGAAAGAAAATAATATATTTTTGAGAAATAGATAGAAAAATGAGTCCAGTCATAGGTTTGTTAGCTTAGTATAGTCTAGATTCAGCATGTTTTAGTATAGTTTTTTCTCAGAGAATTAGAATATAGGGGGCATCATGCACAGCATGATATCTCCCACTTCTAGTTTTAGATTAGGTAGTTGATATAAGTTAGAAATTATAATCCATGTTTTAGACACTAGTGATTGGGGTCAATGTGTGTGGCTCATTGATCCTCCTCTTTTTTTAGAGTTAGTTTATTTTGTAAGTATTTCTTAGTAGTTACGTGCCATACTCCATTTATAGGTGGTTGGAATTATTTTTCAAGTTTATCTTTCATATAATCTTAACTTCTTAAGTAAATGAGTTCCCAAGTTGGCTTCAACATAAGCTTATGCACTAGTTTTGGAGTTTCTTTCATACAAGCCTAATCTCCATCTTTTGAAATGGCCAAGAGTGTCCTAGTTTCTAGCATACATTCAGCTATCCATGCTAACATTGTCAGATCATAATATATTCATGGGATTTAAGATCCATCTCATATGACATCTATTCTATATCAGTATTACTTCATAGCTTGAATTCATGGGGCAATAATGGAGCTAAAGGACTAGCTAGCCTTTGTGTTATTGAGCAACCTATTCAGAGGGATTAGACATAGATTAAAAACATCGATTGATATATGCATGATTTATTATCTTTACTTAGTTAGTGATGATGGAGCCAAATAGCCTACCTTTGGATTCTTGATCGACTTCTAGGTAATTAAGCACTCAGCTCTGTTGATGATATTATTTTTGGTAAAACACACACCTAGCACAATACAACATCACAATAGGTTTTGTATTGGTTTGCATACATGGTAAGGTGTATTTGTTCCTTTCTCTTCCTCTCTCTCTCTTACCTAGATTTTGTACATATTTATTTTAGACATAGTATATCTAGTATAGACTAATATTCTCTACGTTTTTCATTGCAGATTCACACTTCACACCATGTTCTCTCTATACACATCCAAAATCACACAACTTCATGAGCCTCACCTTTATAGGTATTTTCAAGTATGCTTTACATTTTTATTTTATACTAGTATTTTTATTTGTTTCACCACTAGAATAAAGGGGGTGAGGTAAATGTAGTCATATAAAATGCAAAATTTGGTAACTTAAGTGTGGCTAATGACACCCAATTCATAGGTCCATCTTAATTTCTCTCATGACCCTCATATTCATGTTTTCATTGATTCCCAATCATTTGAAGCCTCATAGACTGAACCCTTATAGACCTAGATTTTTATTTCTATGTTAAATCCATTCCACTAGGTCCCATAAACCATGGATAATAGTGCCCAAACTTAGACTACAACACTAAAACCCAAGGTGTCATATTTTTGGTGTTGTTATCCAAGTGCATTTGGGATTTTAAAGGTCATATTATTCTAAATCCTTATCCCAATTCATGTTGGCCTAACATGAATTCATTTAACCCATGACCATTAAATCCACTATAAAAGGCCATTCAAAGTGTTTTTAGAAGGGTTGGCACTCATTTACAAGAGAGAATCAAGAATACAAGTAAGACTACTCAATAACTTTTCCCTACTCTCTGAATACAACCATCCAATAGTATTTCAAGCTTATTTAAACCTTTACACTAGTCCTTAGTCATTCCAAGTATGCCCAATTTCGTATCTACCTACATTTTCATCACACTATTGCACCAAGCATTTCAATGGGATAACTACATATAGCTTGATCCCTCCTTAGAGTATTGGTATATAGGAAACATTCCCACACATGGGGTATGTAGTGCATCTAACATATCCTTTACAAACTTACCCCTCCTCTCCTTTGTCCAAATTTTACATTCAAATTCAAGCACAAAGATGACCTAGGGTATTGAAGATTAAATCGGGTATACAATAAGATTCATAGACTTTTAAGATTCAATATTTGATAGGTAAGGTCATACAAACCTAGTGCACAAAACCCAAAAAAATTATATCCTTAGGAAAATAACATCAAGATACAACTGCAATTCCAAAACCTAGGGTTTCCCTATTTTGGTGCTCTTATCCAATCATGAAACAAACTCTAGATTTTGGTTTATGACGGTCTCTCAAGCTTGTACATAGATTTATAGACCTTGTCTTAGTCAAAATAGTACAAAATAAGATAAGTTTGATTTTATCTCTCACTAATACTTTCATAAAATCCCTATTTATAGTCAAATTTCACAAATCATTAGCCTAATTATTGTACATTATTTACTGATTTTATCTACTAAAACTAATTTATTATTTAAGAATTAAACATCTAATTTCCCAAAAATAATAAATCAAATCATCAAATACCTTAATAAGTATGGATGCCTAGGGTTTTACATGTAAATAAATCAAGAATATGGAATAGATAGTGAACCAACATTCATCCACTTAGGCATATCCATCTTAGGATCAGGTGAAGTTCCACTTAGAAAATCATTATCTCTATTTTCAAAAGGACATTGTCGTGCCCCATAAGACACTAGAATAATGTGATACTATACAAAGGAATTTATTATCATCTAAAAAGGTTTTTAAATATTGGTTCCTATTCATGACACTTGACATAGTTCTTACACTAGTTTGTAGCTTATCATTCATCTATCTTAGTTAATTTATAGATAAGTACAATTCTTGTTGTTCATTTAGTATTTATATAATAATAATAAAGGTTAATTATTATAAAAATAATAGGTCATAATCATTAAATATCCATTCCTTTATTTATTATTCTATAACTTTAGTAAACTAGGGGTTTACATTCCGTAATACCCCTTCATGTTTCAATCTCATATCCTATGCACATAAAAGAATATCATTCTCCTCCTCGTCTCCATGAGGTTGATAGCAACTTTCACTCTATCCAAGTCCATCCTATCAATCCTCCATGATATGAAGTATCATATACTACTATTACTAATTCCCATACTCAACTTATCCATGCATCCAACTATTCTCTACAAGGTGTGTGCCTACATGTTCAATTGGATAATAGGGTTTGCAATTATGAGAATATAAGAGATGAAATTATCAATATGGGAAAACTCATTTAAAATTTATAAAAATCATAATCAACTATTACATGAAAATAATATAGTATTATAAAATCATATTATAAGAAAAAATACTTTAGGGCATACTAGTGTCAATCATGTATATGCATCTTCAAATAGTCAATTTATGGAAAGTAATGTTACATATAAAAGCAATCAATCACAAAAAAGTGCATTTAAAAATAGTGATTTAAAAAGTACTCAATGATCAAATAGAAGCTCAAGTGATATTTTAAGTCAAAAAATTAAAGCTAAGTTGATCAACCTACCTCCTCTACATCTAGTGAGGAGATATAGGTATTATTGTGCATACCATAGAATGCATGGTCATCACATAGGTTCATGTTTAGCATTGAAAAAACATATACAAAACATCATTGGTAATGAGGAACCTATCCAAAATAAATCAATTAAGAAACCCAAGGTGATACATGAACATATTAAAAAAGGTTTAAATTTAGAAATATTATAAAAGTGGTTACCAAAGTATAACTTAGAATAATAAATGATTCACAAAGAAAAATCAAATCAAGAAATAGTAAAAAAAGTACATGTAAAGCAAGTTAATGATACAAACCTATCTTTAAAATGAGGTCCCACTTTTAAAATAGTATGGGTTTGGTGTAAAATATCTAAAACAATTTGATTATAAAGGTCAAGGGTTAGGAAAACATGCCCAAGGCATCATTATTGTTATTCTAGTAGTTGATAATGTTGGTCAACAAGGTTTGGGATTTATGGAACATGCTAAGGAAAATCATTCACAGACATAAAATATCAAGGCACAAGATCCATATACACAAGTAATGTTACAAAAAGGGAAATAAATTAAGTTACACATTCAAAATCATTCTAAAACAATAAGCATTCTTAAAAGAGCCTTTCTAAAAAAATAGACTCCAAAGCACCAAGTTCCTGAAATAGGCACAATTTCAAAGTGCAAAGTCACAAAAAATATTCAAAATAATAATTCAAAATTGTCAATTCCATAGTATGAGACAATTCCCTCTGCTCATCCAGATACAAAAAAATTTAACATTAGCTTTCCATTGGTTCAAAATCAAGATGATAATGATGAGTGGAACAATATAGGTTATTATGATTACTGAGATATCGATAATGAACATTACTCAAATTCACACTACACCTCAATTTAGTTACAACCTATCCATCACACTTTACAAGAGTTTAACCTTCTTCTTTTTGAAATGGGGTCCATTAAGGTTGGGTCTCTCACAACATTCATTCGTTAGTATTATCTATCCTTTCTTTTAGATAATTTTCATTGTATAAATCACTTATACATAGTCTCTTTCTCATATTTCATTTACATATCTTATACTCAGAAAATAGAAAAAAAATATAACATATTCTAAACTACAAAACATTCTAATATTTTCTTATAAAACACAAATTTTAGATTATATGCATTTACATGCTTACAAAAATATTTTCTAGGTACTACATGTGTTATCTATACTATTATAGTTAGTTTAATCATACATATATCTTCACTTATTCTCTTAGAGTGTTTAAAGATAATTACAAGACACAGATCCTCTACACATATCAAAATTTAGTACTATCTAACCATTTCAGGACACATACAATGATAAATAGATTCATCATTGATACATTTACCCAATGGGGGAATCATATTACACAACATCCATTTTTCTAGGTTATATCTTTCTATACTCTACATCATAGATTTAACATTGATTATATCTTTAAATTGATCATCATATACCACATAGATTTTTTACCGATTACCACTATTATAGACCAAATTATGCACATATTCTCTATTATATGAATTTGTACCACATATTCATACATACTTTCATTTCTAGGTTTACTAGTTTATATTTAGTTATGTCTCTTTGCTTCTACCTATATTCAAGGAAATTTTAATATGTCATTCTTATAAATATCTAATCTATGTATTTCATTTTGTGTATTCTTAAACCATGTGCCCATGTCCTTGTGCATTCGTTCTTGATCATGTATGCATAACAAGACCTTCCATGTAGATCTAATCCAATATTACTTATTCTATGTGTATGTGGTCATTTGAACATGTCTTTGTACATTTTCTCTTTCTCAAAATTAGTCGCATTTGCCCATGTCCCTTGTATTGTGGCCCTTTGGCTTGATTTACATGCCTCATGTGTTTTTATGTATGCTCTCATTCATGCATCATGACCGTGACACTTGTCTCTTGATTTTTGCTTGCACACTTCATTTTTAATGCCATGGGGAACCTCATGAATCTCTCCTTCCTCCTTAGGCACCTTCACAGACATCATTCACCATCTCCTTAGTTAGTTACATAAATTATACTTATATTTATTGTTCATATACATGATTACATTTTTATATCTATTTTGACAACCATGTGAATGATAGATATAACATACGTCATACATTAACAACTTATGCTCAGATTATTTTACATTCTAATGTCATGTATACACATTATATTAGTTTATCATTTAGATATAATATATTCTTAGTTTAATAAACATATTTCACAGCTTTTGTTTTGAAAATAGTTATTTTAAAGGTTTGACAACACCCTTCAAAAGAGGTCACATTCATAGGGGTTTTTCATAGAGATAAGAACACCCTAGTGAACTTAGAACACAAGTTTTAGCATGTAAACATGGATTATAGATCTCAAATTGAGGAAAACACAATGAAAAATAATCACACATAGATGAGTCTCAAGATTTCATAAAAACAACATAGTTGGTTAATAGCATGACATATATGACATTAGCATAGTGCACTACTATCTAAGGGACTAATATATTATCTAGTATCCATAAAAATATAAAATTACATAATTTCCAGAAAGGTATTGTAATTATAGTTTAGGTTTGCATATTTTCAATCATAGACTATAACAAAGGCTCAATTTATACTCATTTTTTCACACATATTACATAGATTTTTCTTAGATTATGGGAATCATGCAAGGCATGGTAATTCATGTTTTAGTTTCAAATACTCAAACATAGATTGTTATGAATCAGTCTAAAATACATATGCATAGATATTAGATTTGGGGTCATGTACAAGGTACATTGCTCCCATATGCTCATTTAACACTAATAATATTAGATGGAATGGTATCTCCATGCCATTATACATAATGTTAATCAAAACTCCATTTGTACCAAATTGATGCCTTATTATACCTATAATGGTTGGCATTACTGAGTAGTCCCTGAGCCATTTTACATTTTAGAGTTTTTGACTGGCCCTAAAGCCATCCTATAAAGTTTAGTTACATCAAAAAACTTTAGTTACATTATGTAGTTTAATTTTTAGATTTATGTACTATACATGGGTAGGAAATGATGGAGTCATATCCTACTTGAGTTCTCAAGCCACCTAAATAAGATGGTTGGACAAAATGTTTGTCTAATCCAAGTTATTCATAGATTTTGATCAGCTAAGTAGGCGTGGGAAATGATGGAGTCAAGAACATATTGAGGTATTGATCCACCCACACATGATAATTTATAAATTGATCAATTTAGTACAAATTATTCATCATTTAATCATAATACACACACACACACACACACACACACACACACACAAAGGATATCACTAGGTTTTAGCATTGGTTCATGGACCCAATGAGGTGTATTCATTCATTTCCTCTTTTTTCCATATATTTAATCAATTTTGTATTTGTTTTTTATATTTATTACTAAATCATTCATGTTTAATTTTAAGGATATGTAATGGATCATGTTCCATAGACTCAGACCTAGATTCATGGGATGCGCCTCATAGGCAAGTCCAAGTACGTCTCTTTTTCCTTTATCCTAGTCATTTTAATTTTATTAATTTTTAATAATAAATGGGGTGGGATAAATGTAGTCATTAAAATTAAACATTCATTACTTGTATTCCACTTGAGGTCAATTTCAACTTAGTATAACACATGACCCACCTTAGGGGCCCTTTTGATCTACTTTTAGTCATGTGGTAGTCACAAATAGCACCCAAGCCTATATAACACCACATGAGACCCATAATGGTGCAATTAATTAGTGATAAAGGTCCCTACACTCTATAAAAAGTAATTTTTAATGTTTATAAGAGGATTAGGGTTAGCCTAGACCTATTCTTAATCACCCTCCCAAGTAATTTTTATCATAACACTATATAAACACTACTTTCACACTCTTATAGCCTAGGTGAACATTATCATAGAGAATCACTCAAAATTACTACTTCACATTGATCTAAATCTCCCAATTCTTCCAATATTATATTGACTCAACCCATACATTTAATAATCCATCCCTAACATAGGTATTTGGATTTAAAGTCGTATCCAAAGCATCCTCTCATGCATTCATACTCAAGAATTTTAGAATTCATAAACATTCACACATATCACATAAGTGGCATAACTACACCAATCTTGATCCCTCCTCGTAGTATTGGTATGTAGATAATGTTCCCACATTGGTATGTGTATCCCATGCCCAATACATATACCCTACTAACATCACTTTTTTTTACTTGTTCTCATCAAATACCCTAACAAATATGGAGGCCTAGGGTTTTGCATACAAATTATATAAAAATAGGGAAAAGATAGTGAACCAACATTCATCCACTCAAGCATAGGAATTTTAGGACTAGGCAAAGGTCTACCTAGAATATCATTATATTTGATTGTAAAAAGACACTATCACACCCTAAAGGACACTAACGCAATGTGATATTATTTAAAGGATTGTGATACTATCTAGAATGATTTTTTACTCTCGTTTCCAGCTCATGACACATTTCACAATTCCTAAACTATTTTTTTGCTATCATTTATCCATCTCAATTAGTTTCTAATAAATTAAATCTCCTTTACTTCATTTTCTATTTATAGAAAAAAAATAAAAGTCAATATTATTCAAATTAGAGGCTACAATTATTGCATATTTATTTCTTGTTTTATTATTTTAAAACTTTAGCAAACTATGGTTTTACATTCCATAATCCCCTTTAAAGTTAAATTAGAATATTCAAGAAACTTAGCATTCACTATTTCAAAAAAAAATTATTTTCCATGTATAAAAAACCTTGTCATGATTCATCTAACACAATATCTAAATGCTTAAACATTAGGTAAATTATTTATTTCACTTAAACATATATGTGACTAAAAAATAACTGACATCATACATAAAGTTTTGAATGTTTTAAAAAATCACTGTAAACTGTTTAGATGATGTAGTATAGGACCCACCCAAGTTAGACAATGTTTAAATAATTTCAAATGTGTATTAATAAAACATACATCTTATAATTTATAACACAAAATAATCTACAAAGAGATTTAGATATGTATTCCAATTTGTATTAAATATATGTTTTATTGGAAAAAACATCCCCTTAAAGGTTTATACATATAAAATAAAACATTTATGATTTTAGTTTCCAATAATTTCATTCATTTTAGACAAATAATAAGAACATTAAGATTTTTTTTCAATTTTATTGTTATGTCCAAATGCTCGGTATCATAAACTTGTAGATCTCACAATGGTGCTTCCATTAGTCTTCTGACAACATTTATATCTTTTGATCTAAAAAATAACTGAAGGATTGCAACTTTTGTATTGGATTCGTCAAAATTCAATTTGCCTTCATTTTCATTTTGAGATCCTTCAACAACACAAATCTCAAATATATGCTCAAAATTTTTGGAATCATTATACTATTAATTTTGATGACGCTAAAAATGGGTGAATAATATAACTCCCTAAAAATCAAAGTCAATATTAGTAATTTGCATTATCAAGCTCACCATAAACACAATTCCTTTTTTGAATAATCACATTTTGTATGGAACAAGCCCTCATTTTCTCCACATTGAACCTTCATTTTCCCATAGTTGAAATTTCATAGTCAAATTAAGTTTGTGGTTTGATTAATTTTAGTAATGTTTAAAAAAAAATCTAAAAAAAGAAAAAGAATGGTTAAATAATGCATAAAATTACAATCTACATGTTCATACTACAAATAAAGTAAAGCTACCCACTATAAATTTTTTTCCAAAATGACCAACTATTAAAAAAGGTAGTAGTGTTATTGATACATCAATATAACTATTTTTATTTTTATATAAAGTATGGGAAATACCTTACACATGTCAAATTATAATTAATTGTTAAAACTTTATGTCTGAATGAAAAGATCTTTATAATAATGTATGTTTTCAATCCCCATTCATTATAGGTTGACATGAGTTCAATGGGCTACACCATTGTGAATGCACATTATTATTACATTGAAGTGTACAAATATAGCCCAATATTAGAAAAATGTGGATGAGGTTAAACCTATCACCTCATACATATATGAATACTTATATATTTACTATAAAATTAAAAATATCACTATATAGAATTATCATAAATGGCTAGTTGACAAAGGTAAACTTTTATAAAAATCCACTCCATATGAGTAAAGCAACTAAGCCTATTACTTGTGCTGAAAATGAATGTAATAATAGAAACTACTAAAAATTATGATAACATATTTAATAATTAGAATATTGGAGTTTATGAATCTATTGTCAAGATCTAATATGCCAATAGATCTATTCATTACTTGTTAATATGTTTAAAAGTTGATTACTATGAAAATTATTGTTATAGATGATTATTTATGCTCCACATGCTTGTTGTAATTCTTTGCATTATGAAATAAATGTACACACAGCTAAATACAAATTTATATGGCATATTAAAACCAAAAATTACATAGCTTGGTAATGTATTTCAAGTGCTTCCACAAACTATGCATTTTTTATTTGATTATTTTACCTTCAATTTCTTTGAATTGTGACTAAATTATGGTTAGTTTCACCCCTATTTTATTTTTTTCCACTATTTGATTTAATAAATGGAGGGGAAGACCAATTAAGGTTTACCTCTATATTTTTGTTGCTTGGCCCAAGAACTCATTCATGGACACACATTCAACACATTACACATACTTAACTCATTTGACATAGTACTTATGTTGGATTTAATAACTTGTTAAAAAGAGCATAATAAAAATTAAACTCACAAACACAATATAAAACATGTTTGTACAAGATTATTACATTACATTAAAGATTTATATACACTCATAAAATGCCTCCTAGACTAATACAACTCTTTATTATACTCTTGTAGATTTCTCCTCCTTCACAAATTGTCCTTATCTCTAAAACATGATTTTTTTATTTTAATCACATATTACTCTTGACATTCCTATTTTCATAAGGTGTCTCTTGAAATTACCTACCATCAGCATAACCTAAAATAGTTTTTCATGTTTCACTTTTTTGTGATTAAATGTCAATCTATTAGTAATGACTCTCAGCTACTTAGGTGATGTTTGAAGCCAAATAAAAATTAAAAAAACTATAATAAATTTAATGATATTTATCTGATTGATTTAAAATTTGAAACACAAATATATGTATATTTTATATCATCCCACAAAATTTAACAACCAAAATTTTATCTCATGTAAAGAACCATCTTGTCAAGTGTTAGAGACTACATAGATGACATAGTTTGATAGTTACAAATGATATATTACCATTGTAACTCTAGCTTATATGAAATTTCTCAAAGATATTTAAAATTTGCGGTAATACCATATCACAAAATTTGGCATTACAAATCTTACTAAAAAAAGGATATAATATTTCCAAGTGTCCTAGACTAGAAAAATGACATAGTCTAACAAAAATTAATGGTATATTACCATTGTAACCCCAAATCCTCTAAAAATTTGATGTAGGTTTCACATATAAAGTAATAACATATCACTAAATTTATAAATCCAAATCTTATATTAATAATAGAATTTTTTTTCAAGTTTTGTAGATGTAGTCTGACATAATTAAATGATACATTTCTAACATCACTCCAAATAACCTAAATTTTGGTGAATATATTATTGGTTTCATGTTATATGACCTCACCAAGTTTCCTCATCCAATTATCATAGAATACATATAATCATGCTTTCAATTATGATGAAAAAATAAGATGGTAAGTTTCCATTATGACTCCAAATGATCTAAAGTTTAGTGCATAGGTTATAAGTGTTGGGTAATTTGACATCACCAAATTCAATTATCTAATTATTATAATAGTTGAATAACCATAACAACTATGACTCAAAATTTCAATAGACTAATAGGAATAAACAAAATATCTTTGCATTTTTCCTAAGACAAAGGAATACTTTATAAAAATCATTATAATATGTTAATAAGATCAAACCGACAAGGCCACAACCTAAAAACAAAAACAAACACATGCCACTGTATTTTTGGTTGATGCAATATTACATAAACCCTTGGATGTTCTTTCATTAGACACTTGAGGTTTATAAAATGTGAGATCCTACTCATATAGATAGATTAAGTGGAAAAATCACTCTTTTGATCATGAAGTTTAATTACCATGGAATTCCCTTCAAACACACAAAGTAATTTAAATATTTTTCATTTTTTCTCTTCCCTTTCTATCTCCTTATTGTTGGTTTCAATTCGTCTCTTCTCTTCTTATATCTTATCTTTATTTTATATTTTCTACTCACTCCTCATTTTTTAGGGTTTGACCCACCATAGTCTATTATCCTACACCAAAGTGTCGTATTTTATTATCTCATCTTCTTTTGGGCTGAAACCCACCTTCATCTAACTACCTCCATTATGAATCTCTTCATTTCATCTTAATCTCCGTTTTGGGATGAAACCCGTTATTGATTGGCTACCTCATCATAAATCTTTATAGTCTTTGGATACTCACTTTCTAACCTATTATTATATTATTCCTTATATCACTCTCATTTATTTCAAGTTCCTCTTTCAAGGTTTTCACCTCATTTTTAATGCCCAATATCACTGCCATAT
>JARHVA010005489.1:825000-832500 GCA_037957365.1 Torreya grandis
CAAGATACGAATGCAAAAACTTCATGGTAAACAAGGTACAAACCCTAATCTTGATGAACCCAATACAATAGATAATGAGCCAATTAATAAAAATGAATTAACCAATGATGAAATTAACCATAATGAAATTGACCATAATTAAATGAATAATAATGAAATTGACAATAATGAATCAGATAATGTTGGAAGTTTACATTTAGACTTCTGTGATTTTGATTTTGTTGATGATTAGTCTTTGTATGATGATTTACCCCTAATGAACAAAGAAAAAATTGATGGAAAAAAATGATGATGAAATTAAACACCACTAAAATTTCATGGAAACATATAATTAAGAAATAAAAAATGAAAAAAATGTCATCCTACCTCTTATAAATGAAATTAATAATGATTTTGAAACACCCTATCAACAAATTCCACTATTAACAACACCTCTAAGAATTATGCATAGAAAAAACAATTACTTAATTGAAGTCGATGAAAATATTTTAGATCTAATGCATTAAAAAATGACTAATCTCTATTCAAGAAGACTATCTCAATAAATTTGTGATACTTTATTTCACAATATGTAATATAATAGTCAAAGATGTCAATTATTTGTTTCATTGATAAAATTGATTAAGATGAGACCTATAATATACATAGTAGGACTAAGAATGTATAACATGGATGATGAAAACAATTAAATTATTATATATATACATGATGCATATCTTATTGTAGGCCCAAAATCATGCACCCAAGATAGTAATGCTTCCTGGCATATACTTACAACTTGTGTCATAAGTGACCAAATAGGCAAAAAATGAATGGTTTTAAAAACAAGTCAAACACTTAATATAAATAGATAAACATTAATGCAATCAATTGAAAGATGTGAAAGACTTAATGAACCTAATACTAATGAGCTCTAGGAATTCTTTGATAGACTTCCATTAATGGGCAAGGCTATAGCTGATGCTCTCAAAGAGTCACTTGCTCAATTTTGGAAAGACAATATAAGAGTTTCACCCAATGCAAGAGATATAGTTAAAAGAAGAGTTGGTTCTTATAACTATGAACCAAATCTAAAATATTTATTGAATATGACTCAAAAACAATTGTAATCTAAATGTTTGGAAAAAAATTTCAAAAATTTATGTTTGTCAAAGATATTTTTAGATGGCCACACCTTTTTATGTTAAAATAAGTCACACACACACACAACACTTCTTGTTGTAGTCAACCTATTAAAATTTTAATGCTCTATTATGTTTTTTTCCATATTCATTTTACTTTGCATACCAATAACATTTTAAAGGAGTGTGGAATTAAATTTCCACCCAAATTAGCTAGGGAATTTATTCAAAATATCTTTTACTGAAGACACTATGAATAGTTATTTTATAAAAAATCATGTTTAAATGGAAATTAAATCATTTGTGGTGGATTGTCAAAATTAAGAAAATGTATCTATGAGGATATTACAAGTGCAATTGGACAAGAATTAGTTGGTTTAAGAAAATTTAAATTAGTGACTTATCAATTAAAATATGGCAAAGAATTTAAAAGGTGTGAGCTTGTTATAAAAAACATACCTATTTTTGAATTTTTGGTCAATATTTGGGTGAAAATTGTTTATGAGTATGAAAGGTACACACACAAAGATAAATAGATGGATGAAAATTTCAAGATAATCAAGGATACATTCCCACTTAGTTTGTTTGTTTTCATAGCTGACTTTGCTAAAAACTACACATTCAAAGCCCAAATAAAAGTTCAATCATAGTATTACAACTCATCACAAGTTTCCATATTCTTACATATAGAATTCATGCATGCACTTGATAATATAGATCAATGATGGAAAATATTAAGGAAGTACCATGTCTATATCAATAATCACTTATCACATTGTTTAATGTATGTGCAAGGTTATTTTCAGAAGTTCTATGAATAATTGAGTTAGAGGAACATTACTTTCAATCAACATTACATCTAGTTAGAAAATTGCACATCACAATTCAAAAATGCATGGATGTTTTATTAGTGAATAAGGATTTAGGTTACCACTTTTGTAGAACACATTTGGAGTTTCATCAAGGATGGACATGGAAAAGGGGAGCATGATGGTGCTAGAGCATGTGTAAAAAGAGCTATTATAAGGGAGGAGTTTAAATTTAAGGAGGGTGTTCATTTCATAAATGAAAAAACCATGGTTGAATGGTGTAATGAGAACATGTGTCATGGGGATCCACCAAATTATAGTGTTTTTAGACATTTTTGGTTAATGGAGGAAGAACATTTTCCAAAGTATGAGGATTTTATGTCTCTAAGGGGTTCAAGTGACCTCCACTCATTTTATATCTCAAATACAAGTTGTTAGACTATTCATACAAGACACTTGGCAAAAATTTAACTATAAATAAGAAAGACCTAGTAAATTCAAAGTGATAAAATAGATAAAGAGGTTGAAGATATAAGATAAAAAAGTACAAGAAAATATTATAGCTAGGTATTTGGTAGAGGCAAGTGTGGGTTTCCATCCATTTCAGTTAAGCTTGTTAGAATATATGCATCAAGATCCTTGATAGATAAATTTAACTTAAACTTATAAGGCAAATATAAATAGACTAAATGTACATAAATCATAATATTAACTCTAAATTTTACCTCTATGTAAGTAAAAGGTGTCATCCTAATAGAGATAGATGTAGTAGTGGATGAGCCATCAACTAGATTTGAAAATATAAATAATGGCTATGTTAAATAAAATGTTGCAAATGTTGACTATCATGATGAAGGCATTGTCACCTCTTGGGACATAAAAAATGACATATAATATTCAATTTATATTTAAATTAATTTTTATCTAAATTAAATTTATTAATATAACTTAAATTTATGATGACATTTATATAAAATATACCTGCATCTATGTAGTGGATGATGTCTACACAGAAAATATGTGTGAAAAAAACTCATCTCTAATAAAAATATTATCCAATCCCTCTAAACCACTAGCATCATCATCATCATCATCAAAATATCTCATGCACATATCACCACAATAACTATAAGGTTAGGGTCGGGTATGCAAATTAGGTGTCATATCTCTACCATCAGTCTATCAAAGCCAACTCATATGTTGAATGAGTGTATCGGTACATGAACTAAGAGCATGTAGAGTAGCGATCTCTATGACCTACTGAACTGTAAAGGGGATCTCAAGCTCAAGTGTATTTTGGATTAAGATCTTTGTAGGTTGATTAGGTGCATGCCATGTACTTGGTCAATCCTATGTCGAACCTTTCCGTTATCCCTAAAACTCACTATAATTAAAATAGTTTAGAATCTCATTGAGGAAAAACACACAATAGAGTTTCTTTGAAAAATATAATGGGACCTCATGGTTGTAACATGGTGGATAATCAAACACCATCTATCATAAGACCTAAGAAATCATTGTTATTAAATTATTTTGGTATTGATGGATTGGAAAATGTTTATCAGTTACCAAAAATGGTGCATTACTGGTTAGGCCAATGAATAAGGCACAAATTGAGGCTTTTGATATTTATTTATTCTTGACCTCAAGTGCTAAAATTTTATCAACATAATAGGCCCTATAACTATCCCTATATGAAGTTCATCTATCAATTTAAATCTTTATAGAGTAAATTTGACCTAATAATGTCTCTAGGGAATTGTCTAGATAGGTGCGGTGGGTGTTGGTAGAAGTGGGATCCCTCATTCTCCTAATTAATTATTCTAATTGAATTTTATTTCCCACAATGTTGCCAACTATAATCTTTTGACTACTTGAGGGATTTTTGGAAACTATAGGCGGGTTAGGTGGAGGGATAAGAGGAGGAACAAGAGGGTTATGAGGAGGAACAAGAGGGTTTTATGGAGGGTTAGTCAAAAGAACAAGAAGGTTAATAGGAAAATCTATTCAAAACAAATAAATTAACACTAAAAAAAAGGGTTAAAAGTTTAAAATAATTTAAAATTACTAAAATTTAGGGTTTAAAAGTGTATATTTTTAGCACTTACCTCTTCTACATGGAAGCATCATCAATTAGTTGCCTTTTGGGATGAATTCTAGCTAGGTTTTATCTCTCTCACCCAAAATGTGATCATATAATGCAAGGTTAACAAATGAAGCTCAAATGAAAAATGATCATGGATAAAGGAATTTTTTGATTACATATGTAATATCAAATATGATAATGTAGAGTGAACATTAACTTATATAAATTGTGTGTATCAAGATCAAAGAAGTGGATGTCCCCAATGTCTATATAACATGAGTAGACAGAAAGCCCAACATCTGAAAAGTGAATGTATCATGAATTTTTGTATTCTTTTATCATGCTAAATTATAAGTGTGAAACATATGTGTATGTAAGATTAGCTGAGTATGCCATCCATTAACCTAAAACTAACACATAGATGCCAAGGAGCTAATAAAACATGTAGGTGCTGAAAATGTTTTAATTTTTGTGGTACTTTTTGGAGTGGAAATATTATCCTATGATGTCATCCAATGGATATATATATATATATATATATATATATATATATATATATATATATATATATATATATATATATATATATCCCCAATATGAATCTAGTGTAATACCCAGTTTACAATGCTAAGGAACATGTATAGTTGCAGTATCTATCACTATGGCATCAATAGTGATATGCATATCTAAAATAGGACTCAATGGTTTTGTAATAATATTAGGAGTAAAAAGATAATGGGTTAGTATAACTCATAATTAAGTGCTAATTTAGTTCTTTGGTATAGTAATAACATGCACATTTTCATCTGCTCTAGATATTTAAACATGGTGTGTAGTAGAAGATGGGGATTCCATAGAAGCCATTTTATGGCTCTAAAATAATGGTATCTTAATTATTTTTTACCTAATAAAAGGGATTGCTTGTTTATTACCCTTTTATGCTGAATTATACTTAGTAGTCTTGATATCTAGTTATCTAGGTATAATTTCTTTTGTTTAAGAGGATTCTCAAATGAAATTCCAAAAAATGTAATTACCTAGTTAACATGAATGTAGTTAACAAAAACATGTAATATATATGATACTTCTCAAAGTGTGCATATCCAAGGTATTCCAAATAACATATCAAGGATTCTTATGGAAGGGATAATTGAAAAGGTAATAACCACATATGTTGAATAGAATTGTAAAGGTAAGCTAATTTTGCCAATAACCCTATGGGAGGTCCTTTCAAATGCTCTAACTAATCTGGTAGAGGGGTGTAAATAATAATGCATATAACCCAAGAGTGTATGTAATTTCATGGTACAAATATTTTTACTTTCACCATTATCAATCATAACACTTCATATGGGGTGTTTATAAATATATGATAAAATGAATGGGGAATGAAGATCAGATTCATCATCCTTAATTTCACTATCATCAAAGGAAATAGAATAATTTTAAACCATGAGAGATATACATCGCGAGTAAGTATAAATAATCCGATATAGTGGATGTTAATAATGTGAGGGAGGATGATGTGCATTAAACAACATTTGCACTTTTGGTTCTTTCTTAGAATGGTATTGTAAAGGATTATTAAATATTTTATATTTATGGTGATTTTTAGGTTGTGAGCCTAATTCCTTTGGAGGATCCTTGAATATAAATTTTTGGTCATTGATAAGATTTTGGATATTGTGCTTCAAGTTAAATAATCTACTTGTATTTTATCCTGGTCCTTGATGATATATAAAATAAGCATCCATATCATATCCTTTATGTATAGGTCAAATAATATCAATCTTGGTGAGATAATGGAGAGATATAAGCTAAAACTATAGTAACATGGGAGTAAACAAGCTGGGGACTTAGGTAAATAGGATATCTATCTCTTTGGTGCATTATAAAAGACAAGTAAATTAGGCTATTATGAAATTATGTTAACCACTAACTGTGGTGGGTGTTCCCTTTTTAAGCTTAAGAGCTATAACCTTATAACTTGGTTTGATCATGATATTTTATACTAGATGTAGATGCAGGTGGTTATTTTCTACATACTTGATCATATTTAATGGCATAATCTTCACTTCATGATCCTATACAACATGGAATAATTCATCAAAATATTTGAATTTCTTAAACACTATTAACTCATGTAAAGGTTCAAGCAAAAATTGCTTGAATATATCTTGCAACTCTTTTTCTACCATAAGATTAATCATTTTGGCTAGCATTATCTTATATTTCAACACATATTCATTAATATGTTCATTTATTCATTGTTTAATTTTTGTAATTTAGGTAGAGGAGACATTTTACAAAATGTTAATTAAAAATGTGGTAAAAATTAGAGTATGAGAGGGTTTGAATGATTTTACCAGTTGTAGAGGTAAATCATAGAGCCACCTCAAATCATAGTCCCTAAGTATTCTTGAAAATAATTTGATCAAAATTATATCATTGGAGGAATATTCAAGGCATGCCATACAAAAAGGTTTGAATATTTTATTTAGTATCACCCTTAACATCATAAAATATGAAACTAGGTTCAAAAAATCTAATTAGTAAAGGGTGTAATGATATCTCAAGTATCATAGGGTTATACAACACATCTTGTGAATATATATCATGAGGGTATTTTTAAGCATTTTCTTCAATGTTTGTAACCTTATCCTCTAAGTTATTTACAACTTGAAGGAGTGATTGAATTGTGAGCTAAGTGGGATTTAGATTAG
The DNA here is from genome assembly GCA_037957365.1 of Torreya grandis. Taxonomy (NCBI): domain Eukaryota; kingdom Viridiplantae; phylum Streptophyta; class Pinopsida; order Cupressales; family Taxaceae; genus Torreya; species Torreya grandis. The sequence goes on from JARHVA010005489.1 coordinate 831,740, forward strand.
GAATTTGAATAGTCACCAAAGGGGATGAAAGCATGTTTTGATTAGTAATTGGAATTTAAACTAGTATTTATGTTGAATTAATGCATAATTACATGATATATGTAGCAATTGTAGTTTTAGGGAACAAAGATTTAAATAGATAACAAGTTTCCCCACCAGATGTATTTGGTTATAATGTTTTCAATAGGAGGGATGTTTCCACTATGGTTTTGGAACTTTTAACTTAGATTATAGGTTTTAATATCTCAACAAGATCTCTAGGGTTTTGTGAAATACCCCCACAAAATAATGTAATTCCACATACTTGATCATGATCAATTTTCTCATTTTCATTTGATCCATGGTTTTCATTATTATAATTTTATTATATGATAACCCTATTAGTATTTTTCCCATTGTTAACATGGGTATCATCATGATCCAAAGTTTTATATCTCTTATTAGTTTGATACATATTATATGGTTGGAGGGTAAGCTAGATATGTTCAAAAGGCACACCTCCCAATATAGGGATATTCCTAGGTTTCATAAAAAATAGTAAAAGTAGTAAATTAAAAAGTACAATAATTTGAAACCTTAATTGGTTTGAAACCCTAGGTTTAAAAAAATGCATTCAAATAAATCAGGTTCACCAAATGTTTAACCCTAAAATATTAATCTAAGTTGATCTTATCATTAACCCTAGATTTTAATTAAAGGCATATATAAGAATTAAATACCAAAAGGGTGAATAATATCTATGTTAGACCAATTATATGTTA
>JARHVA010005489.1:837500-845000 GCA_037957365.1 Torreya grandis
TATCAAACTAGGTCATTTGGGTCGACTTAGTTTCGTAACTTTTGTTGAATCCCTAACAAGATCAACCTAGATGATGTAATATAAAAATTGAAAAAAGGGATATTTGCTTATTTAGGAGTGATTTTTTAAGGTATTTGATTAGTGTGTATAAATAGGTTTTAATTACTTATGGAGTTGGATAAAAATGGCTTACAATAGGTTTAGGTAATTGTATAGTGACCAATAATATTGTGAAGCACCAACGGTTTTGCCATCCCTTTCCTAGTGCACCATTTAAGTTGTGCACTCAGATAGGCTAAAAATTGATAGGTTATTGCAAAAAATAAAGTATTAGTAGATGATAAAGTTTATAAATATTGTGTGTTTACATATTTCCCACTTGAATATCATCACATGTCACATATTTATAACATGGGATGGTGCTTTGACAAAGAACATACAAATGCAAAATGTTGAGCTAACAATTTGTATTAGAATGTTGAAAATAAATGAAAGTAAACATATAAAAAAATACACACCTTCATTTACCTTTTTGTTTTGAAATAAGGGCAACATTAGAAGTAGGTCTAATAAGCATCCAATTTACACAACACCAGCCAGGCTTGAAAAATAAGATAAAAATAAAAAAATTATAAAAATATGCATTGTTTATAGAATAAAAAACTACATTATCAAGATTCTATATCTTATTAAAATTTGTAAAAAATCCTTGTAGAAGCGTAATTATGAGCAAAAGATGAAATTTTAGTAAATAATTGCTAGATAAAGCATTTGTAAATTTTGAATATATAATAGAATTTTAACTATTCCTTTTAATATTTATTATTTTAATAAATCAATGATAGATACGGTGGCATGGATGTGAGGAGGAGGAGATCCCATTATAGTTGTTGAGAGGTTAGTCTAGGTATGGGGTATATTGAATACAAATTTTTATTGCTTTTAGTTGTAAATGAACTAGATTTTGAGAATTATGTGGTCAAGGAAAATTGGTCTAGCATAATTTTACCAAAACGTTTTTTGGAATTAACTATAATTTAGGACAAAAAATGGGTAAGAAAAAAAGAGGGAAAAATTATTTCTAAGGTATTAATGGAGAGATAGCTTAAAATCATCACAAAAGAGTAATGGTATCATATATGCTGATGTAGTTTTTAATTATAAGGTTTATTTTAGTGGTTGATTTTTTATTATTAGGTTGATCTAGTTACTATTATAATTCTCGATTGTGTATATATTTTTTAATCTAGTATAATATTGTATAGGTGGATAAATATATCTATGATATCTGATTTAGTAAGTTTGTTAGGTGGATGACTACGTATCAAGTGGCCTATGCATTAGCATTAACTTTCCAACTTCAAATCAAATGATCAATATAGTAGGGTAAGTTTGATTTTTTCATAAAAAGTGACTAATGTAGTAGGATTAGTTGATAGTGAATGATGTTGTTAGATATAAGGTTAATGTAGTAAAGAATATAGGACTGGTTGAAATAGTTTATTATGTGACTGATATAGTACAAATTTCCAAAAAATGATAATATAGGTTGATGAAGTAGTTAAGTTAGATAGAAATGCATGTATTATTAATTTTATTAATGTATTTGATGATGATTTTATATAGATAACTAATACATGTTTTATTATTTGATGTTTTATAGAGATGATGGAGACTTTGGTGATTGGTGGATGTAGGTTGGTTACCACATTTTTAGATAGATTGACAATAGTAAACTAATAATAGTTTACATCAATGGTATTTTATGGCATTATGAAGATGTGACACATTTCATTGAGTTTTGAGTTAGTTGTCATTTTCTTAAGGAAATGGGAGAAGCTAACCAACACCTTTATGTGGGTGGTGTATGGGGATAACAATGAAGTCCGAATCGCCCTAAACAATCTCCATGTTATATTAAGATTTCTTATTGTAGGGACAACCATAATTTGTGATACTCCTAAGATATATGTTGATATATGAGGCTTAGACTTATGGGATACTAATCATATAGGTATTTTAGTGGTTTTCAAGTTATTTTTTTATGTCTATGTGTCAGCCACCATGGATATCTAAAATGCAATTATTGGTCTTATGACATCTCATGTGATCTATGGTAATTATGATGGGAAGGTCCAATTAAATTTGGTTACATTGTGATGTTGTATATTAGATAAAATCATGTTGTATGATTTAGGATCGATTATCTAGGTGTAGTTAGTGAATGATTTATGTAGTATCTTATCATGAGGTAAGATGACTATGGGACCTACGATTTTCTTGAGTAGCTAGATATCAATGAGGTTTTTGATGTATCAACATGTAGGGTTTACACATGTGGTGGATGGTGTTTTAAATAATGTATTAGTTTATAGATAGGATCATGTACTATGGGTTGTGTTTCATGTCCCAGTTTTGTAGATGATTACCCAAGGAAAGATTATTTGGCAAGCTTTTATGGGTACTATAGATACTTGGCCTTTTTGTCCAATTACTTACCATGGATAGGGTCATTTATGGATTATAGGTAATTATATACGGTGGGTGGAATCACATCCTATTTATAATTTATTATATTGGTTTGGGTTGCCTCACCCTATAACACTTATAATAGTGCCTATATTTTGGGCATAAAATGTAAGGAAACATTGAGGTAGTAGAGGTGCATGAGCACTTGTGGATGTGCCTATGAAATAGCCATGATATCCATCACCTTGGAGATGATAATATTCATGGTAATAGGGAGAGTTGAAAATATTTAAGGGGGAGTTAGATGCAGTTATGGTTACACTGCAATAGGATTTGCCTCTACCACTAAGACCACCACCACAATGACATAGATAGAGGTAGGTATAGGTGTAGATGGAGGAGTATCCATGGGTAGATGCACGAGATGATGGATACACCTAATCATAACATGTAGTGAGTTTTTTTATTATGTGGACGATTTGTATTGGTCTATATTATGTTCATGTTCTCTAACATAGTTTTGTTACCACACAGATCTATTCTTCACAATGGGTGAGAAGATGGATAGATTGTTCATGAATAAATTATGTTTTTTATGTAGTTGATATTTGTTATTTTTTGAATAGATAGATATATATGTTATATAGATGATTTGTGTGTGTGTGTGTGTGTGAAATATAATAGATATTTATTTTATATTTTTCATATCTGTCTTGATTGGTGGTTATGGTACACAAAATGCATTATGATATATTGGATGATGTGTTACCACATCATGATACTACACAGGTGATTGATCCTTTTTGACCTTCTACTATTGATCATGCTATCCAATTTCAATTCATAAATGAGGTAGCATGAGAGAAATGAAGATAAGGAGATGCATCACAAGTGTCATTACAACAAAGATTTAGTGATGGAGAGATATAGGTATGGAAGACACTAGCTGAGGAATGGGCTATTCATTTGGCTATATCCAAAATTTTATAATATGTACGAGGCCAAGTGGATAATCTATAAAGATAGATTGATGTCCTTCATTCATCGATAAATTATTTTTTAAGTGGAATATTTAGAAGGACTAGTCACATACATCTATGGCTAGTGTAGCCTATCCAACATTAGATAGATAGAGTACATCAAAGACATGGAGATGAGATTGTATTATGATTATAACATTTTTTTTGTATTGCATCAAACATTTGAGCTAGTTATATATAGCTTTATATTTTTTTTTATGACTCATAGATGCTTTGTATGTGTGTATTTTCTTTCTAACATGTGCTTAAAATTTTATATATTCTATGAGAAGTATTTTGATTCTTTTCTAGAAAATGTGAACATATGCATGGTTTAAAAAATGATAAAAAGTGTAAAGTGTAAAAAATTAATGTAAAGTAAATTATCATGTAGAATACACTAAATCATGTTGGGAAGTGTGTAAAACATAAAATAAAGGGAAAAAATGAAATGAAAAGTAAAACATGTTGAATCATGTTGGGAAGATCTTAAAACATAAATGACAAAAATATAAAATTAATTAAAATTTAGAACACAATAAATCAAGTTGAGAAGCATGTAAAACATTAAATAAATTATTTTTAACATAAGGTACAAGAAAGTGAGATGAAAAACATAAAATGTAGGGCTTGTCTTAATCATTAGTTTGAAAAAAGTAAAGTTATTTTTCTACTTAAGACGTGGTATGAAGCTTAGGAAATATTTATCTGGAAAATCTCAATCCTATCCAAGGTCTTACACTAAAACTCATAAATTTTAAACTATTGATGTTAATGATAATTAGGTTATATGTATGAGGAAAATAAAGGAATTTTTTTAGGAAGGCATGGTAATATTTGAGTTCTTACATTACATCTCACAAAAGGAGAACCAAAGGGGTATGATTAGATAAAAATGAATATTCATCAAGGAGGAATATTGGGAATATTATAATGAAAAAGGAAGTGCAAAACTCATGAGAGAGACATTTGTAATAATCTTTAGTAGACATGACACATACTAAGTAAATACATAAGTTCTAAAAATTTGTTAGAGTATAAAATCATAGGATATTTTTTTGAAGTAGACACAAATCATTTGGTGAATATATGTTTTACTTAGATCATCTCATAAATGTGATATATAAAATAAAAGTAAAATGGGCCTACCATTCCACGACATGTTATCGATTCCTTAGGACTTCTTACAGAGTCATCATTTTATTACAAGGATTAGGTACTTGTATGTGAAATTAGGTAGCATAATAAATAATTTTGATATATCCTAAGTATATTAGCCTACCACACTCAAATGGACCTCAGCTCTATTATCAGACCAACTATAGAGTTTTATCTTTAACTACAAATAATAGATGTGTTAAAATAAGAACCATGTTTATTGGTGTGATTTTGACTTTTAAATGTTTTTTATTAAATTTTTATCATTTACTTTTACTTAAATGTTATGGATTTTAATTTAATTTTTATGTATTTTACTATTCCTCCTCCATATAGATTCATAATGATCAAACATGAGTGATAAAAAGTTACAAAACACATATAAGTTCTAGGCTTTGGTAAAAGGGTACAAAGTAACTAGATATTTTATCAGTTTGTTAAATAATTAGGATTGCCCATAAAAAAGTATGTGGTCTCAAGACTAACCATATGCATAATTAATATGAAGTATGAATAAAGGGAAATTAAAGATCATAGACATATATCCATGAAATGATACAATGAAAAATATATTTGTTAGTTGATCACAGGGTAAAGATAGGATATTAAAGGGTATGGGTTTAAAACCATATCAAAAGAATAACTATCTGATTCAAATGAATGATTTAGAAAATTTAAGTATCTATCATCCTAAATAGAATTGGGGAACATGATAATGAAATTAATCCATGAAATAATTTTAACTAATAAATGAAACATAAGATCAATGTATACTCATAAATCAAATTCAAACCATATGAAAATGTAATAAATGATGTGATAAATCACCATTACGTGTTCAAAAGTACTACTAAATTTTTGGATAAACATCATCCATAATCTCCAATACATCCTTGTGTAACTGTATTCTAAATTTAATCAAAGTATCATCAATATTTGTAGATATCCATTTAAAGACTTCCTAATTAATTGTCTCTAAAGATAAAGTGGGTATGTTAGAAGAAGAATGATGCTCATTAGGTAATATTGTAAGGTATATATGATGTGACGGACTAATATTTAACTATGAGTAATATATTCATATTTTTTAGGAGATGTAGGTTATGGAAAAGATTCAGTCTTTGTCCATGAAAGACCTCCATGGAAAATCATGTAAGTATTGTTGTAGCACTCAACATAAATTTGTATGATGTGTGGTACATTGATTCCAAATATACTAAACTTCCCTATTTAGGTATGTATTTTATAAGTATCTTAGGAAGAGGTAGATTATTATTGGTAGACTTAAAATTGTCTGGATGAAGCATATCAATGTACTACTTAAACTATAAAAAATGAGTGGAATAATGTGTTCATATGTCATGGAAACAACAAGTACATCTAGGAGTAGCATATAATGAAGGTTAGCTTTTTGTAGTAGGAGTAGAGCCTTAATCTCACTATTATGCACAAAAATTCTTGGTCTAGTGACCTGAAACCCTATGGAACTCAAAATATATCTCATATTCCCATCATGTTGGTAGAAGATCAAACTTAGGAAAATGTAGTATGCTATTAGAAATAGAGGGAAAACTTAGAGTAGGATTAGGACTAGGTTCGGTTTCTTCAAGAGATGATATAAAAGTGAGTAAATGCAATGTATCTAACATCTCTCGAGTAATTATGTTGAAGGGATCTAATAACCTATCAAACTAGTAAGATACCATCATACCATAGTCTAGAAGCATACTCCAAATGGGTTTAACAATGACTAGATGAAAAGTAGTATGTGTGTTCCATCTTAGACCTGTGAACATCAAGTGAAGAAGAACTCATGCCAGGTATCATAGAAAGAGAATAAAATACATGATTATAAATAAAATAATGTTATAAATAAAAATTAAATCTATGTATCTCTACCTTTTTATCTTGAGAAAATCCAACTAATTGATCATCTAAATAATATCCATCATCATAATCAACAGTGTGAATATCAATAATACATGTGTCAATGATTTTATCAGTTAAAGAGGCATGATGGATGAAGTGTTTATTATTTTCTATAGTGACATGAATTAATCTAATGGTTTTTTGCAAGACTAAGGTCATAAAGGAGGTAATTGAGTAACTATGTGAGGATCTAGATTAGAAGTTTTAATTTTCAAATGGATCTCATTAGATTCATCATCATCTAAATCTTAGAGATTAGGTGCTGTATTGCCTATTACTTTGGGGTGAAAATTATAACCTCTAGTAGAGTTAAATTCATAATCAAAGTGTTGTGACTCATGAAAATGAATGATAAGAAAAGGTTCAAGGGTATGTATTTAAAAAAACCCTTTCTTGAAATTGTTTAAAATTATAAGGATTGGTGTCTCCAAGAATATTATATATAGCACTATTATAAGTATATTTAATACATTAACACATTAATAATTTTATGGTTCTCATGTAGTGTGTTCAAAGTCGAGAGAGTAAAATTTTATATGATAGTGGGAAATTAAACATTATGATTCTGATGTGCATTGTGATAGGGGGAACCATGATAGGAAGCCAAACATAGCTTAAAGGAGGCATTTGTATTTTTTCATGGAATTTACATGTAATTTGAGTATATTTAATATTACATTAAAAATATCCAAGTGTTTTTATGGAATAAAAGGAAGCCACAAATGTGACTGAACCTTCATAAATCAAAGCAAATTTGAATTAGATATCTCCTATTTAGACACTAATGGAAAATGGAGGATCATCTACACAAAGAAATATTTAATAGGGAATCCTTGACGGATATGGAATTTGAGTGAAAGAGAATTACATACCATTTCATCAACATGGATAGACATTTATTCACAATGCTAATAAATGTTATCTA
>JARHVA010005489.1:850000-932500 GCA_037957365.1 Torreya grandis
GATCAAATATCAACTAGATTGAGTTGATTGATCTAAGAAAAATAGAATTATAAAATAGTCTATAAGATGACTAGATAGAGATGGTCGATCTAGTTAAAAAAATAGAGAAATAAAATAATCTAAATATTGAGTAGATCAAGTTGGTCAATCTAATTAGGTTAGTGAGATAATTTAAAATTTTATAAATTAGTTCAATCCACTTGATCATTTTAGTAAAAAAAAATAAGACAGTAAAATAGTATGTAAACTCATTGGATTGATATAGTCAATTTAGTTGAAAAAATAAGTTAATAAAACATTCTATAAACTGATTGGATCAAGCTGGTTAATTTAGTTATAAAAACAAGATAGTAGAATATTCTACTATATGAACTAATTTAGTTATAAGCTATGAAATTGAGATGTTAGATCTAGTTATGTTATGAATAGGAAGATAATAATGATTTGAAAATCAACTAAGTCAGCCAGGAGCTATGCGATCAAGCTAGTTGGTCTAGTTAGAAATTAGGATAAAAGAGAAATCTACTAAATCAAGATTTTTGATCTAGTTTTATATTATAAATATAATTTTAAACTATTAAAACTATATGATTTAGTTTAAAAGTATAAATAAAGTAAGCACACATTCAAGTAGATCAAGTTACTCGACCTAGTTAAAACACACAACACAAAAATTGTATCAACACTGGCTGACATAGTTAGTAATACATTAGATAATAGAAAGAAATAAGTATAAAATTTAATTCTTTAAATTAATAATGATTAATAATTATCTAAAAATATGATCAAGTTGTTGTACCTAAGGTTTTATTTGACAATGTAGGATTCCAAAGATAGTAGCTTGTTCATTGGATAGTAATGACCCATTGTTTGAGAGTGATAACTATGGAGGAAGTGTCATTTCTAAATACAAATAAGCCTTGTTTCAAGGATAATCTAGAAGTAGCTTCTCATTACTAGTGGTAACGAATGCACCAAATAATCAAATAGGTGGTTGGATTCTTAAGGTTCAATACAAAGGACAATTTTAGGTTTTTTTCTAAAATATTGTGAGGTATATATAAATTAAATACCATTTTTATGTCTATAATATGGATAATTTTTTCTAGAAAGAAATAAAAATTTAAAATACTATTTAAAAAATAAGATCGACTAGTTCCATCCATTTGGCCAAAATTAGAACCTATAAAGAGAAGATAAAATTAGGTTGACTAGCATGACATAGTTGATTTTAAACATTATACCTGTAAGAAAATAAATTTACTATATTTATTGTCTTGATATAGTTAATTAAAAAAGATACCTATAATAAAAACACGATCAACCAACTTGATCTAGTTGACTGTGACTAAAAAATTTACAATGCAAGGGTTAGTTTCATGATGGGTTCACTAGAATGTATGAATTGAATTAGGATGGATTTTAAATTTGTCTAATTTAGTTAATTCCAAGCATGGATAAGGAAATATTACTATCAACTCATTACATAACTATTTATATTTGAACATAAGCAATTTGAATCCACTAAAACTAGGCAAGAGATCTCTTAATACACAACACAAAAGGAGAGGGTTCCATAGTATTTAGGCAGATGATACTATGTAATAACCATAGATAGGTCTATAATACATAAAATAAATTTAATCTAGTTCTCACTAAAGCTTGCAGCACAAGGGGGTATAGTTAACAAAAAATAATATATAACAAGAAAAGAGAAATCTACTTAAGCTAATGAAGAGGTAAACTAAACAAGGAGTAAGAACATTAAACTTATTAATTTATGAAATATATAACTATAAAATTAAAGATTAAAAGTTATGGATACTTACCTTTGGACAAACCTGACGTGCCTTAATATCTCCCTTGGCCAATGGTGCTTTTAAAAACATTGTTGTCACTTTATAGAGATCACACTATATAAATCAACTCTAGGATAAAAGACTTTTACTTTGCATCAAAGACTTTCCCACAAAAAAATATTCTTTCCTTCCAAGACAAAACCCGAATTAGTGACTCCTCAAGACTATAAATAATATAATTGTAAGTTGCAATAATGTGAAATAAATGTTCTTCCCTATTGGATTGAAGTAAAGGCAGTATTTCTAACCAAGGATTGACCCTAAACCTTCCTAGGAATTTAGAAAACATGATCGACCAACTAAATTTTATTAGGTGAGAAAGATAGTTGTTAGGTCTTGAACTACGTCCATTAGGCTGACTTGGTTTTATAATATGCATTGAATCCATAACAAGATCTACTTGTTGATGTAGTATGAAAATGGAGAAAAATAATGATTGCTTAGTCAAGGAATATTTTAGAAGGTGGTTACTTAGAGGAGTTGATAAATGGTTTTGTTTACTTAGAGTTGTAAAACATTATGTTTTAATGGTTCTAGGTAATAATATAGGGACCAAAACTATTTTTAGACACCAAAGGTTTACCCACCCCTTTCCCACTGAACCCTTTAATATGTGCTCTCAAAGAGATTGAAACTCGACAGGTTCTGGCAAGAGAGATAATATTAGGATATGATAAATTTAAAAAAAAGTGTATAAACATGTATCATTCATAGAAATTAAATCCATCTCTAATTTCATATCATCAACCCATCATCTATTTTAACTAGCTTTTGCATAACTTATGGGTTCATTAGCCACTATTAATAGTATCAACATAGTATTTTCATCATAACCATCATAAGATAAATTAATTTCATAAAATTTAATTCTTATGATCTTTATATCACTTTTTTGATCCAACATTTTATTGGCTATATGTGGACTCAACAATTATTTGTTCATTTTTGGAGTTGGCGAATATGGATGACTAGTCTTTTGTAATAGCTAGTATTATTTCTAATTTAACTACAAAAAATTATAGGAAATTTTAAGCCCTGAAAATGAAATTAAATGGGATTATACCATCACTTAATAATTATGTAGCTACATGATCATAATCATCATAAACATTATTTTTTAAAAAAAATACAATCCCTATAAACAATTGTTGATTTACATGAAATATTATAAAACTCGTATGCTTTGATTTCATAAATATAGCATATGAAAATATTAGGAACACTCTTTAGATCTAATATATTCCTCTTCTCATCTATAATATGTATAAAATCTAATCAATCAAATATATTTAGATGAGCAACATCCTTTTTTTGCCATACCAATCTTCATAGGTGTATTGTCTTTGACTACAATGTTAAGAGTTATGTTAATGGTATACACTATAATTTTTTTTAAATTCAACCCAAAAAACACCTTTCTAAGTTATTATTCTTCAAAATATTCCTTCATAACTCAATTATGTATTTATTCTTTCTTTCAAAAACATCGTTATATCGTGGTGTGTGATTTATTAGCATCATTTTGATTTCATGTGAAGCACAAAACTCATTATTAAAAAAATTGCATCCTATATTTGTTCCTAGAGACTCTATTTAATTTCCACATTATTTCTCAACCAAATATTTTAAAATTTTAAAGTATGAAAAGGTTACACTCTTTTCTTTCAACAAATAAATCCACATAAACCTTGTAACATTATCTATGAAGGAAATAAAATATAAATTATTACTAATACTTTTGAAATACATTGATCGACATAAATCTAAATGACCCAAATCTTAAAGTATTATTTATCTCCATTTAATGCTATGAAAATAATCCCTCTGATGTTTCACAAAAATACATGACTTTCATGAATCATCGTTCTTCAATTCTAGTTTGGGAAGACCTCTTCCCATACATTTTGTGTCAAGAATATGGAAGCTCTTAAAACATATATGAAAATATACTAAATGCCAAAACATGATAACATCCTTAATGGTTGATAAATTATTACCTTTATTTATTATACAAATACTTATTGGAAATATCATAATCTTTTTGATATAATATTTTCCAATCAATCTAATTCTAGACCTCTTATAAATAACAGAATAAACACCATCCTCAAAAACCAGTTTGAAATCCTTTTCAACTAATTAACTAAAACTAATTAGATTGTGACATAGATTTTAAGAAAAATAAACATCCTAAATTTCAACCTTACCTTTACATGTGGTTATTCGCATGATTCTCTTTCCATCTTCCAATTTCACTTGGATTTTGAAGGACTCATTTAACATGTTGAAACCATCTTTGTGAATTTTCATGCGATTTAAGAATCCGAATCAAGAAACCACCAATTATTTGATTCATCTATTCCAAAATTACATGTAAGATAATAATTTGATTCCTATTGATTATCAATTTATTCAGATTGAAAAGACTTGTTTTTACTCTCTTGATTAGATGGATTGTTATCTATCAGTATTTTATAATATTTGATGATGTGCCCTAACATTTATTATTATTGAAAAGTAAAGTATTTATTTCTTTTACATTTGTTGTTGGTTTCAATTTTTCCATTTGATTTTTTTTAACTCCCTTGATTCTAATTTTTTATTTTTAGTTTTGGTATTTGAAATCTTTTCCTTGGTTTCGCATGATTGTTCTTGATATCATATGTATAGTATCATATTATCCTCATGGGACAAGAGAGAACCAACCAAATCATCAACAATTATAGTGTTCATGGCCTACAATTCTCAAAAGTGATCACAACATGCAAAATTTTTTGACATTAATATCTCAAAAAAATCTTAATATAATAATATCTTGTATATTTTCTCCATAATACTCATTCTATTTACTAAGTCATTTACTCTTATGCAAAATTCTCCAACTTCTTCATTTTGTGACATTCTCAAATATTTAAAATTCATTTTTAGACTTTGGATTTTTTATTTATTTTTTTCTACCTTAATAAATCATTAATATAAATTTTCCAAGGTATTATGTGCCCCATAGGCATATTTTCATCCAATAATTCTTTGCTTAGATGCTTGGGTCTATGACACTCTAAATAAAGAAGCAAGATTTTGTATCTATCTTTTCTTCATTATTTTTTGTTCTTTTATGATCTTGTACAAATGTATTCCAATCTTGAGGTGGTGTGTATTATCTCAAACTCATTTATATACAATAATTCTATTCAACTGATCTATCCAATATTCAAATTTATTGCTTTTGAAGATGAGAATATTCATGGAAGCATAATTCACTAAAGCCATGATTATTATAATAATGGTTTAAAAACATTTTGAACCTTTATTGAAAGATACTTTGATATTAATGAAGGTTTTGAATATATAAGGAAATTCAAATGAGATTTGATTTATTCTGAAATTGAATATATGTATTAATCAATATGTCTCAAAAGTACAAGCTCTGAAACTAGTATTATAAGTGAGGTTGTCAACAAAAAACTATATTGAATAACTTCAAACCTGAAAATATATTCATGATGGTCCAAATTACTATATAATTTAAGTAAAAATCAAATCCTAAACATGAAAAAAGATTTCTCAATTAAAATTAATTCACTATGCTACCTCTATGTACAATATTTACTAATAAAGAAAGCTAAAATAATCTTATTAAAAGGTAACTTACATTGTAAATAAAGTATATAAATAATAAATAAACAAATAAATTTACTTAAACACTAAATAAAAAATAAATAAATTCATCATGACAATTTTAACTCAATAATAAGATATGAATATCATGTGATAAGCCTCTTCATTAGTTGAGCAGGCATGCACACTCACATGCATAATAGACAAGTGAAAGTGTAAAAATATAACTCTAAATATATAATCTTGACCCAAATAACTAATTATAACAATAATGATCATGTGCCCATATTGCTATCATACTTAACAAATTTGGCTTCTCACATGTAAACCTCACTCTATTATGGATCTTCCAAGACAACCTTCTTCTTCACAAACACATCCTTATCCTTTCTACTTCTCAAAGTAGACTTGAGTTTCCCACATGGAAGTTTCCCTCTCTTATTACTTTTCTTGGAAATATTCTTCTTCTTATCTTCACTCTCAATCCTGATGACATGAAGTTTCTTTAACCACTCTTTCTACAATTTTGGGTGCACAAAATGACCCATCAACTTAGAAACCATTTTTTCAAAACTTTTCACATTGTTCTGTCATTTTATTTTTCTCCTTTCTTGGATATCTTTCCAATAATCAACTACACCTCCACATATCCCCTTACAACATTTACCCTCATGATGTTTTTTATACTCTCATCTTAAAAATACATTTCTTACTCCACTATCCATTTCATGATCTTATCGGGGATCTCTTTAACACATATAAAATCTCAATTAGAAGTAGACATAAGGCTTTCCATCACCTTGACCTTTTTGGTCTCTTTCTTTTACTAGTATATTTTCCTCCAGGTGATTTTTTTCTCCAAATCATCTTACATCACTTGTATGGATGTAACAAACCCTTAATCATCTCTTCCTCATTAAAATTAATCATAGTTGTAACATATATACTTTGTGTAGCATCTCCATCATTTTCAATATTGATTTGAATCTTTTTTACACCTTAATCAAGTTTTCCACCTCTCATGCTCTTCCTTCTTTGTGTACCATGTTCTACCAACATGAAATCTTATCTTTCACAACATAAAATAGACTAAGAATGGATACTCTCAAACATCCTCTAAACTTATAATACTTCTCTCACACACGTAAAATACTTATGCAAGCTTCTATTTTACAACTTGTAGCTCACTCAATAAACTTCTCTTAACAACCTGTATTTAACTCATAATATAAACTTACAAACTTAAATCACAAGAAGAAAAACTATAGGTCAAAACTAATCAATATATGTCATTATCTTTGTGTTTCTTAGTTCAGATACTTCTTCATGGACACACATTCAACACATTACACAAGCTTGACTCATTTAACACAACATCTATATTACATTCAAAAACATGTTCCAAAGAACATAACATAAATTCACTCACACACACACACACACACACACACACACACAATAACAAACACTAACTCATGCCTCTAAATTATTATTATATTACATGAAAGAGTTATAAACTCTCATATAGTCCCTTGTGGAATGATACAACTCTCTATTTTGCTCTTAAAAAGTTCTCCTTCATAGCTCATCCTTATCTCCAAAACATGCCTCTTTATTTCAATCTTATATTTATATTAGCATCCATATATTCATGGTGTGTCTATTTAATTTAATTAACACAAAAAAAATTAATATATTTTTCAATCTTTAATTTTACATGATTAAACACCAAACTATCATTAATAGCTCTTAGGTACATAGGTGACATTTTCAGTCCAAGCAGTAGTTACTTAAAATATCACAAGTTTACCGATATTCATCCAATGATCCCAAATTTTAAAAATATATTTATAACTACATTTTATATCATCCCAATAATGTTTGTAAACCAATTATTTTGATAGGTAAAGAACCATCTTTCCAAGTGTTGTAGACTAGACAGATGACAAATTTTGACAGTAATAAGTGGTACATTAAAGATGTAACTACAAATTCTCTAAAATTTAGCACATAGGTTTTTCATGTGTTAGTTTACTAATATCTCACCATTTTTTTAATCCAAATATTACTTAACAATAGAGCCATATTTCCAAGTGTCCTACACTAGACAAATCATATAGTCTAATAGAAACAAATGGTATATTTCCATTGTAACTTTATAAGATATAAAATTTAGCACATAGGTTTTGTGTGTTAGTAATAACATCTAAAAAAAATTGGAAATGTAAATCTTACCAAAATAATATAAATATCTTTCCAACTGTCATGGATGCATTCTGATAGAATCAAAAAATACGTTTTAGTTGTAGCTCCAAATGACTATTATTTAGTGCATAGATTGTAAGTGATAGGTATTATGACTTCACTAAATTTGGTTATCCAATTATTAGTAGAAAAATAGAACCATCTTTCCAAGTGTTATGATATAATCAGATGAAACATTTTTTATGTTTATTCAAATGATTTAAAACTTGATTCATGGGTTTTATGTGTCTGTTACTATGACCTCACCAAATTTAATCATTCAATTATTATCATAGTTGTAGAATCATTCAAACCAAATTTTTGGATATAAAAGTCTAACACACTGATGGAAAATAGGAAAATATCTCAGCATTTTTCAAATGGAAAATGAATATTTCATAATGATCATTCTAAGAGGTTTACGAGATCAAACCAACAAGATCACACTCAAAAAACTTAAAAAAATACATGACACTATTTTTGGTTGACGCAAGACTTTATGAACCTTTGGATGATATTGCATCAATACTTATAAGATGTATATAATGTCCATTAATGCCAAGCCCAATATTTTCAAGATACAATTTATATCCACCCTCATTATCTATAACATCAAGCCATAACCGTTACGACCCTTTTCAAAACCATCAATTCCAACCAATCCAAAATAGTTACCTTTGACTAGTGTAACATTTTAATAATATGTGTATTATATAAACAACCATATTCAAGAACAAAAGAATAGTCAAACAACTTAACATTCACCATTCTATAAAACCTATTTTATATGTATAACAATTATATTGTTGTGTCTGAGTGAAAATATTGGGTCGTGATGGACGAAAGGGAGAAAGAGGGCACGGTAGGGGAGGGCGTAGGAAGGAGTTATAGGGCGATGTTGGGTCTGCAGCAAGCTGCCCATGGAACATAGAGTGCTGGAAAGGCTCCTCTCTCACAATTTGAAGGTTCATATGCTACTGAAAACCCCATTGGCTTGCGAATACCCAAAGTCAATGGTTGCCTGGAAAGATGCAAGGAGAGGCCCAAGCTGGTTATACCAATGGACATGATTGTTGAAGACATAGAATACTATTCAAATCACTCCCTATACTACAAGTTTTTGGGGCTTAAGACTTCTCTCCAATTCTTGGAAGCGTGGGATCAGAGAACATGGGCACCAAAAGGAGAAATGGATATTACGCTATTGGCTAATAGCTACTTTATGGTCACTTTCACCTGTATAACTGACTGTAACAGAATATTTTTTGGAGTCCCTTACTTTCATAACCAGGTGGGACTATTTATCAAGTCGTGGCATGTTGGTTTTATACCATTAGAGGAATTACCAAACCATGTTCTGGTGTGGGTGCATCTACCTCACTTTCTGGTGGAATGTTGTCTTGAAGACACTCTGCAAATGCTTATGTCTCTATTGGGAAGGCCAGTCAGTTCTTCAATGTCAATCCTGGGGAAAAAGGTAATGACTTATGCCTGCATCTATGTTGAAATTGATCTTAGCAAGCCAATTCCAGATGCTGTTGAAATGAGTGCAGGACCCTTTTCTTGGACACAACAGCTGGATTATGAAACTCTTCCTTTTGGCTATCATTTTTGTCATGATTATGGCCACTTTTAGCGATGGTGTCTCAAATCAAAATTCATGAAACCTCTGCTAGCTCAGCCTGCATGCATTCCTCCTAGAACAGATAAAGAGAAGGGCACGATTCTAGGGGAGGTGCCTGAAGACGATTGATTTATGTCGGTCAAAGGCCATTATAGAAATAGGGGCCAAAAATGATCCTTGAAGGAAAGACAAGAAGATGACTCACTTAATATATTTGAAATACTAGATGACCTTAATCAACAGGAGGTGAATCCAGGGTTGATGATTTTAGATCAGGTGATTGTGGGCCAAGAACAAGAGACCAATGTTACAGGGGTTTCAATTGAATTACAAGATGCTGGTGACTGTCACATGGATACAGACCAATAGATGATGATTTCATAAGGAATGAATTCCACTGTTGTTCCTCCTAAAGATGATGGAAATCTGCCTCTCACAGGGAAAATGGGGGACACAGAGGTAGCAAGAAGTAGTAAATCTTCTCTTCATTTGGGACTTTTTTAAAAATACCTTAAGAAGGGAGGGGCAGAGAAAGCTGGCAAGCCTAGTAGAAAAAAGGACCTGGATAAGATAAAACTAATGGGAGAGACATTGGTGGAGTCAGGGTCTGTAAAGACTCTAGATGCACACTTTTTTAACCCTCTGAAATGATTGTACTATCATGGAATGTAAGCGACTTGAACAATAGCCTAGTCAAAATGATGTTCATAACCTAATTAGAAGCCATGAACCAGATGTCTTTTTTTTGTAGGAGACTAAGATTTCAGTTGATGCTATGTTCAGATTAGTGCCTAAGTTGTGGAGGCAAGGAGACTTTCAATGCATTGGTGCTATTTGATCCTCAGGGGGACTAGCCTGTATGTGGAAGCCATGGAAGATTGGTCTCATAGGTTGGTTTTCTTCTAAGTTTTCCATGGCTATGATTGCTTCTAATTTTGAGACAGCGGAAGTTATTCTCCTCTCCAATATCTACGCCCCTATCGAATGGCGGGGTAAACATTCCTTTTGGGGCCATATCATTTTTGTCCGTAGGTTGGCCCCCTTCCAACCTTGGATTATAGCAGGTGATTTTAACTCTATTTTATATTTGATTGAAAAGTGTGGTGGCACACCAAGGCTAGACCCCTCTACCTTGCTTATGCGGAATTATATTGAATTTTTTAAGTTAGTTGACATTAGGCCCAACAATGGGCAAGTCACATGGAACAATCGTAGGTGTGGGGAACAATTCATCGCTGAGAGATTGGATCACTTTCTGGTTTCTAGTTTCTAGATTGGAGGCATGTAGTCTACGGGGTCTAAAATTTTAGACTGGAGAGGATCTGACCATTGGCCTATCAAGCTTACCAGTTTTTCAAAGCATCACCTATTCTCTCCTTCCTTTAGATTCTAGCTAATGTGGCTGTGGGATCAATCTCTATTCGAGTGTGTGGCCAATTGGTGGTGATGGGGTAGGCCTGTCCATGGTATGGCGATGTATACCTTTGCCAAATCTCTATAGTATGTGAAGTATAAGCTCAAAAGGTAGAACCACCAATGTTTTGGTAATATTTTTCATGCTAAGGAAGCTGCACAGTCCAAGCTTGATGGCATCATGAGAATAATAAGGGAGGAAGATTTGACTGAAGATCTATTACAAGATGAAGCTCAGGCCGTGAAAGACCTGGAGGAATGTGAGCTAAGGGAAGAAATTTTTTGGAAGCAGAAAGCTCAGGTTGAATGGCTCCAGGAAGGAGACAGAAATACATCTTTTTTCTTTAACTCGTCCAAATCCAGGAGACATGGTAGTTCTATTTCGGTCTTGGTCAATGAAAGAGGTGAGTGGCTCAACTCCATTTTGGCAATGTCAGAAGAGGTGGTTCATTACTTATCTACTCTTTTTAGGGAAGATGCAAATGCAAAATTACCAGAAGAAGCTCAAGTTCTCTTCTGTATTCCGCTGCTAGTGACGCGTGAAATGAATGAGAATCTAATGAAGGATATTACACTTGGAGAGCTTGAGGAGACCATTACCCAGATGAAAAAAGGGAAAGTGGCTGGCCCTGATGGTTTCTCAGCTGAATTCTACCAAGAATTTTGGGACATTATCAAACTTGATCTTTTAGCTGTTGTCCAAGAATCTCAGCAGAACAAGCAAATGCTTAAGGCTACAAATGCGACCTATCTTGCCCTCATACCCAAATGCGAAGGAGATGATAGGTTAAGTCAATTCCGTCCTATATCTCTTTGCAATGTTGTTTGTAAAATTATATCAAAAATCATTGCAGACAGACTTAAAATAGGGCTGAGTGCTGTGATTTCTGAAGAGCAGAGTGCCTTTGTGGATGGTAGGCAAATTTTGGATAGTATTGTTATTGCTATTGAATCCATACATTCTATGGCCAGCTCTAAAGATAAGGTGATGTTTATCAAGTTGGACATGGCCAAGGCATTTGATAGGGTCAGATGGTCTTTTTTTTGGAAGGTTCTTAGTGATTTTGGTTTTGCAGATGAATGGACTCAATGGGTCATGAGTTGCATTTCATCGGTCTCCTTTTCAATGCTTATCAGTGCAGAACATACGATGTTATTTGGTGCCTCTAGGGGATTGCAACAAGGAGATCCCCTATCTTCGTACCTCTTTCTTCTCCTCACTAAAGGTTTGGGGAGGTTGATCAATAGGAACAGAGAGGCTAGTCATATCCAAGGATGGCATTGGGGAGGTGAACTATCAGCGCAGTTACACCTGTAGTTTGCTGATGACACTACCCTGATGGGCATGGCCATAATGAGTGAAGTAGCTAATTTTTGTAGGGTGTTGGATGTCTACTTAATGGCCTCAAGACAAGAGGTGAATGAAGAGAAGTCATCCATCTTCTTCTTCAACACTTTCGGTCCCATTCAGTAGTAGATTGCTAGGACTATGCATTTTCAGATTGGGACTCCCCATTTGATTTACTTGGGTATCCCCATCTCTGCTGG
Source organism: Torreya grandis (assembly GCA_037957365.1). NCBI lineage: Eukaryota > Viridiplantae > Streptophyta > Pinopsida > Cupressales > Taxaceae > Torreya > Torreya grandis. Next base: position 862,307 of record JARHVA010005489.1, read on the forward strand.
CTATATCTCCAAAGAGTCTTGGCAGAATATTTTGGAGAAATTTTGGGTGAAAGTGAATCATTGGACTCACAAGTGGTTATCTTTTACTGGCCGAGTTCAACTTATCCAATCTGTGGTGCAGGCATTGCCCATTTACAAATGTATGCTTCAGGTTGCTCTGATGGGAATTGTTAAGGAGTTTCATTTGGTTACTATGCAATTTTTATGGGCTGGTAATTTGACATCCTCTAAATGGAGCCTTGTTAGATGGGAGATTGTCTGCAGCCCCAAACAACAAGGGGGGCTCAGCCTGAGATAGATGGATTTAAATGGTGTTGCTTTGGCGGCTAAACTTTATTGGCATTGGTGCACTGAACAAGACAAGTCTTGGGCCAGAATTATCTCATAGAAATATTACCCTACGATCATTCAGTGGGATATTCCTCACTATCTCCTTATTAGGAAAGGCTCGCCGATTTGGGGTACTCTAAAAAAAGGTGCTGGTCTCATTAAGGAAGGTTTATTCTGGATTTGTAAGCATGGATCCAAGGCTCTCTTCTAGAATGACTCTTGCAATGGTTATCCTCCCATCACTTCTCAGTTCTTGAATTTTTCAAACCTCTATCAGAGATTACTTGACACTAGTTGGTCTCGCGTGAGCAACTTCAAGGCATACACTTCACGCAGACAGTTGGAGGTGTCGCGATGGAAAGATCTCAAGGCTTGGCCAATTGCTAAGATGCAGGAGGAGAATGAGGAGCTACTGAACCTCCTCTCTAGGCATCATTTTAGCTCCCTTCAGGAGGAAGATAAGCTCACTTGGTCTCCCAATCCTAAGGGAGCCTATAAATTTGCCTCATGTTATCAGGCCTTACTTCTTCAAAGAATGGGCAGAGGAGAACTGCAATGGTGGAGACAGGTATGGAATAATTTCTCATGGCCAAAATGCAACTGTTTTGCTTGGATCTTGGCTTGGAACAGATGCTTGACTTGGTACAACCTCCGAAAGAGAGGCTTCCAAGGCCCTTTTATTTGTGTTATGTGCAGAGCAGCTAAGGAGGATTCTGCCCACCTATTTTTTAGATGCTCCTTTACCTTGCAACTATAGCACTACTGGTGGGATGTTTGGTAGATCCCCTATTTTCATGCTCTTTATGTGGTCAACTTCTGGAATGGCATGTGAGAATCCCCCTTAAGGATGCCTTTCCTGCAGGATGCATGGATAGGGGGCCCCATTTTTCTGCTATGGCAGATTCGGCTTGAAAGAAACAGGTGGATCTTCTGGGGCATGAGGATCATGGCACAACAAGTTTGGCAAAAAGTTGTGGGGATGATTTAGGAGACCGTTCAAGCCAAGAGCGCGATCAGCCTTCCATCAACTAAGTAGGATGCTGAGGTAGTGGTGCGACTAGGATTCCAACACCTACCAGGTAATTTAGCCTATGTCAGTAGAAGTCGGTAGGTTAAGGAGAAGATTCAAAGAGTCAGTTAGTGGCAGCGCCCTCCTAGAGGGATTCTCAAGATCAATACAGATGGTTCCTCTAGGGGTAATCCTTGGCCCGCAGGTACTGGAGGGATTGGTAGGGATTCCAAAGGTAAAGTGATTTTTCTTTTTTCAGTTCCTGAGGTGCTACAAACCATTAACATGATGGAAGGCCAGGCCATTCTTTATGCCCTTGAGAAAGCTCAGGCTTTGGGTTGGCGTAGAATCATATGTGAATCAGATTCTCATGTTTTAATAAACCTGCTCGATAAAAGAAAAGTGTTGGATGTTAATTGGCAACTGGCTCTGACTGTACAAAAGATTTTGTGGGTTTGCTTGTACATGGATATTATAACCCTTGTTCATATTTCGCGGGAATGGAATAGGGCAGCGGATTGTTTAGCCAAATGAACATTCAAACATTTAAATGGCAGAAATACGGAGGATTGGGAGTCTCTCCGATGCTCCGTTCTGATTTCAAAAGAATTTTGAAGGAAGATAGTGAGGTCTACAATATTTCTTAGTTGGGCATGGTCTTAGTCTTTCTGCTTTTGTTGCTCTCCTTTGGAGGTTTTTGCCACCTGTTCTTCTTGTAATGCTCGTCTTTTCTTATCAATAATATTTTTACCTCTTTTATTAAAAAAATTATATTGTTGTCTTATCTAATGTAATATCTTAATGCATAGACATCAAATAAAAAATTCATGTAGACTTAAATGTATGTAAATAACATATTAAAAAAATGACACCATACTTATTAAGATTTTAAGGATAAAATAGTCACTATAAAATATTCCATAAAATATTCCAATATTGTAGAATAGAATACACCTTCTTTGTACAATGTTTAACTAATTAAAAATTTGTGTTAATAAAACATACATGTTGCACTTTGTAAGACAAATCAATCTACAATCAAAATTAGACATGTGTTGCATTTCATAGATTTTTTTTTTCTTTCGTTATTTCTTTTTTCTCTTAACATTCAATTGAAGGTTTATAAATAGAATATTAAACATTTATGATATTGGCTGTCAATGGTTATATTCATTTTTGAACAAGAAGAATAATAAGTTATTTTTTAATGTTGTTTCTTTGTGCCTAGTGTTTTAATCCTTTAGATTTCACAAAAGTGTTTCTATGATTCTTATGATGACATTTATAATTTATGATAAATATTTCCAATGAAGGAAACCACATTATGTTAGAATCTTTACAACTCAGACTTCCTTCATTTTTATTATGACCACTTCCATCACCAAAAATCTTAAACAATTTCAAAAGACAATGGGAATCCGTAATTAGAATTACAAAACACTGAGCGGAGCTTAGTGGCAGATTCTGAAAATCACATTTAGTCCTCAAAGGTTCTAACTCTATTTTTAGGGGAAGGATTAATAGATACGAATATCATTGAAATTACAGATATTGCTTTGGAATTACCCATCGCCATATTGTGAAATACATAGGAGGGGAATGGGTGGAAGCTAGTGAAAGGGAAGAAAGAAAGAGATAAAAAGGAACCAGATTCATTAATTACGTCTCTCAGATCTCAATTCAAAAACTGAAAAAGAGACGCAACAAAATAATTTGTTACAGTAATTTTTTTTTTGTTGTTTCTGACTTGTTTTTTAGCACTATTGTTTATTTTCTTTCTTGTTGTTTAATTTCAATTTCAAATTTGAGGGTGTGATCCTTAAAATACTTCGTTTGGTTGTTTTCTGCCTGCTTTTGGGTTGGTTGTAGTCCTTAAGCTTGCTATGTTATATTTTCAAACATGAAAATAGTTTCTGGGCATATTAGGCCCTATCTGTTTGTTTGTCTTATAAGATTTGGGGTCCCTAGTTTCAAACCCCTCACCTGCTCCCACCCCCCTGCACCACCTCCGCCACCTTCACCCACCCCCCACTCGTCCTCCCCACCCTTTAACCACAAAACCATCAATGGAGTAGAGACCAAAAAGAGAAAACTTCCACTTAACCTATGCTTGAAAGAGGCTATAATAAATTAATTAATTGTAAGTGGCTTGCCAAACACCCCAATTTAATGTTTTGGTGAGTATGTAATTTACAAGTTCATTGACCCGAAGAGGAATATAACGGCTAATCTATAGCCAGCAAAAGTGGAAAGGAAATTATTTTATTTTTATTTACTGTATGCCTACCTTTGAAAAAAAAAATTCCTTAAAAGTATATATTAAAATGTAACTTATAAACAATACTTAATCATTACAAAATGTATGAAATGGGAGAGGATAACATTAAAAATATGTGTTGCACCTTAGATCCCAGAAATTACTAAAAGCTATGCAAGACCATACCAACAAAATAAATAAAATTCTCATCAATTGATGAGACAAAAAATTGTAAAACAAAGGATCTAAAAGCTAAGTAAATGATAACATCAGAAAAATTAAGAAACAAATCAAATCTTTATCTGACTACAGAAATTACAATAAGAATAATTTAGAAGCTGAGCTTTAAAATATTTTGAATAGGAAAGAATCAATAGGAAAGAAGAATCACCAGGAAAGGGACATCAAATAAAAAATATAACCATTTTAATTCATAGAATATATCAAACAGATGTGCACATTTAAAATGAAGAACTATAAAAATCGACATTGTAGTCACGCAATTGACAATCCTAGCATACTAGTTACTAGTTAGGGGCATTCAACCGAAGCGATTGCTAGTGGATATGAATAATGAAGCCTGCCTTTGAAAACATCTTTCCAACACTCTCTCGTAGGTAAAGACTTTTTGTCTCAATGCATTTTGCATCTCTTGCAATTCTTACAGATAAATAGTCTTTAGTTTGCGATCATGGCAAATGAGCGTGAAACCTAATGATTGTAACAAAAAGAGGTGAATGTTGTGGAACGAAAGATATTGGGGTGATGATATCCCATTCTTCACAATATAAAACAAAAGGAAACGATGACTATAGCCGCGTGGCAAACCCTAACTGTGGCAATGACACGTATCAAGGAAATTTACGAAACAAATGCCCACAGTAGAGGCGAGACAAATAGGCAAGTGATACTTTTGACAGTGACAGTCTACATTCTCTAGGTCTTCTGCAAGCCTATGCATAGCAAGGGCAATGTGGCAACGATCATGGGTTTTATTTTTTATTTCTATTCCCTTTCCAAAACACATGAAATACATATATTTTGTCCCATGTCACTCATAAATAATGTAATTTATCGATAAAATATTTATATATTAATATGTATAATATATAAAATAGTATGATATAATTAAATATATTACGTAATAAAATAATAAAATATAATCTTTTTGTGTTATTTTTTTGTTTTTTTTTTTTTATTTGTTAATGGTTTGATTATATTTCTAAAATTCCAAACATTTGCACCTCATATTTCAAATGTTTTAGATATAAATAAACAATATCAAAGGTGAGTTAAACATGAGCATGGTGAAGGTGACATAAATTGTAGTTAGTGAATCCTCACACATACATGCCTGTTTTTCCAAGATCTATGGCTTAAATAATTCCTTGTGCCTACTCATAGTGTTGCCATAAATAATATAAAAGCATCAAAATATATCTAGGTGTGATGGATAGTGATGGCGAGGGGCAATGATAAGGTTTTCTAGGGGATGGAATTGAAGAAGCTATGGGAGATATACGTGAAAATTTTATTCTATTATCAAGGGTGGATGACGACATCATGACCACTAATTTAATTGTAACATGGCTCCATGTCCAATATGCAACATGAATCAACATTACACTGTCATTAATGTGGGGACAAGACGTTAAAATCCAAGAGTCTATCTTTTAGCTTCCATTCATCCATGTTGCAAATATATTGAAACCTAAAACAATTACATATAACTTAAAAACACATGGAAACACCATACTTAGACCCCTAAAAGAAATGGCAAGGCTATACAGAACATGCAAATAGTGAAATATTTCAAGGCGACTTTGCGATGATGGTGAGGGATAATGACAATGTATTTCAAGTGATATTATACACTATGGGGGCTATATAACTATATAATATTATATATTATATAATAATTCAATATGATATTATCATCAATGGACGCGTTACCATTTGGAAGACAAGAACATTTCTCTATATCAACATATGGATAACACTTATCTGACATAATTTACACATACACATGCGATTAGATTGAATTTTTAATTAACACATCAATGTAATAGTAGTGTAGCATGATACATGTCATCTATATCAAATCAAGGCACCTAGTGACATCATTGATTAGCTATTTTCTATTGTTAAGGATGGACAAGGACATCATGATCATTGGTTTGATTGCATTAGGGCTCCATGTCTCATTTGTAATTTGAATCAATGATGCAATGTCCATGATGTTGGGACATGACCTTACATTCCCATAGTCTATCTTATAGCTTTCATTCATCGATGATACCAACATTGAACACTAGACCCAGATTTAGGACAAATTTTTTATTTACATGACCTTCACCCATTCGAAAGGGGTTTGTAGCTTTCAAGGTGGTGACATCTTTGAATGATAAATCTCTATTGTCAAGGGTGGATGAGAATGTTATGAGATTTGATTTGATTGCAACAAGGTTCCAAATCTAATGTGTGGCTCAAATTAATGATGTAATGTTTTTGATGGGGGACAAGATATTGAGGTGTCAAAACCCAGCTTGTAGATTATGTTTCTCCATGATACATATTGCATTGATACATGTGTCATGTCATTGAACTTTGAACTTATATATTTCTAGGGTTCATTATGTTCGTCCTTTGAAATACATGCCATTTCCCATTATCATGATTTCTCAATTCACCTTATAATATTTCACCCTTTCATATTTTGTAAAGCCTTGCCCTTCCCCACTATTTCACCATTTCTAAAGCTCACTATAAAATGAGATGTCTCATCTCTGCACAACACATTGCCATATCATATGAAGGAATAAACAACATCATTTTATATTGTCCACTCAACCAAAAATATTAAATTATTGTTTCATACCACATTATGTATAGAAGGTAAGATGGAGTCGGTGATCACGGGTTCCAAGTAAAGTAGAACTACCAATTTACATTCTTTCCTTTTATCAAATTCCATGGTTAAAAGGTCTAAAAATAGCTTAGTTTAGTGGTAAAAATCTAGGTAACTCATTGTATTCTAAAATACATCTCTATTCACATGCTCTCTCTTATATCAATCCCCCAAAAATGTGGAGGAATAGAATAACTAATAAGAATATATAGGAATTTCATTTAGAGGGTTTTTTTTGATTAATTCAAGCATCCATTAGTCTCATGGGCCAACTTCACCAAAACAAAGAGAGGATGGGATTTAAGCATCAAGGACATCAAAGCATTCAACATGATCTAGCTATGAAAATGGTGTGATGCTTCGAGCATTCCTAGTTAATGCTTCTAGATGTGCAAATCGAAATATCATGCAATGGAATTTACTTTACTAATTTTATTTATCATATAATAATTATAATATTATGAAATTATACTATTATATGTAACAATATATTATATTTAAAAATATATAATATTATTATATTATATATATGATAGAATATTATATTTAATGTATTATAATATTGTAATATATTTAATAAATTATAAAATATTATATTAAATACTATATAATTTTATATAATATCTAATATGTAATATTTAATATAATAATAACTGGTTAGTGTTAATATTTTATGAGATACAATATATTTAATAATCAATTGTGTAAAAATTGTATGTTACATTAAAAGGGATGATATTTTTTGTTTTGGTAAAATGGGTTTTGCTAGTGTCAAGGGTTGATGAGGATGACATCAGGATTTATTTGATTTTGAGAAAGCTCGACATCTAATGTGCAACTTAAATTAGCATTGGAATGCCACTAATGCGGAGACAAGACACTAAAGCTCTAAAGTCTATATTATATCTTATGTTACTTTATGCTGCAAATATATTGATTCCTAGAGAAATTACATTAGGGTTAAGAAAATACATAAACACACTCATACCCATATTATACACATGCATCGACTTCAAGGCAGTTATTGGATTTACATGACTTGCACCCATTACAAAGTGGTATGTAACTTGCAGGGTGGTGGCATCTTTTATTGACTATTTTATATTTGATTACGAAAGGACTCCACTTCTGATGTGTGGATCGAATCAAAAATTCAATGTCACTGATGTGGGGGAAATACATTGAGTTTATGGAGTCTACCTTGTTACTTTTATTGTAGTTGAAGTGAGTACCAAATATTTTGAATAGTTCATGCCACATGGGTGTATAAGAAGCCATCTTTGGTGATACAATATGAATACCATGGTGAAGGAGTCGCTAGTTGAGAGAAAAGGTGGTTGATAGGGAATTAGTCCTAGGTGGTAGGTAGGGTTGGTAAGGTTAGTTCTCATGCATTATGGGGTACACACATCATACAATTAAAAGGGGAGTAAACTTCAACAACAAAAAGAAAACACATACAAAAAAAATCCTAAAAGTTAAACACACATTTCTTAATTATAAATCAAGGCCATAAAAATAATGGCGCCAACTAGTCATAGTGTTTCATCAACATATCAACACATAAAATAATAATTATTATCTTAATCACGATCTTCAACTTTTTTGCTAAATCTGGAAATATTTTCAATTGCAAAGATAATAGTAAACTTTGAATTTTGGATTCTTGCTTGAAACTCCAATGAAGAACTTGTCTCATTTTGGTTTCATTGTTTTTGTGATTCCTGGACATAATTCCTATAGGACAAAATGCTCAGTTTTTGCTGATGGTCTGGCTCAACCGACTATGTGTACTCTGTATGTTAAGACCATAAGAAGCTACCACCTGTTGACAACTATACTATGTGGTGTCCAACGTCCTTCAACTCATATCTATATTTCTTCCAATTGTCAATTGCCTCCTCCATTGCCTCCTTGGCTCCCTCGATCATTGCTTCATTTCAATTTTTTTTATTATTTTCAATGTTTAGAAGAGGTAGTGGCGATAAATAAATTAGGTAGGCAGTGAAAATAGTTATTAAATAATTAGAGAGTTGTGTAGCTTACACAATTATTACTAAGCTATGTCCATGGAAGTTGTAAGTTGCACATTGATTCGTAAACTTCATAAAAAGTTAATGTGCATCATAAGCGATGTCTACTTGGATTGATGATGGAGTAGGTTGGTACAATAGGGTGGATGGGGAGGTGATTTGGGAGATAGGTCATAGGATGGTAGGTAATGTGGAGACGGTGGAAGGGATGACGGAGCGTGCTAGGGAAGAGTGCGCTTATCCCACTTGACCTTTATTCCTTATATCAAGAGTACACTCACTGCACGACATATATATCATCCCTTCATTTACATTTGACAGCTATACAAAAATGATATATATATATATATATATATATATATATATATATATATACAACACATGTTATTCGAAAAAAACATGCTCAATACTAGTCCACACCCCTTTTACACTCATAAACACTTAATAAGAAAAAATCAAGATATAAAGACACATCCCTTCGGATGTTCCTTGCACCATTAGAGCAACTGCTAGCTATATTTGTATGTATAATGTCGCTAAACGTGGGTGCGCAACGCAACTCCCCAAAATCCAAATTCAATATAGGAAATTTGCATGCCCCTGCTCGCTACAAAAACAGTTATTTCATTGAATAATCTCATTGCTTTGGCTTAAACTTTATTTACAGAATGTTTTTGCATCATCGATCTGTGGTAGAAATAATTATCTGAATGTTACACCCATCGATACAGTAGAATAAAACAAAATATTTAAAAGAAAAGGAACAGCTGTAAATTCTGCCCACAAGATCTACACAATACGGAATAACTATCAAATAGAATAGAATAGAAATTTTTATTTACGTCTATCCGAGATCCGGCGGGATCTATGAAACAAAGTACAATTTTAGAACAAAATTAGAAACAAAATACAATTTTAGAACAAAATTACTCAAAAGTTTGTTTTCCCTTTTTTTTTTTTAAATAGCTTAGCTTCTAATTTTATTGTTATGTTGCCTATCATAAGCAAAATGGTTTACATAAACAAACATGGTTTACGTATCAAAATGGAAGCATAACAGTATGAACAAATACCCAAAAGTGGTATTGCTATACTGACGATTCTTGTTGTGAATTCCCGTTAAGCTGCTGCATTTTGGCGAGGAAAGTAGGATCGTGGTCTCCTGGCATGATGACGGCCACTTTTTCTTCTTCTTGGAAATGGAGATTCAGATTATAAGCAGGCGGCGGTGTAATATTGTTATCGATGCCCTGATGAAGATTGGTAGCACTGGCCATGCTCTTCCAGAAGGAGCAAGCGAGAAGAGCCAAGCCAAAGGCAATGAGAGCCAACATTGCAAGCAGGCCAGCAAGAAGAAAAGGCACAGGCGATGGCGATGGCGAACGTGTTTGAGAGGGAGGAGGAATCATTGCCTCACATCGCAGGGAGCGAGCTGTACTATTTTCAACATACTTATAACTTATCTTGTGTTGAATCCAAATATATCATAATCAAATATCCCCACTCCTCTTATAACTCATTTTAATTCCATTTAGATTATGATGTGCACGTTATCATTCAAAAAGGAACCCCACTTTGTCTGCACAAACGTCATCTTTGATTGGAAAGTTGACCCTTATCTTGAAAGGATATTGACAATATTCTATCGTAGACAAGGATCCTCATTATTTCTTTTCAAACTTTTGCACCGAGCCTTTCAATTAGTACAGCGTGAATGCGCTTACTGGTGAATGGTCATTCTTTCATACAGAGACTAGTCGCTATCAAATAAGATTATATGCTTTCTTTCTTTTGACGGATTTTTCTTTATATTTAAAACGGAAAGAAAATAGGTAGTCTTTTTTTTTCGAAATCACACTCCTTTTTTTTTATTAATGATGGTAATATAGTGTTGTTCCGGTTTCTTGTATTGGGGTTTGGATGTTTTATGAGATCTATGTGCGAATGTAATTTTCTGTTTTTAAAAGGGAAAAAATAGTAATATACTATAATAATGATTAAAAAAAATTTGATAAAATATATATCGCATTAAGTTAAAGAAAGTCTCAAGAAAACAAAATTATATTATAATATTATAATTAAATATTTACATTAATTAAAATTATAATAAAAATATAGTTTAATTAAAAAAATGATAAAAATAAAAATTGATAAATATAAATATTAAGATTATAAAGGAATGGTAGTTATTGTGTTGTGAGTCTCCCTTGTCATTGATAGTTGACTTTTCATGGGGAACTACTTCTCATGGGTTTAGAAGGTTCCCCCAAATTAAAAGAGAACCGATTACTGGGAATTAAAAAAAAGGAAAACAACAACATAGTACCTAAAAGAGATAGATAACAATAACTTTGTTATTAACCAACATATCTCTTTTTATAATGTTGTTATTAAAATAGTATAATTTTTAGTTTTTCATATATGAAAAAGAATATGAATACAAAAGATCTGTCAAATAATGTTATATTTTGCTCATAATATGATTGTTTCTCCAAAAAAAACCATTTTCCAAATAAAAAACTTATAAAAAAAAATGTTTAAAAGAGTTATGAATCCATTTCCACATTAATTGAATATTAAAGCAAAACCTAAAAATACATTTAAAAATTTTAATGTAATAATATATAGTGAAAATAAAGTTTGAAATCCCTATATACTTAAACTACGAATAAACCATATCAAAAAATATACCTATATATATATATATATATATATATATATATATATATATATATAATTCAATGTAAATTTATCAAAAATTGGTAAACCTCCTAACTCACATACCTAAAAATTAATAAATACATAATAAATTAAGTACCTATATAATTTTAACAAATTTCCTCTAATCATAATAACATATAAAAAAATAAAATTGTATTTCAAATATTTAATATATAAAATCTAAAACAAAAACAAAAATATAAACATATTTTAAAAATAAAATAAAACAAGACATAAAACAAATAATTTCGCCAATATATCAATCAACATTTTTCGTGTCTTTTCTCTCTCATTTTGTTCCTTTTTACAGCGCTCCACAAAGCAAAATCTTCCTTTTTAAAAATTCTCCACACAATATAATGATGGCATACTTTTCATTATTCATAAATATCTAGTTAGTATTTGGAAGTTGTGAACTCCCTATCACTCTTTATTCAATAGTTTGATGACTATACAAATTTAATCTAATCGAGGTAAGGTATAGCGGTGTAAATTAAGCATCTACAATATATTTGTTGTATAAATTGTCTAATAAAAATATTGAATATAAATAATTTTATTAATTAAAATAATAATATTTGATTGATATATTTCAAATTATAAATTAAAATATTTATATAAATAAATTCAGAAGTATATTTCAAATAAGATAAAATTTTGTGAAAGTTGTTTAAAAATTAAAATAATAATAAATATTAATTTATATATTATAAAGTTTAAATTAGAATATTAATATAAAGGGTTTATAAGTGTTTCTTAAATACAACATAATTTTATGATAATCGTTATAAAATTAATTTATAAATATATATTCAAAATTATTTGAAACCTTTTTCAGAAATTTAAATATCAATAGAAAAAACGATCAAAAATGTTGCAACAGTTTTGATAAGTGATAAAAAATATTAAAATGTTATAAACATATATAAGCACGGTCCAAAATTATTCTACAATTATGTTCACCTAGTTTTTTTCATCTATTTCCTCACATTAATATTTAAGTTGTACCATATTTAACCTGCAAAACAATTTTTTTAATTCTTTCTCAAGGGTAACCTTAGCACACCTACATTATACGAGGGTTTAAGTTTAAAAAGTGAGCTTTTAAGGTCATTTTTTAAACTAGGTGAATAGCATCTTTACTATTGTATCATTCATTGAAGATGGAAAAAAAAATGAACATTTCATGGATTGAAAAGAAACTAATAGACACATGTATGCCATACCAAAAAAAATGTGTACATGAAAGCTTAGAAAATGGTTTACTCATTAAAACATAATGCGTATGAGTGATAACATGTACATGTTATTTGGAAAATACATATAGGTTTTTTAATATGACTGCATTTTATTTTTTAAAAATTAAGTTACAATTTGGAAGTTGAAATACAGTGCAATCTATGACTAGGTTAGTATATAAGGTTTTAAGATAAAGAGGGATTTAGTCAGGGACATATTTCTTGAAAGTTGAGAAATTTGAACTTCTGTAGATAATTTAAGATAAATACACTCAAAATTAAAGGATGGTGTAAGAACATGAATTGTAGTAGTTTGACTCTAGTTTCAAAAAAAAAAAAAAAAATGTTTAAGTACAACTAGAACAAAAATCTAAAATTTGAATAGGAACTTCTATTTTTTTAGAAAAATATAATAGATGGTTGTGTGGCCACTCATTTTTTGAGCATCATTTAACATTGTTTAAAATACTTTGTTTAAACATTCGATAAGATCATCTAGTTTGTAATCTATACTTTTTGTAAATTTTTAATATTTTTTAATTAATTTTAAAAGTAAATAGATCCTAAAAAATGATGAAAAATGGATAGTCGGTCATGCACCTCCCTCTTCCATTAGCTCCAAAAAAATAAAAACAACATCTTTTGTAATGTGTGTATAATTAGGGCTAGTTTGTAACATTATAATTATTTTTGAATTTACATCAATAAAAAAAAAATACACAAACATATATATGTATGTATATTTGTAATATGTAGTGGCTTAAAAAATTTATAACTAGAAATCAAAATAGATTGAAACCATAAAATAGTCCAAAAATTATAAATATTATATATTTGGAAAAAGAGAGCATGCTCGTTATTGTGGTGATAATTTTAACGATTTTTTCATTAAAATTCATAATGTATTTGGAAATGGAAGTTGAATTTTGTTTTTTTCTGTCAAAACTTTTAGATTTGTCTTTGTTGACAGGTCCAAACATTTGGCTCAAGAATCCAAGCTATTTTCAAGCCAAAAGTATTGGTTTTTGAATTCAAACTCAACATAGCATGTATGCACTATAATGCATACACGCTAAAATGCATAGGCATTATGTTACCATCACATCGAAAAAAAAATTACTTTTACATGTTTAAACTTATCTCTTTGTAATGATGTACACCTATTTATACTTATTTAGTTCACCTTTAAACATATTTAGCTCACATTTCTAATTTTATTTTAAAGTGGAGTGTCGCATGACATACACTACCATGAAAAGGACATCATGGGTAAACTGATGCAATTTTGGCGAGTTTTTACCTAGAATCATAATTTTGACTATATAAAACATGATTTAGGGTTCAATTAGGCCTAATTTCATTAAAATTTTGAATGAATGAGTAAATTATTTTAATGGTGGAAGAAATTACAATCAATTCGAACCCCTTGAACATAATTTCATGTATATGATGAGATTTAAGGCTAAATTAGCTTAGATTGAGTTAATTGGTGTAATCAATGATACAATTTGAGTGAAATTCAGCCTCACAAACTTAATTTTGACTATAAAATATTTACATCATTGACCCCAATGTCATAATATAATAAACTAGATAGTCGAATGGTTGAATTTGAAGGCAATTGGAGAAAATTTGAGCCCCTTCAACCTAAGTGCATGAATATAAAATATGATTTAGGGCTTGATTGTCTCTAATATAATCAAAGAATAAAGTAAATAATCAATTAGTTTAATGACATATGCAAGTTTGACATGCATATGATGTGGTTTTGGGTTCAACAAAATTGAATGTCATCATATAATGAATGAAATAGTTGACTGGTTCAATTATGGAGACAATTACGGTGAATATGAGGCCCTTGAACCTAATTGTGACTATACAACATGAATAAAGGCTAATTGGATTTGATTTTATATAGTTTGAGCTAATTAGTCAAATGGTGCAATTAGCGACACACTTTTTGTAAAGAATGCTAAAGGCATTCCAACCCAATAATCTTAAGTGTTGGCAACAAAACATCATGAAAGAAGTTACAGATATGATATGAAAAAATGAGGCATATCATATAATTTTTAGAAATGAACCATAATAAATCATGCTAGTACAATAGGAAGGCAACTACTTATATAGAAAAGGTGAAACATAAAACTAGCTAAACTGGCATATCTAGGATAAAGCCTCACATAAGACATACTCACTAGAAGACAAAATAGTTAGCTAATACACTAGAAAACATGATAAATACATACTCTAACACCCCCACTCAAGTGAAGCTAGGGGCTCAGAAAAAAAATAGTGGCATATCCATATTATGAGTCTTGATAACTAGGCCCAATAAAATCACTTTTAAGTGTTTTAATGTCAATATATTTTATTTTTTAAAGTTAAGTGACAATTTGGAAGTTGAAATAAATAGTACAATCTATGACTAGGTTAGTGAATAAAGTTTAGGGACAAAGAGGGGCCTAGTCAGGAACATGTTTTTCTTGAAAATTGAGAAATTTAAACTTCTATAGATAATTTAAGATGACTACACTCAAAATCAGAGGATGGTGTAAGAACATGAATCGTAGCAATTTGAGTCTAGTTTCAAAATAACATTTTTCTTAAATGGTTAAGTACAATTAGAACATAAATATAAAATTTGAATAGGAACTCCTATTTTCTTAGAAAAATATAACAGATAGTTGGTTGTGTGGTACTCATTTTTTTAGCATCATTTAACATTGTTTAAAATAATTTGGCAAAACTTTAGATAAGATCATCTAGTTTGTAACCTAGATTTTTAATATTTTTAAAATATTTTTTTAATTTATTTTATAATTAAAGAAATCCTAAAAATTGATTAAAAAATGTATAGTTGGTCATGCGCCCCCCCTCTTCCACTACCTCCAAAAAAATAAAAATAGCATTTTTTATAATATATGTAGAATTCAGCCTAGTTTGTAACCTTATAATTGTTTTTGTATTTGGATCAATAAAAATATATATGCAAACATATATAAGAATCTATATTTGTAACATGTAGTGGCTTAAAAAATCTATAATTAGAAATCAAAATAGATTGAAACCATAAAATAGTCCACAAATTATAAATATTATATATTTGGGAAGAAGAGAGCATGCTCATCATTGTGGTGATAATTTTGAGGATTTTCTCATTGAATCTCATAGTGTAATTGGAAATGAAATTTGGATTTTGTTGTTTTTTGTCAAAACTCTTAGATTTGGTTATGTTGACAGGTCCAAACATTTGGCTCACAAATCCAATCCATTTCCAAGCCAAAAGTATTGGTTTCTAAGTTTAAACTCAACATAACATGTATGCACTATAATGCCTACACACTAAAATACATATGTTTTATGTTTCCATCACATCAAAAAACAAAATTTAACTACATTTACATATTTATACTTATCTATTTGTCATGATGTACACCTATTTATACTTATTTAGTTCACGTTTAAACATATTTCACTCATATTTATAATTTTATTTTAAAGTGGAGTGTGAAATGATATATGCTACCATAAAAATGAAATCGTGGATAAATTGATGCAATTTTGGTGAGTTTTCATTCACAATCATAATTTCGACTATATAAAACATGATTTAGGGTTCAACTAGGCTTAATTTCATTAAAAATGAATGAATGAGTCAATTATTTTAATGGTTGAAGAAATTACAATCAATTTTAACCCCTTGAATAGAATTTCATGTATATGATGAGATTTAAGGCTAAATTAGCTTAGATTGAGTTAATTTGTCCAACCAATGATATAATTTGAGCAATATTCAACCTCACAAACTTAATTTTGACTATAAAGGATTTATCCCATTAACCTTAATGTCATAGTTAAATAAACCTGATAGTTTAATGGTTGAATCTAAAGGCAGTTAGAGGTAATTTAAGCCTCTTCAACCTAAGTGCATGAATGTAAAATATGATTTTGGGATTGATCATCTCCAATTTAATTAGACAATAAATTAAATAATCAATTGGTTTAATGACATATCCAAGTTTGACATTCATATGATGTGGTTTTGGGTTTAATAAACTAGAATGTTATCATGCAATGAATGAAATAGTTGGTTGGTTCAATTATGGAGACAATTACGGTGAATATGAGGATCTTGAACCTAATTTTGATTATAAACCATGATTAAAGGATAAATTATATTTGATTTTATCATAGATTAAGCTAATTACTTAAATGGTGCAATCAATGAAATACTTTTTGTTAGGAATGGTAAAGGAATTCAAGCCAAAGAATCCAATGTGTTGACAACAAAAGATCACAAAGGATGCTACAGATATGAAATGTGAAAATGAGGTAGATCATATAAATTTAAAAATTGAAGTATAATAAAGAATGATTGTATAATAGGGAGGCACTTGATTATATAGGAAAGGTGAAACATAGAATTAGATAAACTGGCCTATTTGGGATAAAGCCTCACATAAGACAAATTCACTAGAAGACAAAATAACTAGGTAAGACACTAGCAAATGTGAGAAATAAAAATGAAATACACACTCTAAAATCCCCCCTCAAGTGAAGCTAGGGGATAATAAACTCTAAAAAATAAATAGTGGCATATCCACAATATGATTCCCAAAAACTAGGCCTGATAAGTTACTCATGTACAATAAGTATCCATGAAATGAAGATGGAATATGTCCTCATGAACACCCACAAAAGACAACTTTTGAAACCCCAATCATGCCACATAACTTAAGGAAATGAGGTGATGAAAAAGGTTTTTTGAAGATGTATACAACCTATTGTTAATTTTAAATGTACTCCAAGCTAAGAACAACATCTTAAATGTACTAATGAATGAAGTGCAATTATACTTCAATGTGTTTGGTCCACTAATGTTCAACTGGGTTACAGGATATATGAATTACACTTTGTTTATCACCCCAAAGTATAGTTGGTGAATCTTTTATGAATCCAAACTCTATCAACAATTGATGACGCCAAAGAATCTATTGACTCATTGTAACTACTTCCCTATACTTAGACTCTTTAGATGAAAGCAAAATAGCTTATTACTTCTTGTAAAACCAAAAAATAGGTAAAAAAACAAGAAAAAATATGTTTCCAGAAGTAGAACACCTATCATCAAGAGAACCTGCCCAATTTGAGTCATTGTATCCATCCAACTAAGTAAAACCCTTGGTGTAGTGTAATTCAAAATCAGTAGTGCCTCGTAGATATCATAAAATCCTCTTGGTATGATGCAGATATGATGTGAAAAAATGAGGTTAATCATATATTATTTAGAAATAAAGCATAATAAAGCATGCTAGTACAATAGGAAGGTACTTTCTTATATAGGCAATGTGAAACATAGAAATATCTAAATTGGCCTATATTATATAAAGCCTCACATAGGACAAACTCACTAGAAGATAGAATAGCTAGCCAAGACACTAGAAAACATGATAAATACATATTCTAACACTTTTTAAAAATTTAAGCTAGAACAACTTTTTTCAATTATATATGATGTGACTTAGACTTAAATTGACCTTAATGTCATCATAGAATGAACTAAATATTTTATTCATTCAATCAAAGAGGAATTTAAGGCCAATTTGAGTCCCTCCAACCTAACTACAATAAAACTAATGTAATGGGATATACTTTTTATTCTCCTTTTGGTATATCAATTTTAAGGGATCTTAAAAATGAAAAAAAATTAAAATGTGGATTTTATTTTGATCAATGTTAGAAAACTAGGAAATAATATTATAAATATGTAAGAGAAAAAAAGGATAAATTATTATTATTCATTTTTCATTTCATCATATTTAATATTATACATTATTTTTAGGTAAACATGTAAGTGTAATGAGTAGTTGTTATTGAAAAAAACATTGTTGGGTATTTTGGCTTAGTCATTTGTCTTAAATGAATGTCTAAAATGAGTTTAACATAAAGAAAAGAGAATTTGGATGAAGCATTGTTGTGTCCACATTTAGTGGTCTAGATTAGAGGTGCATTAGATTTTTAAAATTATTCATGGATCGAGAATGAGTGATGGATTGCACAAGCATGTTTCATCATTTTAAATTTGGGCAGAATGAAACATTGTCACTTCAAATTTTTTGTATGTAGGTAATGGATTATAAACATGAATGAATGGAAACATGTACTAGTATTATTGAGGGATGAATTGGTCTGACTATTTCACATCACAAGTGGTCATGAGGATGATATCCAGCAACACATTCTCTATTAATTATTTCTTTTAGAATAAAGTGTTATATTTGTTATGATTTAAAAGATTGATTCAAAGATAACATCTTATTTTCATTTGAAAGGTATGATAGATATATCCTAGAATCAATATTCATACCATATTAGTCAATTGTTACAAATCTAAACCCTAAACCTTAATTTTATCACAAATGCAAAAATGAAGCCAACTAGGGTCAATCTGAACCCATTTAACCTAACTACAAGTCTAGGATGTGATTTGGGTCTAAATTAGTCCATATTTCCCAATATATTGAGACAATTAGTCGATTGTTAGAATTGGTGATGCAATTTGGATGAAATTGAACCCCATGAACTAATTTTTACCTATACCAGATGTGATTTAGGGGTTAATTAACCTCAATATCCTAACAAAGTAAAATAAAATAGTCTACTAATTTAATTATGAAGGAAATTGGGACCAATTTGGGCCTCTTAAACCTAACTACAAGAGCAAGACATGATTTGGGGAAAAACTAGGTTTAATTATGTTATGAATTGATCTAATTAGTTAATTGGTGCAATGAAGGATGTCAGTTAGGAAGAAAAGACACATGTGAACCAAATTATGGGTCAATTGATTGTATAGGATGCAACATATAATTTAATCGACCATAATTTTATTAAAAATACAAATTTGAAGGTAATTGGGGCTGATCTCAACCCCTTGAACCTAACTGCAAGTACATAATGTGATTGAAAGGGATAAATTATCTCTTGTTTCTAGACATATTTACCCAATTAGTCCATTGATACAAGGATTGTTAAAATTTAGATTTAAATTAAGGTGGCCCTAATTTTGCCTATATAAATGTAATTTGGGGGTCAATTAACCACAATATCATAAAACACTTAAGTAGATAGTCTGCCAATTCAATATATTATCACATAGGCATAATATATAACACATACACACCATAATGGATACACATTATTATCTTGATTGAAAACAAGCCATTGTCCAATGTTTATATTTTAAGCTTATTTCAATAATTCTGACCCCACAAACATTCTTTGCTTCATTCTACATTTTCCATGGTGAATAAAAGAGGAATCAAATTATTCTCTGGGTCCCCCACTATCAAAAGGAACCAAATTTTTATTTGGGCCCTCATCATCAAAATGAATCAAATTATTCTTTGTCTAATCATTGGTGATGGATCTTGTTAAAAGAAGAGGAAGAAGTTAAAACACAAAATACCTAATCAATTTAAATAACTAAGAGAAAAAAGGTATGAACTCAGTCCTTTATCTTCAGACAATGTACAAA
The DNA here is from genome assembly GCA_037957365.1 of Torreya grandis. Lineage (NCBI taxonomy): Eukaryota > Viridiplantae > Streptophyta > Pinopsida > Cupressales > Taxaceae > Torreya > Torreya grandis. The sequence continues at coordinate 882,343 of JARHVA010005489.1, forward strand.
CAATAACCTTAATGTGCCAAATGTCATATATAATGATGAAATTGAGAATAATGAATTGAATCGCAATGATGAATATTTACCAGAAGTCAAAATTATTTTACAAGTCCAAATTCAAAGTATATTTTTATTTTATTTTATTGATGATGAATTTATGAATGATGATTTACCACTATCAATGAAAACTATTTCAGGGAAAAAAATAATGATGAAGGTAAAAGTGAAGAAAATGTCATCACATAGCTAGACAACCTAACTAACAATGAAGAAACTAGTAGTAATGTAACAATTTTGAAATGTCATCTCAATAAATTCCACCATTAAAAACATCTGGAAGGATTATGCATAGAATAAGAAATTACTTAATTAGCATTGATGAAAACATTTTGAAACCAATGCATAACAAAATGTCTAATCAACATTTAATATTACTAGATGAAAAAAATTGGGAAATCTTATTTGATAAATTAGTTTTTTATAGTAAAAATTTTCAAATGTTTGTTTCATTGATGAAATTGATTAAGATGAGACCTACAATGTTCATCCTATGAAGAAAAATATTTAACATGGATAACAAAAGTAATGAAACTATTCAAAATATACATGACACATATCATATTGTAAGCATGAAATCATCAAACACAGACTCTAATGATGCCCAACATATAATTACAACTTGTGTAGTAAGTGGTCAAACAGGGAAAAACTGATAGATTTCAATAACCAGTTGAGAACTGGACATAAATAGAAAAAAGTAGTGAAAGCAATTAGAAGAAAACTAGTGATCTTAAAAATGAAAAAAAATTAAAATGTGGATTTTATTTTGATCAATGTTAGAAAAATAGGAAATAATATTATAAATTTGTAAGAGAAAATAAAGATAAATTATTATTATTCATTCTTCATTTCATTATATTTAATATTATACAATATTTTTAGGTAAACATGTAAGTTTAATGAGTAGTTATTATTGAAAATAACCTTGTTTGGTATTTTGTCTTAGTCATTTGCCTAAAATGAGTGGCTAAAATGATTTTGAAATAAATAAAATATAATTTTTATGAATCATTATTGTGTCCACATTTAATGGTCTAGATTAGAAGTGCATTAGATTTTTCAATCTATCCATGGATCGAGAATGAGTGATGGATTGTACAAGAATGTTTCATCATCTTAAATTTGGGTAGATGGAAACACTGTCACTATAAAGTTTTTGTATGTAGGTAATGGATTATAACCATGAATGAATGGAAACATATACTAGTGTTATTAAGGGATGAATTGGTCTAACTATCTCACTTCAAAAGTGGTCATGAGGATGATATTCCAATAACACATTCTCTATTAATTATTTCATTTAGAAGAAAGTGTTATATTTTTTATGATTTAATATATTGATTCAAATATAACGTCTTATTTTCATTTGAAAGGTATGATAGATATATCCTAGAATCAATACTCATACCCTTTTAATCAATTGTTACAACTCTAAACCCTAAACCTTAATTTTATCACAAATAAAAACATGAAGCCAACTAGGGCCAATCTAAACCCATTTAACCTAACTACAATTCTAGGATGTGATTTGGGTCTAAATTAACTAATATTTCCCAATATATTGAGCCAATTAGTCGATTGTTAGAATTAGTGATGCAATTTAAATGAAATTGACCCCCATGAACCAATTTTACCTACACCATATGTAATTTAGGGGTCAATTAACCCCAATATCATAACAAAATAAAATAAAAAAGTCTACTAATTTAATCATGAAGGAAATTGGGACCAATTCGGTCTTCTTAAACCTAAGTACAAGAGCAAGACATGATCTGGGGATAAACTAGGTTTAATTATATTATGAATTTATCTAATTAGTTAATTGGTGAAATGAAGGATGTGATTTAGTAGAAAAGGAGACATGCCAAACAAATTATGGGTCAATTAATTGTATAGGATGAAACATATAGTTTAATCGACCATAATTTTATTAAAAGTATAAATTTGAAGGTGATTGGGGCTGATCTCAACCCCTTGAACCTAACCACAAGTCTACAATGTGATTGAAATGGATAAATTATCTCTTGTTTCTAGACATATTTATCCAATTAGTCCATTGATACAATGATTGTTAAAAGTTAGATTAAAATTAATGTGGCCCTAATTTTGTCTATATAAACATAATTTGGGGGTCAATTGACCACAATATCATAAAAAAAAGTTTAGTAGATAGTCTGCCAATTCAATATATTATCACATAGGCATAATGTATAACACATACACAATATAATGCATACACATTATTATCTTGATTGAAAACAAGCCATTTTCCAATGTTTATATTTTAAGCTTATTTCTTGAATTCTGACCCCACAAACATTCTTTTCTTCATTCTACATTTTCCATGGTGAATAAAAGAGGAATCAAATTATTCTCTAGGTCCCCCACTATCAAAAGGAACCAATTTTTTATTTGAGCCCTCATCATCAAAATGAATCAAATTATTCTTTGTCTAATCATTGGTGATGAATCTTGTTAAAGGAAGAGGAAGAAGTTAAAACACAAAATACCTAATAAATTAAATAATTGAGACAAAAAAGGTATGAACTCAGTCCTTTATCTTCATACAATGTACAAACAATATCCTTAATGTGTCAAATATCATCTAAAATGATGAAATTGAGAATAATGAATTGAATCATGATGATGAATATTTACCTAGAAGTAAAAATTATGTTGCAAGTTCACATTCAAAGTATATATTTTTTGTTTTATTGATGATTAATTTCTTCATGATGATTTATCATTATCATTGAAAACTATTTCAGGTAAACAAATAATGATGAAGATAACAATGAAGAAAATGTCGTCACATAGCTAAACAACCCAACTAACAATGAAGAAACTAGTAGTAAACGTAACAATTTTGAAATGTCATCTCAACAAATTCCACCATTAAAAACATCCGGAAGGATTATCCATAGAATAATAAAGCACTTAATTAGCATTGATGAAAACATTTTGAAACCAATGCATAACAAAATGTCTGATCACCATTTAATATGACTAGATGAAAAAAATTGGGAAATCTTATTTGATAAATTAGATTTTGATAGTGAAAATTTCAAATGTTTGTTTCATTGATGAAATTGATTAAGATGAGACTTATAATGTTCACCCTATGAATAAAAACATTTAACTTGGATAATAAAAATAATAAAATTGTTCAAAATATACATGACACATATCATATTGTAAGCATGAAATCATGCAACATAAATTCTAATGCTGCCCAACATATAATTACAACTTGTGTAATAAGTGGTCAAATAGGTAAAAACTGATAGATTTCAGTAACCAGTTGAGAACTAGACAATAAATATAAAAAATTAGAGAAAGTAATTGGAAAATGCCAAAGACTCAATGATTCCAATACCACTGAGCTTCAGGCATTCTCTAGTAGACTTCTGTGAAATTATAAGGCTATATCCTATGATTCCAAAAATTTAATTTCATAATTTTGGAAAGATAATACAAGAGTTTCACCCAATACAAGAGATGTAGTGAAAATAAGAGTTAGTTCTCATAACCATGAACCACATCTGAAAAATTTCTTGGATATGACCCAAACATAATTGTACTATAAGATTTTGTATAAATACCATAAATTTATATTAGTCAAAGATATTTGAATATGAAGAGCACAAAATTCTTTGATGTTTTATTGATGAATAATGTAGCTGAATATATACAAAACAAAACCAATTATAACAATCATAACTATCTGGTAACTACCAACCATAAAACAAAACTAAAAAATAAAATATAACTAAAAAATGTAATAATTATAATATATGCTACCATTCCTCCCTTTATTACATTGTTTTTACAAATGTACCCTAAAAAAAAATCAAATTTCACCTTGCCAAGTGACTTCGTGAGTATATCTAGCATCTATGAATCTATTGGGTAGTACTGGAGCTGAATGTGGTGGTTCAAGACATTTTATAAAATTTAATTGAACTAGACCTTAATGTGTTTGGTTCTTTCATGAAATATTGGATTCTTGAAAAGATTCAACACACCCTAATTTTTATAAAAAAAGACTAGTGTCTGATCTTTAGGAATGTGTATGTTATATAGAATGTCATGTGTCTAAATTGATTCCAAAAAAATATTCATGCAGAATGACATTATGCCTCTATGGATGAGAGAGAAACAAAATATTACTTCTTACTAATCCAATAAATTGGTCAAAATCTGAGATATAAGATATATACTAAATTTGATGTATCCGACATAGTTCAAGTCTATGTAACTATCAAAGAAGAAATGTGAGTTCTTCTTATATTCCATACCATAATCTATTATACCTTAGACATATCTTAAAATGTTATTTTATTCAACCTAATAACACTTCTTTGGCTCCTGTATGAATCTTGAAAGATAGATAAAAACAAAGCATATATATGGTCTCTATTATGTCAAGTAATTGAGACTCCCAACAAGTTACCTATAACAAGTTTCATCTACTTGAGGTGAATCCTAAAATTGGGATAGTTGAAAAAATTATCCATTAAAATTGGTAATGGTTTACACTCTGTTATATCATTTTTATCAAGTAGTGTCTTGGCATATTTCATCTATGAGATAAAAAAGTGATTATTTTTTTGCCATATCTCCAAGCCAAGACAATAATGAAGTAGACCCAAGTCTATCATGTCAAAGTATTTATTCAATTTATTCTTTACTTCTTAAAAAAGATGATTTTAACTCCCTATGATCAAAACATCATCCAAATATAAAACAAGAATGCCAATCTATGTGCCTACCTTCTTGATATACAAATTTGAATATGAGGGGATATGAATGAGTCTATGCTTCAATATATTATCATATATTGTAATGTACCATGCCCTTGCTGATTAATTAAGTCTTTAAAGTGACTTAATTATATGACATACCTTTTTTGGATGTTGATCTTCACTAAAGCTTTCTTGTTGGGTCGTGTACACTTCTTTGAGATCACTATCTAGGAATCACTTTTAATGTCCATCTACTAAATCTTCCATCACTTCTTTGCTACAAGTGCACAAAAGAATTTTATGGCATTGATCTTATAAGTTGGTGATAAGGTCTCACAACCCTTTGCTATAAGTTATGATTTACACTTGTTGATGAATCCATCTACCTTGTATTTTGTTTTGAAAATCCAGTTAAAACCAATGGATTTATTAACTATAGGTAGATGAACAATTTCCCACATCTCATTTTTGATGAATGATTCATATTTAACATCTATGGATTTTTTCAGCTTAGGTTGACATAAACCCTCTTGAACTATCTCTAGTTTGGTGCTATCAATTACTGAACTCATCAATGTGAGACTAACTTCATATCTCACCTATCTTCTTTTCTAAACTCTTAATGAAGTATCTAAAATAGATTTTAGGTGTGAGTCTATATTGGTGCCTTCTACCCATTTTAGATATCAATGCTACTACTAATTTGATGAATAATTGTCTTCCAAATTTTTAAGGTCATCCAATAATTCTCCTTACATCTCACATTATTTGTGACAAGATTCTTCATGTTCATCATCTAACTATGAGAATAGTCTATGAGAGGTGCTATGTTCTGACTCCTATGACAATGAGTCAAATGATGACTTATCATAAACCAGGTCTCAAATTTCATAAATATTTTGTTTCTTAAGATCCATGAGATGTTATGCTTTCTAATTGGAGTATTATACCCTAATAGAATGCATTGAAGTGTCTTCAGTTTGATCTTATTCCATTTCTTAGCTAGGACATGCATATATAATATACAACCAAATACTGTTCGATGGATATCAAAGGATTATGACCACTACATACCTCTTATGTTGTCTTGTCTTGCAAGATATTTATAGTTACCCTATTGAAAAGATATAAGATTATCTTAACTACTTCTAACCAGAATGGTGCCTCTAAATTCATAGTGGAAAGAATGAAATGAGCCATATCCATGACTAAACAATTGCATCATTCTACAATTCCATTCTATTAGGGTGTATAGGGAGAATTCAAGTGTTGTTTTATATTGTCTTTCTTCAAGAATGCCAACAAATCCTTTGATGTGAATTACCTTTTGACTTAAGTAGAGGAGACAAAGAGGCCTCCCTAATTAGGTGACAACAACTTTATAGAAGACCTTAAAATTAGTAAAGGCTTCACTCTTCTTCTTGATAAATAACACTCATTTGTTCTGAGAGAAATAATCAATAATCAGTTAGAAGTACTTTAATTCTTGAAAAGAAGTAGATAGGTATCCGCATAGATTAGAATGCACCACATCGAGATGATTCTTTGCATGTGAGGAACTCAACTCAAACAGAACCCTATGTTATTTGACAACAAGTCATCTAAGGCATATAGGAAAAAAATGGGACAAATGAGGATATACATGTACCATGACATTAGATCTATATTGGTACAAGGAACTAACATAAAAGTGTACATATCAATAATGCTATAGAGAAGTAGATTCTTCCATATAGGCAGAGAGAGAAACTGCATTAAATGAAACTAAATATAAGGATAATAATTAATCCTTCAAAAATTCTCTAGTAATTACCTTACCTTACCTTACCTTACCATGAGAGGAGATAGGATTTGGTTCCATTCTTGATAGAGAACTCCACCTTAACCTTATGATTCAAGAGGTGAATTATAAAAAAGATTTTTATTATCAATTCAGGGACAAATAGTAAAGTTTTCAGTGTATATGTTATCATCCTAAGAGAATGGTGATAGTTCCAATTCCTTATAGAACGTACTCTTTATCATCTATGATGCAAACTTTATCTATAGTGGTTTGATTCATCAATGAATCAAAGAGATCCCTGCATCCTATCATATTCTTGTTGGTTCTTAAGTCAATCAACCAAACATTACTCATTGGTGACGAGGTTTGGGAGACAAGAACTAAGTGATCATATGGGTTTCAATCTGCTTTTACTGAAACGTCCTCTTTAGGTGAGTCATCTTGTTCTACTTGGTGTTCTACCACTACATGTCTTATTTTCTTCTATAGTTGAGGATGTCTTTTTGATTTATGTGAATCATCCCCACTATATGTGCCCTATTGATTGGATGTGCCTTGTGTTAAGTTATTATACCAAAAACAATCAGTGTCATGCATAATGGTGTGATAAATATGACACCATCATATTACCTTATTTGATTTATATTGTTGTTTTGACTAATTTGGTGCTCCTTTTAGGAAATTTAAACCATGTTTCTTGAAAATTAGGGCTTTATCTTAAAACTCATCTTGCAGGAGCTGGATGAATTCTTCTTATTAAATCAAACTCACCATTTCTTTGAGAGACACTACTTGAATTTTAATATTCAGTGTCATGATGAATGTGTGAAATTAAGAGGGGAGAGATCTCAATGTGATCAGAACCAATAACTTATTCTTGATTATTTCTCCAAGTGTAATTAGTTCTTTTCAAATTTCTACCACTTGGCATAATAATTGCTCATCTTTATCACCATATTTCATACTAAGAGTATGAATCTTGGGATGGAGATGGAGGTCTTAGTTTTTTTTCCCTTTCAAATAGTATAAGAAATGTCCCAAACTTATTTTTAGGTTGACATCTCATCCCAAATATGAGGTTGAAACTTATTGATGATACTAAGTGTTATCAACATTAGTGATTTGGCATTAAATTTTTCATATTTTGTTTTCTCATCAGCTCTATTAGGATGGGTCACTGTACTAGTTAGGATGCCCCATAACTCTTTGAATTGAAAAATCATTTGTATCTTCATCTTACACGTGGTAAAATTTTTCCCTTTGAGAAGTTGGGAATCAAACAAGAGTAATTTGTATGTAGACATTATCTTTAATTATTTATAAAATATTTCACAAAGATAACAAAACATTATTTTATTGATCTAGAATTTTTGTATGTATAAATGTAAGAATACCTTTTTAAAGGACAAGAAGTGGGAAACAAGTGGGATTGGTATGATTGTGTAGTTAGATGTGGAAGTTTGTGTGGGCATTTCTCTTTATGTTCAACATCTGCATTGTAGCCTTCATCGAGCTTTGTGAAAATTTTATTTGCTTGACACTTCACATCAAATAAAAAATATTCAAGTAGGCCTTTAAAAAATAATTTATATAGTTGAATATTACCAATGTTATGGAGTGCATCTTATAGAACAAAATAAAATCCATTGAAATTCATCCAAATATTTCAAAAACCAGGTTTCAAACTATCATGTATTGATGTTACCTTCTAATTTTCTTTCTTGGTAAGAGAAGCATTCATTAAAATATTTCCTATCTATTGTATTGCTCTCCTAATTGTTGTTGCCCTCAGTTTTACCATCTTAATGGTAGTCAACTGCTTCATAGGTCCTCTTCCTCATTCAAACAATGTAGATGCACTTTTATCATTATTCAAGATAGCATCAACCTTGTAGAATGTTTTTCAAAACACTAATTTCCATGCAATATCACTGAACTAGTTACAAAAGAGTTACTAAAATGCTAACATAATGTTTTGATCTTCATCTTTATTGACTCTTTACCTTCACACTTGCTAAATGCCTCTAATATAATTATATTCATGGCTAGTAGGGTACAATGGGCCAAGAATACCTAGACAACATCTCTCTTGAGACCAAAAATGATTTCTCCTTAGTCTATGGCTACTCTTATAGTTGATCATTTTGTAAATATCATTAAGTCTATGATCTAATCTTTCACTTTGTTGCACACATCCAAGGAACTGATTGCACTAATATCATATCAAGAGCACAAAATGCTTCGATGTTTTATTCATGAAGAATGAAAGTGAATATATAAAAAAACAAAATTGGTTATAAAAATGTAACTATAATATAATAATTAGAAGTTACGCTAACATAAAATGGATAAACCATTTTATGTAAAAAAAAATTACAAAAGATCCACTTATTGTTGTAGGTAACATGTTGAGTTTTCAATGCATTATGATTTTTTTAACCATATACATTTTAATTACACACTAACAATATTTTTCAAGAGTGTGCCATATAAGTTCTACCAAAATCAGCTAGGGAATCTATTCTAATCATGTTTTTTTTTTGAAAGAGTACATTGACAGTTTTATTTTAACAAAATATGTTTGAATGGAAGTTGTAGCATTTGTGGTGAATTTTCAAAATTAAAAAAAATTATCCATGAGGAAACTATATAGGAATTATTTTTTTTGAATAAATACAAATTTATGACTTATCAAGTAAAATATGGAGAAACATCTAAAAGGTCTGAGATTTTTACACAACACATACTTGCTTCAAAATTTATGTTCAAATTTAAGGAGGAAATTATTTATGAGTATAAAAGGCACACACATAGGGATAGTTAGTTGGATGAACATTTTAGGCTAATATGAACATATTCCCACATGGTTATATTATTTTAGTAATCAACTTTGTTGATAATTACACATTCAAACCACAAATAAATGTTTAGCATAATATAACAACTCAATACATGTTTCCATATTTATGCATATACCATTAATACATGCACCTGATAGTATAGATCCAGATATAAAAATAGTAATGGAGTATAATTTATATGTCAATGATGATCTATCACATTGTGAAGATTACACGAAAGTTTGTTTTAATATTCTATATGGATAGTTAACTGAGAGGAACATTGATTTTAATCAACATTACACTGGGTCAAACAATTACACATCATAATTCATAAATGAACAAATGTTTTAATAGTAAACTAGGATGCACATTACAACTACCATAAAACATATTTGGAGTTTAATTGAGGCTATCAATGAAAAATAGAACACGATGATGTTGAATCATGTGTAAAAAGAGCCATTGCAATAGAGGAGTTGAATTTTTAAGATATTTTTATTTTGAAATATGTAACAACTATTATTAAATTGTGTGATGAGAATATGAGCTATGGTGATCAAGCACATTATATTATTCATAGATATTTTTGGTTGATGGAGGAAGAACACTTGGAAAAGTATGAAGGTTGTATGATTATAACAAGATCAATTGAGCTCCACTAATTTGAATCCCAAATGCATGTTCTTGGACTATTCATACTACAGATTTGGCATGTTTTTAATTTTCTTTCATTAAATCTATTGTAATGAGTGTGATTCAAAAGTGTGGGTGGATTAATGGAATTAAAGACCTCTAATTCTAGTTGACACATCTCAAGATATATCAACAATACAACTTATAGATCTGACATTGTCACATGACCTTGACAATCTATCTGATGCAGTGAAACTAGTTAAAATATTAATCATTATGTACTATTTATTCTCATTATCTATCTTGATAGTGCCACTAAAAGGGAATAAATTACTATCTATTAGCATTATCTATTTTTATGCAATGCATGTTTTTTTCAATTATTGCTAATGAGGATAGTGAAGATGGAATAGATTACTACTTATGTGAGTGTGTAAATGAAAATAAGAAAAAGATTTTCCTAGTCATGGTGAGAACATTGAATATCCCACTAGGTCTACAGTTGTCACTAGAACATGGCTTCAATGATATCATACCAAAAATATAAGATGTATGGTTGTTTGAATACTTCAAAACACATGAAAATACTACATTTTTCAAATATGGTTCTTGAAACAAATATTCAATTTGTCAAATATCATGGGAGTCAATTAAATAGGAATCTATGGAAAGTTCATAATTCATAACATGAATCAATTATTTCTAGTATCAAGATTAGATTAGATTCTAGTGGTTCATTGGATTAAAATTCCAACGTATTTTGACTTGTCAAATGTAGATATATTTACTTTTACCAAATTTTATTGATTTTTTAGGTAGTAAAAATAAATTTCATTTATAATTAATTACTAATTTCTTTTTTAGGTTAATGATGATAAATAATATTTCATATTCATATCATTGTCATTGTTAGTAAATAATTTCATATTCTTGAAGTTAAGATAAACTTAATATAAGTACTCAACTAGTATACAAAGGGTAGTCCTCAGGGCAAAATGGGTTGTGGGTCTTTTGAACGGGCATGACAAGAGGCCAAGAACCTAGTATTGGATGTTATCTACCACATAATATGTGTTATTAATGTTGTTTTTGATCCATAAAGCACCAAAGGTGGCGCTCTCCAACTACCACTTCAAGTTTAACAACATTTGTTGTCAATGTTTCCCCACTCCTAAAACATAGTGAAAACTTGACTTCATGTGGGTTTAGAGTTAGAGGTCATGGGAACACATGTTATTTAATTTTTAATATGTCCTTAAAGTTATTTATCCATATTTTGTGGTTTTGAAGTCATATATTATATTTTGAGGTCACGAACTTATCCCTTCACTCTAAAATGTTGCATTTTAAGACCCATTACTATAAGTTGTACAAGGGATTTATATTGGATTTTACATTAATTTTAACTAAGATTAAATTATATGGATTTTAAATTCATATGAGGGTTATTTTAGTTCCTGTAAATGACTTATGGTTTTTATTTTAAGCACCCTTGAAGGCAAGCTAAAAAGCTGTATTTTTTATATATTAAGAAGGGCATTCTTTAGGTCAAAATGGGTGGTAGGTATCTCAACTGGGCATGATTAGTGGTCAATAACATGGTATTTGATGTTATAATACACCTTAAATGGTTTATTAGTTCCATTTTTTCCCATAAAGTACTAGAGTTATATTTTTGTAACTTTTACTTTAACTTTGACAACATTTATTATCAGTGTTTCCACACTTCTAAACAATTGTGAAAATACACATTTGCATGGGTTAATAGGTTGATATCATTGGATCAAATGTAATTTACCTATCTATTTTTGTTTAATATTATGTACTTGTACTTATAGGTCTTAGATTTGGAAATGCCGATTAGATTACAAGAGCTTGTCTCTTCATAATAAAAATGTCACATTTAAAGATTTGTTACTACAACTTGTTCCATAAATTAGAATTTAGGGTTACATAAACATGAAATATATTTAAATTAAAGGTATTTTACACCCATTTAAGTTTTATTTCTATTAGTGATAATGACTTATGATTTTCATTTTTTGCATGCATGAAGTTAAGTTATAAATATGCATTTTTATTATATTGGGAAGGGCATTTTTGAGGCCAAAATGGGTTGTTTGTCTCTGATATAGGCATGATAAAAGACCAATAACCTGGTATTGTATGTTATCTACCACCCAAAATGTGTTTTCAACATGAATTTTGATCCATAAAGCACTGGAGGTGGATTTCTTCAACTACCACTTCAACTTTAACAACATTTATTGTTAGTGTTTTTATGCTTCTGAATGGTTGTGAAAACACCAATTCATGTCAATTTAGAGGTTTATGTCATGGGATAATATGTGATTTTTATTTTTATATGTGTTAAAATTCATCAAATTTCAGCTTGGGGTCCCAGAGGTAGAAATGTTAGTTAGAGGATAAGAACTTGTCTCTTCACTACAAAACATTACATTCCACGACCTATTACTAAATATTTTACCATGAATTGGTATATAGGTTTCCATCAATGTGATTCTAGGTAAAATTATATTTAATCACCACATACTTGATATTTTAATTTTTTTCCTAATGATTTATGGTTTCTATTTTATGCATGCCTAAAATTAGGCTAAAACCTACATTTTTATTGTACTGGGAAGGGAATTATTGAGTTCAAAATGGGTGGTGGGTATCTCAACCAACCATGATCAAAGGATAATAACCTATTAATTTAATTTATATCCAACCTTGGACATGTCGGTAGTGCTAATTTTGATCCATAACGTAGCAGAGGTGAATTTCCCAAATTGTCACTTCAACTTTGACAATATTTGTTATTAGTGTTTTAATGCTTCTGAACAGTAGTAAAAATAAACATATAGGTGTATTTCTATGTGGAGGTCATGGGAGAACATTTAATTTTAATTTTATATCTATTTAAATTATTTTAGTTTCACATGGAGGTCCCTGAGGTAGAAATGTCATATGGAGGATAAGAACTTTTCTCTTCACTATAAAAATAATACATTTTAGGACCTGTTATGTTATGTTTTACCATAGATTGATATTAAAGGTTTAATAAATGTGATCTAGGGTGAAATTATAGGAATTTTACATGCATTTTAATGTTATTTTATTTCATTGTATAAATTTATAGTTTTATTTTACACAGTCCTAAAGTTAGGCTAAAAATTACTTTTTTCTTGTATTGGGAAGGGCATTCTTGAGGCCAAAACGGGTGGTATGTCTCTCATACGAGATTTATAAATTATAATAAACTGGTGTTATATGTTATTCATCACCCTATAAATTTTTTTAGTCCCATTTCTAAGCCACAAATCACTAGAGGTGTAATTCTATAACTACCATTTCAACTTTGACAACATTTGTTATCAGTGTTTCCACACTCTTAAACATTAGTGAGAACACACATCTAAGTGGGTTTAGAGATCAAAATCATGGGATAACATGTATTTTTACTCTATATAAACATTAAAATTTATTTAATTGAACATATAGGTTCTAAAGGGAAAAATATTATCAGGAGGATAGAAACTTATCTTTTCACTATAAAATGTTACATTTTAGGACCCATTACTGTAACTTATGCTATACATTATTATTCAAGGATACATATAAATGATATATTATGTATTTATATGTCTTATAAATACATTTTTGGGTTGTTTAAATTTTTTCTAGTGACTTATGGTTTCCTTTTTATACATGCCTAAAGTTAGGATAAATAACAACATTTTTCTTGTATTGGGAAGGGTATTCTTGAGGCTAGAATGGGAGGTGGGTCTCTTGACCAGGTGTGATCAAAGGCTAATATCTTATTATTATACACTATAATTTAGACTATATATGTTTTAATCACTAATTTATATCCATGAACCATCCAAGGTGGAGTTATCCAAATATCATTTCAACTTTAACAACATTGGTTGTCAGTGTTTCCTCACTCCTAAATAGTAGTGAAAACATGCCTCCAGGTGGGTTTAGAGGTTTTATGTCATAATATAATGTGTAATTTTCCTATACATATATGTTATAAAAGTGTTGTATTTTCACCTAGATATCCTAAGGGAATAAATGCTAGTTAGAGCTCAAGAACTTGTCTCTTCTTTAAAAAGATGTTACATTTTAGCATCCATTACTACAAATTCTAAAAAATATTGGTATTTAAGGTTCCATAAATATTATATAGGTTTTAATTATAAGGATTATGTAGACACAAAATTTTATTTTGGTTTGTTCCATCTAGTTATGATTTCAATTTTATGCACGCTTGAAGTTAGTCTAAATAACTACATTTTTCTTATATTGGGAAGGGCATTATTGAGGCCAAAGTGGGTGGTATGTCTCTTGAATAGGTTTTATTTAAGGATAATAACATATTAATATAAATTATCATCCACATTAAAGGTTTTATAATCACTAATTTCTATCCACGAATCACCAAAGTTGGAGTTCTATAACTATTGCTTCAACTTTGACAACTTTTATTGTTAGTGTTTCCCCATTCCTGAATAGTAGTGAAAAAATGCCTTCAGGTGGGTTTATAGATAGATATCATGGGATCACCGGTTATTTGACTATCCAATTTTCATATAAGTGTTGAATTTTAACTTGGATGTCTTGAAGGCATAACTTCTAGTTGGATCTCAATAAATTATCTGTTCACTACAAAAACATTACATTTTAGGAGTTGTTACTATAGCTTGTGCCATGGATTTATATTTAAGGTTTAATTGATGTGTTTAAGGGTTAAACCAAAGTGATTTATCATTCACAATATTATTATTTTGGTTCCCCCAAATAACTTACTATTTCTATTTTATGGAGACATAAAATTAGGCTACAAAATTACATTTTTTGGATGGAATGAGTAGTGTGTCTCTCAATCAGGCATGATGGGATACCATAAAACTAGTCCTAGACATTATCCAACACCCTATATGTGTTTTAAGTTCTATTTTCTAGGAACTATTCACCAAAAGTTGATTTATCCAACTGCCTCTTCAACTTTGACAACATTTCTTATCAATGTTTCTACGCTCCTAAAGAATGGAGTAGATATGTGATGAGAAGATAAAAAATGTCCACATTGAGTTTAGTAGTGAGGAAGAGAAAAAATCTTATGGTGTGAAATAAAATAAATATTATTGAAAAATTTAATAGTTAAGTGGTGTTATTTATATACCCTTAATACATTAGATTACACTAGTTAAATAATAATATATTTTATTATTTATCATGATTTTATCCTCGTGTAGATAAATAATAAAATAGATTAAATGACCTTTAGAGAGGTTGGACCCATTAATGTGGTGCTTTCAAAAATTCATTTATAATGGGTAGATTATTTTATCTATATAATAAAGAGTTTATATTGTAATAAAAAATGAAAAAAAAAAAGAAGTGAGAGGAAGAAAGATTGTATTAGGTACTTGTTAGTTTCTCATAATATGAATAATCTTTGTGGGTTTTTACCTCTTTGAACGTTTTTCCACGTATATCTATGTTATGGTGTGTTTAAATTTTCTCTCATTGTTTCATGGTGAATATCTTTGTTATTGGTCTCACATATAGATCTGGTGTTCATATGCAATTATATTACTTGTTTTATCATGGTATCAGAGGCAATTAATGTATGATCAAGTGGTAAAATCATAGATCAAATTTTTTGGCTTGTGTTCAAGTCTAGATTCATTCATTTTTTAAGCAATGGTATGTTCATAAAAAATTTCAAGCTTCTCCTTATGTAGGAAGTAAGTTATTCAAGTTTTTCCTCTCTTAAAAACCTAAAAATCTTAGATCTATGTATTTTTCATATTTTAAGCTTGTTTTCATGCCATAGATCTAAATAAAAATCTTAAAATGCGATAAAAATGTTTTTTTAAGCATTAAATTTTTTAATATTTTCTTATTTTTTGGATTAATAATCTGTATGAAGGTGGTTGAACCTCTTTAGTTATAGATCTAACACTGACAGGGAGTTGCAAATATTAAGAGAGCCAACAAGCGAGTGAATCAATGCTTGAAAAATATATATGGCATTTGTATAGCCTTTTTTAAAAAATAAAAATAAAAATTTGTACAATAAATCTCCATTTTCGTCACTCCATTGGCTTAGTTTCACCATTTTCAAGTATTTTTGACCTTTATTTCACTTGATTTGGACTCTTATATCTCATTTCAAAAAAATTATCTCTCCTCCCAAATGCCATTTTTAGCATGTGTGAGATAAAAACTAGGTAAATATCATATTTTAGTTAGTAAATCTCAATTTTATTTTTTTTCCATTTGTTTAGTTTGGCCATTTCCAAGCAATTCTGATATTTACTTTGTCTAATTTGGTCTCCTATAGATTTTTTTTATTTTATTCTCTCCTTCCAAGCATCAAGCTTCATCATGTATAACCATGGAAGAAGGAAAAAAAATATAAATAATTTATTCTCAGTCATATTTTGAGATTTAAGGGTTGATTTCATGTTTTATACAATATTTAACCCTGTTGAAGCCATTTTTAGACTCTAAAAAGCATCAAAAGGAAATATGGATTTTTTTACTTATACCTGGGTGTTATAGTATGCCATAATAGTAGTAGGAGAATTAAAATATCATTTTATAGTCAAAAAATTATATATATATATATATATATATATATATATATATATATATATATATATATATATATAGGTTTATCGATAACTTTGTATGGCAATTTGCAAGTGTTTTCAAGCTTTAAATCACTGAAAATGAGTGTCTAGAGCTCCTGTAATCCTCCCCTGCTCTCCACCTGTGTCATGCTTCTATATAAAGTGTGTTGCAGCAATGAATTAATGGGCATGTTAATGTTTTAAGTCAAGTATTTTAAAAATAAAACATTCATTTAATTGGCTTTTTTCCACCCAAGCAGTGGACCCCACCTTTTTTTTTTCAAATTTTAAATAAATACTTTCATTTTATTATTTTAATGAAATTATTTAATTATGGTTTATTTATTTATTTTAATAAATAAAAAATAAAAATCAGAACAAAAAAAGGTTAAATATAAGTTAGTGCATTTATTGTGTTAGCATACTTACTGGGTGAGTTGTAATTAACCAAATTTCTATGCAAGCACATGGTGGGCCCATGTTTGTTGACTTGTATTTTCCAAAAAATAATTAAAAAAATTAATTTTTTTCTTTATAAAATCACAAGACATTTATTTTACTTGCATTTAATATTTTTATTTTAAAAAAAAATTAATCAAAATTAATTAAATCATGTAGCTTGCATGTGAAGTCTTGTATTGGAAAAAGGAAAGTCTACTAGTATTTTTTGAAAAATATTTATAGATCCAAGGTCCTTAATTTAAATGTCAATCCCAATATATATATATTTTTATCAAAATTAATTAGTTAATTTTAAAATAACTACTTAAAAATTCTGGTTAATAGTCATGTAAAATCTCACGTGTGAAGCTTGCAATGCTTTTGACACTTTTGACACCATTGACTTGTCAAATTCTTTGTCAAAGATAGTCATGTGACCAATCAATATTTAAATTTTTATACCTTATGAAAACATTTAGATGATATTTTATTTGATTTTAAATCTCCTACTATTGATTTTACAACAATTTATTCAAATAGTGTAATTTGCGACACTATTTATGATACTTGTGACACTTGCAACTTTCACCCTTGTTGAAATTATTTATGTTTTTAAATTGTTTTAAAATCAAATAAAGTGTTTAGTATTTTTTACACACTACAATATGTGTATTTATTAAAAAATCAAGTATAAATCACAATAAAAAATTCACTTTCTAAAATATTTTTTTCGTTTTAGTATAAAATGCAAACTTGTATTGTTAACTTTAAAAGGAAAGAAAAATATTCATGACTCAAATTATAATATGAAATTATTCCTAATAATATATTTAATATTTGGTTAAATTATTATCAAATTATTATTGAATTTATTTTATGTGCATCACATAACCTACTTGTTAAATTTAACATTCTTGATTGCAAGTTTACATATATTTCTATTGAAAGTTGTGTTAAATCTTGATCCAAAAACTATGTTCAGTAAAGTTAACCCATATTTAAAAATATATTGTTGGTATTTTGATTTATATAACCATTATTAGGATAGATATTTCATAAGATGTGGGTGTTGCTTCCAGATTCATGCAGGATCTATACTTGGATCATTGGAAATTAGCAAAGTGAATACTTTGATAAATAAAAGAAACTGTAAACTTTGGTTTATATTATTGTTTATTTGATTATTCTAATTTATTTAGTTATTATTATTATAACCATACTATGATGAGTCTAATTTTTAATATGTGTTTATGTTTGGTGTAGGTGCTATCACTTGGAGCACTTCATGTGGAAGTTGCTAATGAAGCCTTATGGATATGAAGGATGATAGAAGAACATCATGTTGAAGTTCCTCATTATATAAAAATTCTTTGTGATGGTTAAAATTTTATAAATTTTATGAAAAATCTAATGAAATACTAACAAATTAAAATATATAGAAGTTCATTCAATGCTGGACTTATTGAAGTTGCCATTGAGGAGGAGTGTGTATGACAATGTCACTTCTTAACAGTCACATGGGTCATGTGTTTCCTTCTATCTCTTTATAATTATTCTAATTCTAAAGCATTGTAATAGATCACTTTATGTGATTTTGGTAAATTTCATATGGAAGTCCATATTGTACCCAACACATAGTAACATTGAAGTCTTTATGTTATAGAAGACTTAAATATGTTTGTTTGATTATTCATGAGAAATTTTGAGATGTATTCTAACTATGGTATGTAGTCTCACAATCATGCTATCCCAAACTCACTTTAAGTGTCTTAGTACAACATAGTGTAATTTCTTTAAAGGTGCATATGGGGACATAGAGCAAACATTTAGGTGTCTACGGATGTAAAGTGTAATTCCTTTAAAGGTGACTATGTAATTGTGGTTACATAGTGTAATACCTTCAGGTATCTATATGTATATAGTGTAATTTATTTAAATTTTATTATGTGATTTTGATTACATAGTGTAATACCTTTGGGTGTCTATGTTTACATATCATAATTCTTTTAAAAGTGATGATAAGATGATGAAGGATGTTTCCTTGAATTATTTCCTCTTGAAACTCATCATGTGGATGGTTCATGGGGTGTAAGTTCATTATTCTTTCACCTCTTAAAAATAACCTTGTATCCCCACTTAACATTAATGGGGAGTATTGAAACATTTAATGGTAAGTGGTGTTATTTATGTACCTTTAATACATTAAATTACATTGGTTAAATAATAATATATTTTATTATTTATCATGAGTTTAACCTCATGTCAATAAATAATAAAATATATTAAATTAAATTTAGAGAGGTTGGACTCATTAATGTGTTGTTTGGAAAAATTCATTTATAATGGGTAGATTATCTTGTCTATATAATAAATAATTTATATTTTAAGAAAAAATGAAAAAAAATTAGTGAGAGGAAGGAAGACTGTATTAGGTACTTGTTAGTTTCACATAATATGAATATTATTTGTTGGTTTTTTAAATCTTGGAAGTTTTTTCCATTTATATCTGTGTTATGGTTTGTTTAACTTTAATCTCATTATTTCATGGTGAATATCTTTGTTATTGGTCTCACATCTAGATCTAGTGTTTGTATGCAATTATATTGCTTATTCTGTCATATATAACTATGAAAATATTGTAAAACCTCAAGAGACATGAAAATTATAATTATTCACTATTTCAAAGGGCCAAAGAAGAGTCTCTAAAATAAGGGAAACAAATTTATGGAGAAGGAGATATCACAACATCAATTCATGATTACATGGGTGAGTGAAATATAAATACAAGATGAGGACAACCTTTTAATATTTTCAGATGCATCAAACAAGTAAAATGTATAAGGGAATCCAAAGAAGGTATGTAAGAGATGATTATTCAATTATTTTTTTCAATTTTACTTATTATATAAATGTAGCATGTTTATAAATTCAATGAATAAAAAACATGAATATCAAGTCCAAAGTGTTATTAAACTAGCGTGTCAAGGGTATTCACATTATAATAGTGGTATATGGTGTAGCACAATCATGAGAAGAAATTATATATATGACTCTATCTCAAACATTATGATATTTTCTCCCATATAGTTTTAATTACAACACATATCGAAATATTGCAAGTTACTTTTAATAAATTACATTAATAAAATATTAATGATTATCATATCTAAATATGTCCATATAACCATCAAATTTAGTTTTTAAATAATGATTTGAGCCAAATTATATGTGTAAATATGATCACCACAAAATTTGAACATATATGTATGTATGTATAAAATCCATAATGAAATATAAAATAAGAACATAATCTAATGTTAGGTGAATGCCATATAGGCATAAAATGCCAATAAGATAGACATTTCCATAAAGGCATACAAAAAATTACATCATCTATAAATATATTAGAATGTTAGGTGAATTTCATATATGCATACAATACAAAATAATATGTACATTATAGTATATGCATACAAATAAGTACATCTTCTAAGGCATCCTACTCATTAAATAGTTTTCATCTCTTTGCCTTCCTTGAAAAATACTCTCCCTAAGATGCCTTGCTCATAGATTAAGATCCATTAAATGCCTTTTATTCCTCCAAATTTAGACTAAGGGTACTTATATTTTCGTAGATCACTTATAGTTGAACCTATTAAAATATAAATATTATTATAAAATTTGCATACTATACATACAACCAAATTTATAAATTAATTTAAAACTAGAATAAAAAAATAATTTAAATATGCACTTAATACAATCTCATGGTCATGATCATTCTACATTTGATGCTCAATAAGGTTAGTGATAGGTTGAGATACACAAACATGCATGTGAAATAGGGATAAAACATGAGAAATAGCCCCACAAATCATTTGAATAAGACTATTAGGTGTCATAAGACAACCTTGAATACACAGTATATTCACCTAAGTTATATTTTCTAAACTATCTAGTCATATTCTTAAAAGATAAATATATTTTCAATTCAAAATTATGGGTCACCATGTACCTCAATGAGTGCATACACAGATGACATTACAATAATAATGCATGTGTCTATCTCAATTCATAGAGATGGAGGAGTATCCACATTTTTCATCAACTAAACAAACTACCTCACTTAGTTTTCTATAAAATATTTAAGATATATGACAAATTTATCTCCTTTATTAAACCCATAATTATTTAAAATAAAATTCAAAAAGCTTTTTTATGTATACAAATTGGAAATTGGCAAACAATTTAACTAAAAAACAATTTATGGTGATGTAAGACATAATACTAATATGAAATTTAAATTTCATAATAAAATGAAAATTATATAATTTGAGTAATCAAGATAATAATTTTCCCTAACCACTTCAATTTAGGGCTTATACATAAAACTGTATCACTCTCAACCTTTGAAACTCTACTCACTTTCTTGATTTATTCCTTATCCTATATGCATGTACCACACACTTGTGTGTTTTAAAAATTTCCTATTCAATTTAGGACTCTATTTTCATGGATGTAGATACACATAAAAAAACAAAAATATGAAAAAGAGAACCAGCCAATTAGGGGGGAAATGGTGAAAGGGACCTAGGAATAAAATTGACCAGGATCATACTATTTAATATCTATGTACTTGAATTTTGGTATCCTTTATGGATAAAATTAACTTAAGATATTTCATAACATGCATGATTCATATAATGGAAATAAGTTAAGGATTTGGTAGATAAGTAGTAGTACTATAGATAGTAATGAATATATTGAGTACTTAAGAAACACTATGAACAAGAGATGGTAATCAAGAAACTTTTGAAGCATTAAAATAAGTTTGATAAGGTGAAGGAGCAACACCAATATGAAAATAGAATTAATAGGAGGAATAATATATACATATTTTAAAAAATAGGATAAATACATCATTAGACATTGAAGGAGACTCTCTAGAAGATTGATCATTATCATAATCATTCAAAGATCCATTATTCACCCTATAAGGTATATATATTCAATTATTGGTTCTTAGGTTAGAATTTTTATCTCTATATCTCTCAACAAATCTCACTCATTTAATTTTCATTCATAGATCACTATCATTCAAATTTTAATTTTAACATGTATTATTATTAGTCAAGAGCATAGATCTATATAAATAAAAACACGTACATAGAGTATAATATTATTTAAAAATTATCTTTGTATTTGTGAACATTAGCCTATTAACATCAATAGATACACTAGTAAATGGACCAAAAATTGGTTGTGCATATTTAAACATAATCTAAATGAAAAATACAATAGTGGACCATGAAGATGATGGAACTATCTCCTCCTACAACATAAAAAATTTACATATATATTGTTCAATTTCTTTGTAAATTAACTTTTAGCTTTTAAATACAAATATATATGAAATATAACGTATCATATATGAAATATACTATATATTTATAGAGACTAATGTGTACACATAAAATATTAATTACAAACACTCATTGCTCAAATGTATTTTATAAATTGCCTCAAAACCATTACCATCATCATCTTAAAGTGTAATGCATATAACATCATAATATTTGGAATGATGAGGTCAAGTGTGCACACTAAGTGGAGTATTTATAACATGAGTCTTAGAAATCCTACTCATATGATGAATGAGTATGTCAGCAAGCACAATATGTGCCTCAAAAGTGTCAATCTCCAAGACCTACTTCACTATAGAGGGGATGTCAAGATGAAATGGCTTTTGAGTAGGGACCCTTGTAGGTTTATTAGGCATACAATATGCACCTAATATATCATATAAAGAGACTTTCCCTCAGTCCTAAAACATTGAGTATTTAAAATAGTTGGTAATCTCATTGAGGAAAAACTCAAATTAATTTTTTCTCAAAAAATAAAATGGGACATCACGGTTGTTACACAGTGGGTAATCTAATGCCATCCACCATTAGTTCCAAAAATTAGGTATTTTGATATTTTTTTATCCTTCACATCACATGTTAATATTTTTTTAAAAATAATAATCTCTAAATCTATCCATATATGATTCCCATATATCGATTTGAATTTTTATTGAGTCAACTTGACCTTATACAAACTGTAGGGTATTGGTCAAACAAGTGTGGTAGATGTTGGTGATATTGGGGTCCCTCATTCTCGTAATTGTTTGTCTAATTTTTACATCATTTTCCACTATGTGTACAACCAAATCCTCCTAATTGTGTAGGGGTCTTGTGGAACTATAGGAGGGATAGGAGGAATAGAAGGGTTAGGTATAAGGTTAAAAGGGTTAGGTATAGGGTTAATAGGTTGTCCTCTTTTAGTTGATTGAGATTTTAAAAAAGGGTTTTAACAATAAAACAATGCAAATAAAAAAAATTGCTAAAATCTAGTGTTAATAGGTTTGGTTTTTTATTGTTTCCTATCCTCCACAACAGAAATGTCAATTTGTTGAGGTAATAGGTGATTTTAGTGTGATTTATCCTCATAAAATATAAATTGATCATGGCTTAGTTAGATAAGGGAACAACATAAAATGAAATGAGTGAGAATGACAAAAAACATGGGTTTGGGGCCTTTTTATGCTTTTGTTTCTATATAATGCCAACACTACATACTATGTATGCATTATAACATGTATGTGTTATGATAACATATTTTAATGTGTAAATGATACAATGCATATGAATTATTTCTTGTAATCTCTAAACCTAAATTCACTTAAAACTGAAGGAGTTACAATTTAGGAGATATTTTTATTAAATCTAATCTAGTCAGTACTTAGTCATTCATAGGACTTAAATAGTAAACACAAGGTTTTTATAATGTAAATTTTATACCTGACATCCATTTTCATAAAACCAATAGTCAATTTTTATGATTCCTATCATTTTAAAATTTTGTGCTAACACTTGTGCTAGTTTTAGATGTGGGAAAATTAAATTTTAGAAACCTCACATATTTAATAAATAATGAGAGTTAAGATGATATTGATGCATGAATTTTCACACCCACTAAATAAATTCATCCAAAGTAAATTTTTTTGTCTATTTTTAATTTTTTTAAATATAATTTTTATTAGCATGACTTTATTTTTTCTACTTTTACACTCGATTAAACAATTAATTGATTAGTTCAATCATTAATGTGATTAGGGTTATTTGATTCCTAATGTGAACTAATTACAAGTATTTTCTTGAAAATAAGGATAATTTAGATCCAATGTGAGTTAATTTGGCTACAATTAAGTTATGTTATCTTTAACTATCCTTGACTATGTACCTTATTAAACCAATAACTTGATTGACTCAACCATGTATGTTACTGTAGCTAATTGAGCCTTGATTTATTATAATTGATTATAATATTTATTGTAGGTCTTGATTAGCTTCTCTTGCACACATATTGATTAGATTGATTGATTAATTTAATGTTGTATATATTTGGGGTTAATTGATCCTAAATTTATGCTAATTATTTAAATTGGGGTTAAGGGGATTGATTAAACCTAATACCATACCCGATTAACACACACACACTTAATTAGTTCAATTAGGTAAAAAATCGGGTGTGATAAATACCCCATTTACACTAATTGGTTATAATTGTGTTTTCAAGGATTGCTAAGTCCATAATGTGCTTCCAGTTAAATTAATTTATAGATTGATTTAATCAACCATGTAGTTGAGGATACTAGGCCTAATTCACAATAATTATTTTTAATTTAGGTTGTAAGACTTGATTATCCTAAATCACATACTTAATTATAAAAATTATTAGATTGGTTATTGATAAGGAGTATTATGGGGATAATTTATCCCAAACAAATGATAAATGGGTGCATTGGTGTGATTTATTTATTAAACCTACATTGTACATATATTTGAACTAGTTACTAGATTGGTTTAGTAGAGAATTAAATTTTGCCTAATCAAGCAACAATTCACACTAATTGGTTAAAATTTTAATCATGGGACTCAATTACCTCTAATCATGTACCACATTTAACTATTTGTTCAATAGGTTCAATTAAGAACATAACTAAGGGTAATTTTTAGTAAATAATGTTAAAATATGTGTAATACACCTCGAGTCCACCTTTATTTCTATTATAACACCTAACTGAGGTGTTATTTTTATATAAATGGTCAAATATAATAACATAAGATCATGAAATAATAAAAAAGTGGTTCATTTTTTGCACTTTACCCCAAATCCACATTCATTTCTATGATCACACCTAATTATGAAATCATTTAATCTAATTGAATCTGATAATGTTATACCACCATAAATTATTTAAAAAAATATTAAATTTTTGCATCTCATCTGAAATCAAGATTAAATTATAATATTGAATGCAATTATGACATTTTTGTCAAATTTTATTAGCTAACATCTTATAAAAATAAAATAATGTCAATAGTTCACAATTATGTACATTTTTCGCAACCAACCTTAAATTCTCCTATCACTTGTTATTGCAGGCTTATTTTTGTAGAATTTATCAATTAATGTCATTACACAAACATGGTATAATGACAAATGGTTTTCAATCATGTATGATTCACCTTAAATATACCTTCTTCCATTTCACCTTTTTTGAGCCTTGTTCAGTCAAAGTTTCTTAATTATTGTTCTTTCGTGATAAAATGTTAAAAAGGAGTGTTAAAAGTTCCCCAAAACATTTACAATAATTTTGACTAGAGATATGAACTGGATGAATAACTAAATATTTTAAAAATGTCATCATGCTACATCAAAATCTAGGGAAAATAAGCCTAAACAAAAAAATATAGCCAGACAATAATATCAATAAATAAACTAACAACACTCGAGTAGAGATGAAAACTAAAAAAAAACAAAGATATAATTAATAAATCTCAAAAATGATAAACAACACAAAAAAGGAATAAATCCCAAAATGAAATCATTCTAAATAACCACAAAATAAAATAATGTGAAACATTAAAAGGAACCAAAAACTTCATGTCCCAACTAACAGAACAAATCCTTAAACTACAAGAAATTTGTATTCCTTCACAAAGATTATATCACCCAAGGAGACCCTCACTATCAAGATATGC
Organism: Torreya grandis; assembly: GCA_037957365.1. NCBI lineage: Eukaryota > Viridiplantae > Streptophyta > Pinopsida > Cupressales > Taxaceae > Torreya > Torreya grandis. The sequence goes on from JARHVA010005489.1 coordinate 908,584, forward strand.
AAGAGAAGAAAAAATCATATTTCAATTTAGGATTCTAAGATAATATCTTGGCATTTATAAAATTTATGGAACATTTACACTATTGCTAACTTTTGAATATTTTGTCCAATAAAAATTCTATAAAAACATGTATTTTCAAATAGTTCCTTATAATTATCTAAAGATGAATCCTATGGTTAAAATGAGTTGAACTCTTAATTTTTGGAATAATTCCTTTCATATTATAGATAATCTATATTAATTTCTACTTTATGTGGATTAAGATCCTCCCTTGGAGGAAGGATTTCTTGTGACACTGAGCAAGAAATTTTTTCTCCTTCTTTATTATTGTGTGTAGTAAATTTAGAAACGTTAATTAAGATAATAAATCAAATAATAATTAAATATAATCTAAACTAACTCAACCTTTGGTATATCTACAAATAAAAGAAACAACACAAAATTATACCTTACTAAAAAATAAGTTTCCTTTGTTGTGATGTGAATTTGATTTACTCTCATTGAATTGTTGTTGCTCACTCCTCTAATATAAGGGCAATTGGTCAATGTTGTGGTATGAAAAATATTATAATCTAAGCATGATAAACCTTAAATCAAGAAGATTTTGAGATATGCTAGTAGAATAACTTTGTAATGAATAAAATTTTCTACATTGGAAGAAGAACCTCCAATTTATATAATTTGGAAATGGATGTGAACCATCCTTCTTGATATAAAGATCAAGGGATGGAAATAAAAGGTACATTTTAATTTATAATGGTAATTTTGAATTAAAAATTAGAGTGAAGAACATGTAGGATTCATAAATAAATCTAAAATTCATTTGGGAGGAAGATATGATATAAAACTAGTAAGTTGATGTGAGGTGGATTATTCAATTGGATCATAGAAGATAATAGGAATAAAGGGGTATTATTAAATCAAATCACGGAAGATAATAGGAATAAAGGTAGATTATAAAATCAGATCATGGAAGAAAATAAAAATAAATGTAGATTATTAAATTAGATCATGGAGGACAATAGGATTATTAAATTGGAATGGTGGATAATAAGATTATTAAATTAGATCATGGAAGATAATGCAGGAATAAAGGTGGATTATTTAATTAGAATGGTTGGAGACAAGTGGATATTTAGGGAAAGTTAGGATTATTTTGATTTTTGAGATTTATAAAAATTATGAATTTATAAAGTCCATGGAATTTTTATTTAGAGAAAGATTAGTTAATTAATTTTGGATTAATCTAGGGATAATGAATAGTGAATAGTGAATAGTGATGTTGAATTGTAATGATGAATAGTGATTAGGAAAATTAAGGATGATTAGAGAGGATTAGAGAAAATAAGGTATTTAGTGAAAAGAAGGTTAGAATCAACACAAAGTGTCTGATTTTAAGTATCTACATTTTATTCCTCTTTGAGAAGTCATTGAAAGACATTGCCAAAGTAATAACTTTTCAAAAAATGAAAAAGTCATTAAAAAGGCAAAATAATCTAAAAATTAGATGAATAAATAATAGATGTTATGATTTTACCATTTGTAACCGATAGGTGTAGGAGTTGGATATAAGAATAAGATAATCATTGGAACAAAATGATTGACCCATGATGATTCCCCCTTGAGTGTTCATGTGGTAAAGTAGACAAACACTCTAAATTATGTAGGAGAAAAAATTATGAAGTGGTGATAGTTGAATTCTTCAATAAATCAAAGCATGAGAAATCCGTTTCATACTTACAATTTTAAAGTTTGTGTCTAATGAGTCACCCCTACAGAAAAACTAGAGAATAGATAGGAAAATAAATATTTCTTACTCAAAAGTTGCACACTTGGTAGGTGCTAAGGATTCATGGGTCACATGAGTAGAGGTGGTAATGATATATCCTGGTAAGCTATGGGCTTGAAAAAAAAAAAACATAGATCTTCCAATTTGAGATAAGGATATTACCAAACCGATAATTGCAAGTAGTCGATAAAGATTTATAGCATTTAAATTAATTGGGGATTGAAATTGTGGAGAAAAATGGTTATAAAATATGAAAATAATGGTTTTGAGGTAAAATTAATGAATGGGAAGGGATAGGCTATATAGAGAGGATGAATTAGAAAGTGTAAATTGAAGGTACAAATGGAAATTATATGGATAGTTACACAGTTGCCAAGCATTTATTTTTTCATTGCTTTAGAATTCCAACATGAATAGGTGAGTAAGAGTTGAGAAACCTATGTTTTAATTTATCATTATACAATAATCACTAATGATATGAAATAATCATGATGAAATTTTTTGTTTTATGCATAAGGACTAAAAATATTATAATTTGAGCAAAACAGAGTACATCATTAAATGTAAAATTCATAATCACACTATATTTTAATACACAAAGCAACATTAACTAAAAAATGATAAAAATAAAGGAAAACAAACAAGTGGAAAGAATATTAATGCAAACAAAAAGAAAAAAGAAAAGTTTACACAGAAAAAAAGATGAGTGTAAGATAAAAGAAGTAAATGATAAGACACATGACAAGACAATTAATAGTATGGAAATTTAATGAAGATAAGTTAAGAACAATTAGAACAAAGCATAGGTGAAAATAAAAACTAAATAAATAAACACCAAAAAAGGAAGCAAATGACATGACTAACATTATTGGTGAGGGTTGAGACTTTTAGTAGCCAACATTTATGACAACATTAAATGATAGATGAGGAATACAAAGATAACCATGTGCTTTTAGATATAAATGAGAACAATTTTAATTATAATTTTTATGAATGGATATGATGGAGACAGTTGTCAAAATGATCCCAGGGGTCCCATGCCCCAAGCACTGCCTACATAGTCTAAATGATCACACCATTGAAAATGGTGTGAGAACCCATTATACTGGGGATATACTTTAAGACACATGTAGTTCTCCTAGAAAGGGGGATAAGAAAAATTAATGAAGAATAATAAAAAGAAATAGATAGAGGGAGGGGAAGGTGGAAATTTAATCTCAAAATGATGAGATCATGGATAATAAGAATACTCACAAAAGGGAGAGAACCTTATGGAGAGAGAAGAAGAGATAGGAGAGGAGTGGAGAAAATATGAGTTTTCACCTATTTAGTGATGAGAGAGTCATAGTGTTTACATCATCTAAGGAAAGAGAGAGATAATAGATAAGTGAGAACTCTTATAGTGATATATATATTCATGATGTTGACTTCATCTAAGTCAAGAGAGAGAAACGAGATGAGTGGGAACTCATATAGTGATTGATACAATCAGGGTGTCCAATACATCTAGGGGCATAATATGACATGTTGTGAAAAATAAGGAATATGAGTGCACCAATAGTTGAAGGGGAGACATGAATAACCTAGATATGGTACAAACTTAGAGAAAAATAATAAAGGTAACCTTGAGAAATCAACCTTGGGATGAGGTTGTACAACTAGTCCTAAAATGAGAAAAGGAGTGGAAAATGTTTGTGAGTTGAAGGTAGTAATTAGAGAGGGATAAGGAATAGAAAGAGTACCCATTCACAACATGTAGATATATTAAATGAATAAATGCATGTAATTTAATATTTGCACCTAATAATATTTTGTGTATTAAAGTAAGAGAGTGGAAGGCACGAGGAAAAAATTTTGTATGTGCATGTAGGAGTAGTATAAAATGGTGATCATAATCTAATTAGTAAGGATTTTGAGAGATAATGGATTAATGTGAAGGATATCCAATAATGGATGATGTGAAGGTAACAAGGAGATGGATGAAGGAGGGGTGATAATACAATGAGATCATAGATAAAGATGATGATGAAGTGGATAATGGTGTAATAATTTGGACATAGAGAAGGAGAGAAAAAATGACCATGAATCATGAGTAACATAACCAAGTGAAATAATAGAGGATGATAAAAATGAAATGAAATGAAGAAACGAGAAGAAATGTAATAGGTAAAATATGGGGGTGAGAGTAATGTGCTAATAAAATATCAGATTAAGGAATTGAAAAGGAATGTGAGAAAAGGTTATAAAATATTAAGGGGAAGGGGATGATGATAAATATGGTTGGAAATGAAAGGAGTAAAATGAGGTCTAAAAGTATGAAGGATTAAATAGTTTGGTGTTGAAAATGAAAAACAAGGAAACACATGGAAGAAAGGGGAATGGGACAAAAGAGGAGTGAAATAAGGACACAAAAAGGATGCTCAAAGAGTGAAGAAGAATTTGGTATCATGACCAAGTAATCCTTGATAAGATAAATGACAATAGGGAAAGAGATGAATAACATAACAAATCAGATGAGGGGGTTGAAGGAGAAAATGGGATGGAAGATGTGAAAGGGGTTAATATAAACAGGGGGATGTAGAGGATGGGCGAAAAATAAAGTGAAGAGACAGGGTGGGTTTTGATCATCTTCTTAGAAGAGATTGATAGGTTGAATGGGTGATTAGAAGAGATTCATAGGTTGAATTGGTGATTAGAAGAGATTGATAAGATGAAAAGGGGTGAGGTGGTGAATAAATAATGGATAGAAAATGAAAAATGGATGATAGGAGAGGGAAGAAATGAAGTAATGTAGAAAAATAATGAAGGGGAATGAAATGAAAATAAGAGATGAAGATAAAGAATAATAAGAAGGAAAAGGAAGGACCAAGTACGAGGGTTGACAAGGATATAAATCATAGCCACTCACACAAATGAAAAAGATATTTGTGTATAGAGTTGGAAAGATGAAAAGGGGAAAGAAAAGTGCAAAGGATTACAAAGATAAGAAGAAAAGAGAAATTATGGAAGGATTATCAAAGGATATTAACCAATTGGAAGCTAGATGTGGAGGGAAAAAATAGGAAAGAAAAGGTGGAAATGATGAAAATAAACCAAAAAATGAAGAATGAAAAATGGGAAAGGTGTGAAGAATGGAAAAAACAATGGTTTCACATATAAGAAGAAAAGAGGGATGTAAAAGACAAGGGGGAATACTAGAGAGGAAGAAGAAGATGTGCACAGATGGGTGATAAAAGAAACAAAATAAATAGAAAGAATGGAATATGAGAAAGACGGGAAAGATGAAAACAAGAATCAATAATTGGAATGAAATTGGATTAGAAGCAATGGAAGAGAAGTAATAAGGTTGTAAGAAAAATATAAAGATGAAAAATGTGCATCATTGTGTAAGGGAACATGATGATGTGGAATTGGTGAGGAAAATAAAGTGATGAAAAGGGTATGAAAAATTACCAAGGACAAGGGGAAATGATGAGGATGGTGAAAGAAGATAAAGGAGATAGAGAGAAAGGTTGGGAAGAAGTGGAGAGAGAGACTAAAGTATGAACAATTGTGAGGTGGAGTGAGTAGATAAGCATGTAAAAAAATGCAATGAAAGGTGATGGGTTGGAACAACAAAGTGGAGTAGATGGTGGATTTATAGGATATAAGAGAGGAATATGAAGGCTATAAATCATATTTTTAAAAGAGATTGATAAGTTGGAAAAATTATTAAAAGAGATTGAAAAGATGAAGGGGGGATGTTGGTGAAGAGATAGGTAATTAAATGGAGGAAGAGGAGTCAGGTGAGAAAGAAAGAAAAAATAAGGGGGGTGGCTGAGATGACCTCAGTAACTGAGCATTGCCTACACAGTCTAAAAATACCTCAAGCTAACGTAGTTATCCCTAAAAATGGGAGGAAAAATAAATAAGTATTAGATGATATTAAAATATAAGGATGATAAGAAAATTTCAAAACATCCCTGATGTGGGATGCCCTAAAAAAGAGGAAACTTTTAGAAATGGAAATTAGTGAGAATAAAATATGAATAATGGGGATAGTAATGAGTTGTTAGTGGTTGACATGAACTTAAAATTTAAGTAGTGCCTACATAGTCCATAGACATCAGGCCAATATAGTTCAACACATATGGAAAGTGATGATAAAATGGATAGATGGGTAAATCTTAAGATTGACTAATTGATATTATTAACCCACTTAAGTTAATTATTTCACATTATGATTGATTATGATGATGGATTGATTTTATCCTAAGAAATGAGATATATCCAAGGAGTGGATTGGGAATGATATCTCCCAAGATAATTTTAATTATTTGAGGTACCCCATGAATCAGGTTTTGTAAGAGCAGATGTGGGAATGATATCTCCCATTGAAAATCTATGAAAATGGATCAGTTGAATAATTAAGCGAGTAAGTGAACAATGGACTAATGGATAAAAGATGGATATTATGATATTATCAGTCCTAATCAATAGGTGTGATATATTTAGTGGAAAGGGTAAGAAATTATTGTGGATGATTGATATGCAAGCATAAAAAATGAGTTAATTGACAACATAGATTAATCATTATTAACGATAACATGGATTGGATATATATGCTAGAGGTAAAATCACTAAGGTAGGGTGAATCAGTGATGCAATATATTTCAAACTTCAATTATAATCCTTTCAAACTCTTAATCAATGACCACAAACATTCATAAAGCATAGAATATGTTCATAAAAATGAAAAATCAAGATCATAAACATAACACAAGATCTATGTGGTAAACCCTCATGGGGAATAAAACTCACTTTCAAGTCTACAAAAACATGGACTACTTGTCTTATAAGATGACCATAAACAAGAGACCTTTTAGTGAAGCACCCACTTCACAAGGAGTACCCACCCCTAAGTATGAATAAGCACCCACTTGTTCTATATGTTGAGCTCCTACACAAAAACTTATTAAAATAACAACTCCATAATTATTATTATCGAAGATCAATCTGATTGGAGACATAATGTATAACACCTTTCTTTCAACTCAACACACATACTCAAAATTGCTCATATAAGTAATGCATCCAAACACCTTATTCGATCTCTATATTCTTTTTCAATAATCCTCAATATTATCTATACTTTAGTCCATCCACTGAGTATAATTCCTCTAATCTCATTCCTTCATCTATATCTTCTAATCTCTCAATAAATTCACATTCGTGTCTCAAAACCATTGCCTTGATCTCCAAATTTTATAGAGTCTTCATTAATATCACCATCTAGGTTGGCCATAATACTTACCTCAACCCTTAATACATCTTATATGACTAAATACCATCCTGACAGGTTAGCCAAATCAAATATGGGTCACACTTAAGCAGCTATGCATTTCAATTAGGCCTTAGTAGCCCTTATAGGTCTCATAGAGACCGATTCATCCATTTAGCACTTCATCAAGAAAAACAAGAACATAAGATCACTTTAAATTATATGGGTCTACTCTATATTATCCTTATTACATCTTTAGGTGATTAGTCTATCACCAAAACATTCTTATGCTAAAGCACAATTTGCTCAAACAACATTATGTACAATGTAGCACCATGGATGAACAAATAGTCAAATTTTAACCTCTATAGCATTGACTATATAAAAATTCAAAATTTATAACAAAATTCACTAGATGTATCTTGAATTCTTCTACAACTTTTCCTTCTACACCACCATGAAATTCATCTTGGATCAAAAGATATATCTCACATAATAAACACTCATTTTCCATCACAAATTTGAATATTTAGATTCCAATAGTCATTGAGAAATGTTAAACATCGGATATGTTGACCTTATCTCATCTTCCCTAAAAACATTAAACAAATTTACTCCATTGATCTCTATGCATTAGCTTTGTCTTTATCTTGTAATTCTCACCATTGATCTAATATCCTCTCTTCCATAATCATAGCACTCAATAGCCCTACATGCCTTCTGTACACATTGACTTGTTGAGTCCAATGAACTTACACCACTTAGAAACCTCATGCATATTCTAAGTAATCTTTGACATGTTGAATAAATATTCACTATCGGATCACTTATAATAAGATCAAGTGCACTATTGGATTGTTATCCAATCTGGTGAAATGCTTGTGATTAGATCTTGATCTGATTAATGTTCATCATTAGATCTATCTAAAAAATTTGACCTTAGAGTTTAATGTAGTTAAACTTGACGGTCTATGACCCATTATAGTTTACAAGATAAACTTTGAAGGTTTATAACTTAAGAAAGAAAAAACTTCAAGAGTCCAAATATTAAGGGTACCTTATAATCACTATAGAAAACATCTCCATGAAATCCTTTCACCTTGATTCACTTTCTAAGTACTTTAATTAAATGGATAAAGTTATTGTTCATTCATATTTGCATGACATGTTATGATGGTCTGGCTTCTCTTAAGCTAGAAGATGTCTATTTCTCAATCTAAAAGATCAAATGACACACCAGAACTTCATCAAGACATCTATGGATGCTTCACAACCTCTTCTTTATCTTTGTTGATTTTCACATATTCCAATATTCTCTAAGCTATCAATATGATCACTTTTTCATTCACTAGAATCACATGCTATCTTTGACATCAATGACAACCAAATATCAATGACTATGCTCAATAATCTTCCCCTTTGTCATTGATGGCAAAACACCCTCATAATGACTTTATTTTAATGAATAATTCATTTAAACTCTTCATTTTGATGTTTCTCCCCCTTTAACATTAATGATAAAGGGTCTCTTCCTCAATATTTGAACAATCAACAAGTATGCACATAAATACTATTTAAGATGTTAAAGATACTTACATAATCTCAAGAATATGTATAAATTTTTCCCCTTTTGACATGCACCATTATGAACTTGGACTTATCTAATCCTTGGACCTAACAAACTACTCACAGAGCTTAGAACACTCCCCCTAATAGAATGCACATATATTCAAACCTCTTAAACTATCTGAGTTAGCTCCCCCTAACTCCATGTTATATCTAGATAAGATCATATTCAGTAAGTCTTCACAACAAACTAGATATTTTATAAACACTTAAAAAATATGGATCTCATAGAAAAAAATTAATTTACCTTTATCCTCTACAATCCATCAAGGTTGAAAACCTTTTCAAAACACTCTCATAGAATCAACTCATTTTCAAAACATTGTGAACTTCATGTCATACATAACTTGTCATATACAAAACTTTGAGACCTTATTCATGATATCAATAAAATAATAACACGTTCTCCTACTCAAATGATTTTTTAATCATTCATAGACAAGAAGATGACTCCCAAGTTTTTTTTAGATACTCAAATGTGACCTTTGTCAATGGTTTAGTCATAACGTCTACAAGTTTTAATTTTTTAGATGCATATTTAATTTTAACAATTTGATTATTTACTTATTATCTTACGAAATGATATCTGATAGGAATGTGCTTAGGTTTTAAGTGCATAAAAAATTTCTTAGAGATAATAATTGCACGAGTTTTGTCACAATGGATAGGACAAGGTCCATTTTGTCTCACCTTATAATCTTCAAAGGTTTGTTTCATCCACATTACCTAAGTAAAATAGAAAAAAACTATTTACTCATATTCTACAGTTAATAAAGATATAGTTCCTTGATTCTTGCTTAGCCAAGACACCAATCATTCACCTATGAATAAGACACCACCACTTGTACTCCTCCTATAATCTACACATCTTTCCCAATATGCATCAGTGTATGTCTTTAGAGTAAATTTTTTACCCTTGGGGTATAATAAACCATACTCTATTGCGATATTGAGATATTTTAAGATCTTTTTGACTAATTTCAAGTGATATTCTTTAGGATCAGCTTGAAACCTTCCTACAAGGCCCACTTCTTACATGATAACAGGGCTAAAAGCTGTAGAGTATAAGAGAATTATAATCATGGATTTATATAAATTTAGATCAACTTTTGGTGAATCATCTTGTTTAATTAACTTGCATCCAGTGATCATTGGAGTACTCATTGGCTTAAAATCCAACATGTTAAAATTTCTTAGCATATATTTGATTTATTTTCCCTATGAAATGAATATGGCTTCATTAAATCGATTAATTTGTAATCCTAAGAAGAAAGAAAGTTCTCCCAGCATTGACATTTCAAACTTAGTCTTCATAGAATATCCAAACTCTCAAATCGTGTTTTCATTTTCAAAACCAAATATCATGTCCTCAGCATAGACTACTATTATCAATTGATGAGTGCCATATATCTTGATATATAAAGTATCATAAACTATCCCTATTTTAAAGACTTGTCTCAATAGATACATGTCTAATCTATCATACCAAGCTCTAAGATATTGTTTAAGACAATATAAATCCTTTCTTAGTTTTTAGATATAGTCATGATTATTTATCATTAGAAAACCTTCAAGTGTCTCGATATAAACTTCTTCATTTAAGTTAGCATTCAAAAATGCAGATTTCACATCCATTTGGTAAACTTTGAAACCTTTGAAGCTTGTATATGATACAAAGAGTTTAATTTCTTCTATTATTTCTACAAGAGAAAATGTCTAATCAAAATATATCCCTTCAACTTGACCATATTCTTTACACACTAGTCTAACCTTATTTCTTGTGACATATCCTTTCTCATTCATCTTGTTTCTAAAAACCCACATAGTTCCTATCATATTTTTGTCTTTTGGACTAGGAAATAAATCCCATGTTTCATTTTTTAATATTTTCTCAAGTTTGTTCTTCATTTAAAATGCCCAATTTTCATCTTTGTTAGCTTATAAGAAAGTTTTAGCTTCAATCTGAGATTTAAAAAGTTGTCTTGTTAATTTTGATTGATCAAACTTCTCATCCTAGTCTGCAAATTAGCATTCATATCTCCAATAACTTGTGAAACTGGATGATCCTTATATATTCTCCTAGAAGAGGCTTTTGTATCTTATCTTACTTATTCCTCTTCATTATCTGATTGATTAGGTATGCTTTCATTATTTCAAATAACATCCTCAATAGTGTTACTTATTTGAAAGATGAGCTTCTTGACGTGACCTGCCTCTTCAACTCTCACATTATAGTTTTGAATATTTTTTGGAGTCTCCTATTTAAACATCTATAATCAAAACTTATGGATGGATAAACCAAGAAGATGCCCTCATCAGATCTTGAGTCAAATTTTCCAAGATTTTCTTCATTCCTCTTGATAAAACACTTGATCCCAAACACTCTAAAATGTTTAACATTAGATACTCTATTTAACCATAGATCATATGGATTCTTATCACTATTTGATCTAACCTACCATCTATTTAAGATATAAATAGAATTATTGGTAGCCTCTTCCCAAAATCCATCTAAAATTTTGGAATCTTAAAGCATGGTTCTATCCATCTCTTGGATAGTTCTATTTTCCTCTCAACTATCCCATTATGTTGGGGTGTCTTAGCAATAGTGTATTGTCTTCTAGTTCCATGTTCTTCAAAAAAGTCATCAAACTCATAAGACCAAAATTCACCTCCTTTGTCTGATCTTACACACTTGATTCTTGAACATTTTTCATTTTTAACAAGAGCTTTGAATTATTTAAATTTTCCCAAAGCTTCTAATTTCTCTTTAATAAAAAATGTCAAAGTTATTATAGTGAAGTCATCAATTAATAACATAAAGTATCTATTAAATTAAATTCCTAGAGTTCTCATAAGTCCACAAAGGTCTATGTAGATCAACTCTAATTGTAATATAGTAGAATGTTCCTTAGATTTGTATCTTCTTTTGACTTGATTTTCATGAAGACATGCCTTGTAGAGAGTATGAATAATATTAGTGATTTTATACATATGCCTCACTATCCCTTTAGAATTGATACTTATTAAATTATAAAAGTTTAGATGTTTAAGTCTTCTATGCCAAATCCAACTTTCCTTTAGTTGATTCATGAAGAATTTTTATTTATGGATTCATGGAATACATACAAGTTGTTTTATGCCTTGTGAATGTTTGTAACTAATTTTCCTGAATTGGAACTTCTCACTTCACATCCTTTGTCATGAAAATTCAGAACATTTCCTTGTTTACACATTTGACTAACACTTAGAAGATTATGTTTCAAATGTTTTACATATAAACATTTTTAGTTTTAGTATGACCATTATCCAAACTTACATATCCTTTATAACCTATGTTAGTATAATTTTTTCACCAAACCATACTAAACCATAATTGTGTTCTTGAGAGAAATAAACTTGCTCTTGTCTCCATCATATGACTTGAGCATCCATTGTCTATTTACCACTTCATGTTTTCATCCTCTTAAGTATGCAAGGTAGTTTGTACAAACATATATTCTTCCTTTGAGTCCTACTCCTTATTTATCTGAATCTTGGTTTTGTCTTTATTGAACCATTTGATAGTGTCAATAACTTGAAAGTTCTTTTTCTAAAAGTCCCTTTTACTATACTTGGCTATATGTCCCTGTTGATTACAGTTATAACATAGAAACTAATTTCTTCTCCTTGAAGATTAAGTACAGTCCTTATATATATGACCATATTCATTATAAGTATAACAATGTCGATCGAAAACATAACTATAGTTATTGATGTTAATCACCTCTTTTGTTAGATTATCAATACCCCAAGACATCTCATACATAGATTCTTTTGTAGATCTAGATTTTTTATTGTATTTAGATAAAAGAGCATCAATATAAGTCATAAATTTACCTTCCAATTGATCCATTCTATGATTCAAATTTGTATCAACCATAACTTGAAATTTTTTTATTGTTACTTCTATTATTCATGTTTGTGTCTTCACACTATCAATGCTTGTAAGCAACTCATGATATATAGAAGAAGTCAGGTCTGAATTATTCAATATTTTAATATTTTATTTTAAACATTAATTGTATACCCTTGAAAATTTGAGTTCTGATAAAGCACATATTATTTCACCTTGAAGAAAAATATCAGCCTCATTGTCTTTCATTTTACTTATTGATCACCTTCAAGCGATTAAAATTTCAACGAAGGTCTTGCTCTAATACCATTTATTAGAGGTACAATCATTTAGAGGAGGGTGAATTAGTGATTTCAATATATTTCAAACTTAAATTTTAATCTTTTAAAACTCTTAATCAATGACCATAAGCATTCATAAAGCGTACAAGATGTTCATAACAATGAGTAAGTAAGATCACAAACATAACATAAGATCTACATTGAAAACCCTCTTAGGGAATAAAACCCACTCTTAGGCCTACAAACACATATACTAATTTTCCTAAAAGACAATCAAAAAATGAGATGCCTTTTAGTGAAGCACACACTTCATAGGGAACACCCACCCCTAAGTATGAATAAGCACACACTTGTTCTAAATGTTGAGCACCCACACAACACCTTATTAAAAAAAATCTAAAAAATTGATTATAGATCAATATAATTGGAAAAAAATATATTAAAAACCTCTCTTTTAATTCAACACACACATTGGAGAAATAATTTATAACTCCTCTCTTTCAACTCAACACACATAGTTAAACTTGCTCATACAAGCAATGCATCCAAAAACCCTATTAGATCTCTCTAGTTTTGTTTGCTCATATTTAATATAATCTATAATTTAGTCCATCCACTAAGCACACTTCCTCTAATATATTTCCTTTGTCTCTATCTTATACTCTCTTAATACATTCACATTTGAGTCTCGAAACCATTGCCTTCGTCTCCACCTTTTATAGAGTCTCCATGAATATCACCATATAAGTAAGACATAATAATTTCCATAACCATTAATACATCTTACATGGCTAAATATTATCCTCTCAAGTCATCCATAACAACTATGGGTGATAATTAACTATCTACGCCTTTGAATTAGGCCCTAATAGCCCTTATAAGTCTCACGGAGACCTATTCACCCATTTTCACTTCATCAATAAAAAAAGAACACAAGATCACTTTAAATTATATGGGTCCACTTTATATGACCCTCATTACATATTTAAGTGATTAATCCCACCAAAACATTCTTATGCTAAAGCATAATTTACTCAAACATAATTTTGTACACTATAGCAGCATAAATGAATAAATAGGCAACTTTAGAATTTCATAAATTCCATAGTACAAACATTAAAACCATTTAACTAGATTCAATAGATGCACCTTGAAGTTTTCTACAACTTTACTTTTCACACCACCATGAAATTCATCTAGTATCAAAATATATGGCTCAAATACTAATCACTAGTTTTCCCTTACAAATTTAAATATTTAAATTCCAATGATCACTGATCAATGTTAAACATCAGACATGTTGACATCATCTCATGCTCCATAGAAACTCTAAATAGATGCACTTCATCTATATCTATAGATTACCCTAGTCTTTATCTTGCAATGCTCACCATTGATCTAAGCTTCTCTCTTCCATGATCATGCCACTTGGAATCCCTATGTGCCTTCTATGCACATTAACCTATTGACTCCAATGAACTTCCACCACTTGGTAGCCTCATGTATCTTTTAAGAAATATCTGATGTATTAAATAAATATGTACCATTAGATAACTTATAAAATGATCACATGCACCATTGGATCATTATCTGATCTGATTAAATACTCATCATATGATCTTGATTTGATTAATGCTCACCATTAGATCTATCTAGACAATTTGACCTCAAAATTTGATGTAGTTAAACTTGACAGTCTCTAGCCCATCACAGTTTGTAAGATCAAATTTAAAGGTTTATAAATTAAGCAAGAAAACACTTTAAGAGTCCAAATATTCAAGGTACCTTTTTAGAAATATATATAACATCTCTATAAAATCCTTCGAGATTTACTGCCTTTGTGATTACCTACATTAAATGCACAAACTTGCTAGTTCATTCATATTTGCATGATTTATAGTGATGATCTATCTTCTCTTAATCTATAAGATGCCTATTCCCAATTCAAAATATCAAATGACACACCAAAACTTCATCACAACATATATGGATGCCTCATAGCCTCTTCTTCATCCTTACTAATCTGCAAATATGCCATATATTCTCCAAGCTATCAATCTAATCACTTTATCATTCATGCACTAGAATCACATGCTCTCTTTGACATCAATGACAATCAAACATCAATGACTATGTTTAATAATAGATAGATGGAAGAGAGAGGTAATTATGGAATGCATGGAATAACAAATTTGTTTTTCATAATGACATTTTCCAGAAGTGCTAGTAAATTGGTTTTCACTCATGGATGAAGTATTTTCTTTTCTTTTCTCTTTATCATTTTTTTAAATTTTTTATTTTGATATTTTTGATATATTTTTTTCTTCTTATTTTTTGATTTTTTGTGTGTGTGTGTGTGTGTGTGTGTGTGTGTGTGTGTGTGTGTGTGTGTGTGTGTGTGTGTGTGTGTGTGTGTGTGTGTGTGTGTGTGTGTGTGTGTGTGTGTGTGTGTGTCTGTGTGTGTGTGTTTAGCTCCCATTCTCTCTAAAGAGGTGGATTTTTCTAGTGACTTATTATATAAACTCGTCATTAGAGGACCAAGCATTGATGATAGAACATGCATCTCTATGTTTTTATGAAAATGCTATGGAAAATGATTATATACATGAGGGAAAAAATGTTTACATGATGTATATGCATGAAAATTTTTGAGTGCACTAACATTTATTTTATAGGTGATGGACCAATTAATTTTTTTACAAAACATTAGACTTTCAATTTGTAGCAGATGAATGAAAGAGGGAATAGGATAAGTATGAAATGGTGAAGATGAAAACAAAAAATAAAAAGATTTCATGGAAATGGAAGGTGACCTAATGCTTATGAGCAAAGCGTAAATTTCACTTCTTGATAAACTCATTAAATTTTAACTTTATTAACATCATATAGAGAGAACTAGCCTTGACAGATTTGGTAAATGAGATAAATTTACCCTTTTCAGCATAGACATATAGACTAGATTTTTTAATAACTTTTTCATTGGTCACCTTTTGATTTAATATTTAATAATTTTCTTTTTTACCCTATAAATGTAGTCTCATGTGACTATGAATACATATGGGATCATCATCAAAGGATATAATTAGGTGAGTAGGGGCATATCTCCCCAATGTTAATCCCACCCAACTATTGAGATGTGAGGCCTCAACACCAAGGATTAGTAAAGGGTGAGATATGAAGAATTTGAATTGGATGTTACATAATCTTTGGATAAGGGTGTATTTTTATTTTTAAGGATTTTACTCCCAAGTCTTAGCCCCATGAATCTAGTAATATGCAAGGTCTCATCACCGAAGACCAAGATAGGTGAGTAAAGTTAGCATATTTTTATTTTAGTTTTTAGCATGCTGATGTTTTTTACTTAGAGGGAACTATAAGAGGAGACTCCCTAATGGATAATTTTTTATACTAGGTTGTGGGCTAGTATTTTATAAGTCTTGTAAAAATATCTAGGGAAAAGAGACGCACTATGTACACAAGAATTAAGACAAGAACCAATGTAATGATAATTTTGATAATGTTTTTCATGGGATAATAGGGTGATATAAAAAAGTGAAATAATATGATAAGATACATTTTGAAAGTTTGTGTTATGCAAAATGACAACTATATAATCACCAAACATGACATATGATATGTAAGATAAAATGTAAATTCTGTAAAATGAAATACAATGAGGGAAATGTGAAATGCAATTGTAAATGGGTTTCCCTCAAGTATCAAGGTACTCAAAGACAACAAGTTATTTTATTTTTAATTTTTAATTTTATGTTTTTTTGGATTTATTGGCATTTGAACCCAATGAAGGTTCACGAGATGCATTCTTTTTTTTCAATTTCTTTCACACACCAATTCTAGAGAATCTCTATCATTGTAACTAGATTTCCTCTTCAATATCAATTTCAATTCTATCATTTAATTTGAGTATTACTTGACTGAGATGAGGTTGTTGGGCCCACCAAAATTTATTAAAGAACCATCTTAAGTATCATTCCCTATCAAAAAATACATATTGAATAAATAAATCTAGATATAAATTTTGTTGGTAGAGTTCTATGTTTATTTTAGTTTTTCTTTGGAAAACATAACTATAAAATAAACCCACATTAATATGAATAATAGTAAATCTAAACAGTATAAATCTTATAAGAGATCTTTGAATCATCATGGAGTTAGGAACTCTTCCCGTATAAGGGTTACAAGCAATATTATTAAATAGTATGAAACACTAGGGATTAATTAGTTCACCATATGTACAAAAACCAATATCTCTCATCCAACCACTATTGACTAATCACCAAATACTACAAAAATAAAAATAATATAGGTCTATATTAACAATCCTTAAATCCTTAGCAAAACTTGAATATTCAAATTTGTTATGATCAACATCAAATGTGATCTCAAAATTATGATCTAAATCATTATAGTGACATGCTACCATATTATAATAATAATTATATAAGATAGGAGTTTGGATTCATTCTTATATTATAATTGGAAGATATTTTCATGTTGTTTCTCTCCTAGCCAACCTGATGTATTCATTGTCATCAATATTATCTTCACCATGTAATGAAGAGTTCATTTGTTCATCTATTGATGCCTTAAAGAGGTTTCCACCAATAGTGTATTTTTTATTTTGATTACCCCTAGATCCTCAAAAAGGTTTGGCTAGGAAGAGTTTCTTGAAATTGGATGTCTTCTTGGATATTTATAGATACTACAACTGATATGCACCACCATGGAATAAGTCTAGTGATGTGTGTTTCTTTGGGTCCTAATTGACATGTGTAGGAAATAGGATGTTAGGATATTGGATGGGAAAAAAAAGGGTAGTGATCGTGGAAGGATAACATACTACACAATCCTCAAAGATGCTACTATTAAAACATGCATAGATTCCAAATGAAGTTTACTCAATAACCCTAAAAGGGTCACTAACATTTTCAAACTAATCTATTGATGTGGTTGTTTTTGAGACCAAGGTAAATGTTTGTGTTGATTTTTAACTTTTTCTTAATGCCAAAATTGATTATAAATCATATTTTGATAGTAAATTTTATCTTGGTTTGGAGGTGACCACAAGGAGGGCCTACTAAATTACATTATGCACAAGTACCTTTTTCATTGGGAATTTATAAATGATATATTTAGGATGATAATTTTTTTGGAAATGGAGAATCTTAAGTAATGAATGAAAGATGTGTTTTTTTTCCAATGATGGGTTTTTGATCTATTTTTATAAGTGAATTTTTTTTATTATGATTGGGAAAATACTCTTCATATATCTCTATTTGAACAATTTTAGGCTTAGACACATTTTATTCTTTAGTAGACAAGGGTTATTAAAGGAATTTATATAGGATTTATTTATACACAGGTGATGTCTTAAGAATATATAGGATAGGAATGTTAGTGGGCATCTTCTCAATATGGTCAATAATGTTGTACTTTAATTAAACATTTGATGATGGTGCACTAGGAATGGCAATTTGTGCATGAGTTATGGTAACAACACAATATCTAGATTGTAAAGTAATAATATCCACATGATTTCACATGTAATAAATATGATTGAATATGTATTATAAAGGGTGATTAACTTGATTAATTTACTTGATTTGGGTTATTCTTAATCTTGCTTGCCTTTTCCTTTCTCATGTTTGGGGAATGGATGTTCATAAACCCTAATTTTGATTTTTATTTGGTTATGCTTGGAATTGAGTGTTGGTGGGTTATGTTTGGAATTTAGGTTGTGTAAGTGGTTTTTGAATTTTTTCGATGTTGGTCACACCTTCACCAACAACATTCTTATTCTTGGCAAAAAAATAATTTTTTCAAGTTGTTTCAAGGAATTATTGTCAGGTTTAAGTATCTTGATAATACCTTTATTGATCAAAGTGCATTCAATATGGACCCCATTTTCAATAATTTCATCAAATGACCTTGGATAAAGGATTAACAAGTGACATCCCAAGTCTAAGTCAATATTGTTAAAAAATATACATGCAAGTTCAGTTTTGGGAAACGACCATGAAAAATGGCTTGTCAATGCCTTCCATCTTTATAAGAAGGAGGTAAAGGTTTCACCATTATATTTTTTAGTTTTAAATATGTCTATTATGGTTAAATCCTTTTCGATATTATATGAAAACTAACAAATAAATTTATTAGAAATGTCCTCAAAAGTGAAGATTCATCTTTTGGGAAGATGTGAAAATAATTCAAGGACTTGACCTTTAGGACTTCATAGAAATATTCACATCATGTTCTTAGTTTTTTAATGAACATCTGAACATGGATGATATAATTCCTTAAGGTTCTACCTAGGATATCCCTTACCTTTGTATTTTTAAAATTTTGGATGTTCAAAATACTTAGGGAAAAGTGTTGTCATGGTAATTAAATTATATGGGTAAGAACAAATTTCTTCGAACTTGCATTGTTTTTGCTATGAAAATGTGCAATCTTGACAGCCTTAAACTTTATCTTTCAAGTTTTGAAATTCTTGGATAAATTTTAGTGGTAGTTGATTAATTTGGATTGAATAAGGTAATAGGTTTTGGCCTGTGAATGGGTTTGGGTTGATGTAAGTTTGTGAAAATTGGTGAAGTGGTGGATTGTTATTGAAGTGATTAGGAGGTGGGTTGGGAATGTTATCTTGTTATAAAGGTGAAAAGTGGTTTGGATTGGTTGGATAGTGTAATGTTAGAGTGTGCTAGTTTTAGATTTGTTAGGATTAGTGTTGTAGTTAAAATATTGATGGTTTGGGTAAACATTAAAGTTGGGATTTGTTTTATTAATGTTTGGGTTTGATTGGTTAAGGTTAGTTGGGTTAGGGTTGGTGTTCAATTTGAGGCTATTTGGGTTAGTTTGGTTTAGTTTTTGATTTGGATTTGAGCTAATCATGTGATTATAATGGGTGTTAATGATAAATGGTCAGTTAAGATGTGGATTATTGTTGAATAGATTGGTGTTAAGTGATGTTTGGTTTGGATTGAATCTTCCAAGAGAATGGGAAAACTAATTTTATAGTCTTACTAAATTACCATTTGGATTTCGATTGGTTGGCATACTTAAAGTAATACCCAATCTTAGATTTGATAAAGGTTGGTTGATTATGATCTAGAATAATTATTCAAGCTTCGGTTATGATTTGGATTGATGATGTTGTTGATTGGTGAGTTATGAAGACTCAAATTGAAATAGATTAGTGAGCTAGAATAATTATCCAAAATCATATTCTGACTTATATTAATGATGTTGTTGATTGGTGAGCTATGAAGGCTTAGTTTAGATACATTGGCAAGATAGAATAATTATCCAAGATCAGATTATGATTTTTATTGATGATGTTATTAATTGGTGAGCCATAAAGACTTGATGGTAAGCTATAATAAATATTCAAGCTTAGATTATATTGATTGTACATCGGTACACTTGAATAAGTATTAAAATTTGGAATTGATTGAGTGATGGGTGAGGATGAATGCACATTTTAAACTTAGATTTGTATTTATTGGATGGTTGACTTGATGTTGATTCAAATATGAATTTATATCAAAAATGATTGAATTGAACATTAGGTTAAGACTAGGATTTTTTAGATTTTGATTTGTGACCAAAATGATCAAGGGATTGATCAACAAATCCATTTGTATAGTGACAAGTGATTTTGCTTAAAATAAATATTTTGACTCAAAAAAATATAAAATAAAGACTTAACATTATACTATAAAAAAACATAGTGTCCAAAAACTTGATTGATAATTAAATGCTTTTGAGTTTTTGGGAAAGTTTATTTTTTATTTTAACGACTCAATAAATTTATTTTCACAAAATGATATTTTGTCACATGCTAAAACACAAGGAAAAAACAAACAAAGTCCTACTTTAAATAATCAATCAACTGAACAAAAAGATGAAAAATTAGGCAAAGGGACTTAAATAATTAATGGGATTTCTATGTCACTTGATTTTCCATTACATTATCTCTAGCCTAGTATTTGAAAGCACTAACCATGTAGGATCCTACCATTCCCATGGCCCACTAAGTCCAATTTCAAGGTTGTATGGAAATTAACTTCTATAGGAAATACAATCCTCTTAGGTGCACCACAAGTTAGAAGTATAAAATGGCTTACCTAGGATTAAGGTTTGATAAAGATTTTATAAAGAGGGGTTCTCAAGAAACCTTTTGGTAAAATGAAGCCCAAGAATATATAGTGAGTTATTGAAACCATGGGTATTGGAACATTGAATCCCCACATAACTATGTGCTTAAAACACAACACTTCTTAGGACTTTGAAATAGCTAATTATACTATTTATACCTTGCCAAATATATATAATTTGGTCTTTTTCATTGTGGTGAAATATATGATCAATAGATCCCCTAGAAAAAGAAATAAAAGTTAATAGCTGTTTTTTATTTCCACCTATTGTCACCAATGTGATGCTAAGGAAATATAATACATAAGCACAACTTGAGTAATGCAAAATATATGAGTTTTTTTAATTCCTGAGTATAGTCACCAAGATGAAGCCAAGGAAAAAGCATACATAATTTCACAACACATATGAAATACTAGAAAAAAAATCAACTCTACAAATTCAGTGTGATTTAATTGCTAGAAACTAAAGATAAAATTAAAATGAAACATTAGTGTGTGTGTGTGTGAGTGTGTGGATATATATATATATATATATATATATATATATATATATATATATATATATATATCCCTTCCATGAAATTTATTTGACTAACATCCGGAAAATAATTTTTTAGAGTTTCTTTTTATTATAGTTAAGGAAACCTTGGTAAAAATAAGAACAAACCACAAAAACAAGAGAAAATAACAAAAATTAATAGAAAAATAATTATAAATTCAACTATGACAAATATGAGATGAAAAAGATGAGAGAAGGTCCCACCAAGCATGCTAAAATATGTGTGTAGTAAATCCATTAATGTTAATTAAGATAAGAAATCAAATAATAAATAAATCTAGTCTAAACTAACTCAACCTATGATAGACCTACAAACAAAACAAACAACACAAACTTATACCTTAGAAAAAATAAGCTTCCTCCATTGTGATGTGAATTAGATTTACTCTCTTTGAATTTTGGTTGCTCACTCTTACAATACAAGGGCAAATTGAAAATGTTATGGTATGAAAACTCTTATAATCTAAGCATGATAAACCTATAATGAAGAAGTTGTGAGATATGCTAGTATAAGAACTTTGTAATGAATAATCTTTGCTAAATTGGAGGAATAACCTCTAACTTATGGAATTTGGGAATGGATGTGAACCGTTCATCTTGAGATGAAGATCAAGGGCTGAGAATAAAAGGCAATTTATAATTCATAATGAGAATTTTGAATTAAAATTTAGAGTAGAAAACATGAGAGCCTAAAAGATGAATATAAATTCAATTGAGGAAGATACGATATAAATTATAAATTGGATGTGAGGTGTAATATTAAATTAGATCATAAAAGATAATGGGAATAAAGGTGGATTATTAAATAAAATCATGGAAGACAATTGGAATAAAAGTGCATTATTAAATTAGATCATGGAGAATAATAGGATTATTAAATTGGAATGGTAGACAATAGGATTATTAAATTAGATCATCTAAGACAATTGGAATAAATGTGGATTATAAAATCCTAATAATGGGGGATAGATGGAGCCTTAGGACATGTGAGGATAATTTTGATTTTTTAGATTTATGAAAACTATGAATTTCTAAAATCCGTGGAATTTTTAATTAGAGAAAGATTAGTTAATTAACTTCGGATTAATTTAAGGATAATGAATAGTGAATAGTGATTAGGGAAAATTAAGGATGATTAGAGAGGATTAGAGATGATTAGGTATTTATTGCAAAGAAGGTTAAGGTTAACATAAAGTGTCTACACTTATGATCTGATTTATTACCTTGTGTTTTATCTGAAGTTGAATGTGTGTGTGTGTGTGTGTGTGTAAACATACATATATATGTATATACATATACCATAATTATATAAATTGAATTTAATAAATTAGGGTGTCTTAAATACACTAAAAAACATGATATTGAAACCATTAAATTTAAATTGATGAAACAAAATGTACGTGAATAAGACTATGCTCTGCAAATGAATGTTATACATTGTTTTTTGATGTGTTTGGATGACTGTTTTGAGTGGAAGTATGAAAAATAATTGTGATGAGGATTAAAACCTATAATCCTCTTAAAATATGATCCTAATATTTTTTATGAATAGATAAACCCAATAGGGTTAATAGTGATGGGAATTTTCATCCTAGGTAGGCATTTCAATCCTTTTGTAGAACATTAAAAAATGGGGCATAGTCATGTGTGATTGTGAAAAATAAATCTATTTAATATAAATTTATATTTTATGATGCATGGGATCTTGGAATATGTCTTATTTAATCTAAAAACCATAGATTTTACTATGTGAATATAAATAGGTGTGAATGAGTAAAATTGGGTTATCAATTGGAGTTGTGTTACAACTTAACACTCCTTTGTGTTGAGAATTTATTACATACTAATAATCAAAAAAGGGATAAAATATCCATGTATTTCACCCATTTAAGTGAATTTTTTAATTTTACTCCTTAAACTAGACAATTTCATCTCTAATTAAATTAAATATTTCATCATACTTAGCTACGGATGTGAAAAATTGAAGTCACACTTGGCTAATGACTTATTAAAGTAAATGTGAACTTAATTGCAAAGAATAGATAGCTTTTGTCTATTTTAAATTTTTTATAAAATATTCTATGATAGATTGATAAGTTTTACAAGATGTTTTAAATGAAACAATAGAATTTGGTTGTATAAGGATTGATGAGGAAAAATACCCATTAGAGAAGTTTAGGAATATATATGTTAAACCTAGGGATAGTTTCATTTTTGAATTTTGAATTTTTATGAATGAAGGAAAACATTATAAAACAAGGAAAATAATGGTAGGCATTTTTATCCCTTCAATAAATGTACAATATGTTCAGTCTGGGTCAAAACATATA